>OZ020311.1:49154039-49318555 GCA_963971305.1 Arcuatula senhousia
ATGAATAGACAGTATTCCTGACAGTCCCTTGCTAGTACGCCAATAGAATACACTTGGATCCACTCTTGACATAGTTCCTCCACATTCTAACATTGTTGTCTTAACTTTCTGATACCACTTTAGTGATGCATCTGCAAGACCATACACACATTTGTTTAGCTTCCACACTTTGTTTTCAGCATTAGCCTCCTTTGGAGGTCTTAGATATACTTCTCTATGCATTCTCTCTCCTTGCAAAAACGCAGTTTTAATGTCCACAGAATTAATTCTCCATTTCTTAGTTGCTATAATTGATAGAATCAATCTAAGGGACTGCTTATCACAAGTTGGGGAGTTCTTTGAAATTTCATCTAAACAAGCCTCTTCAAATCCCTTGGCAACTAACCTGGCTTTCTGATGTACTTTTCCATCACTTTCTTTTAGTGTACAAACCCAACGAGTTGAAATGCATTGCTGTCCTATATCATCAACTTCCTCAAAGACATCAAGCTTTCTCCAGTTTTCCAATTCTGAGTGTTTAGCCTCACCAAAATCAATGTCATTAATGAGAACACTTTCATCATGATTCTGTTCAGGCATGCAAACGTTTAAGTGTTGGACATTACTTAAATCTATTGAGCCCTGATCTCCAGACACTTCATCTGGTTTACTATATTCCACATTATACCAGTGTCTTTTATTTGTAGAGGCTTTCCCTGCTCTGCCTAGAATTGTAGCTTGTCGGTCTACATCTTCACCTGGAATTCTAAATGTGATAGCCTGGTCTTTCTTTAAGGAGTTCAAAGTAGAATCAGTGTTATTTTCTTTTTGGTTTCTATTGCTTATACCACTAGTACTTGGTATTTCAGGTATATTCTCATCTCTTGACTCATTATCACCAACATTACTTTCACTGTCTGTATCAGTATCTCCTACCCTTCCATCATCTTCACCACTATCTGCATTAGATATGTCATCCTGCTCTTCTCTATGTGAACTTTCGTCTTCACTTTCATAATTTGTGTGATAAGTTGGTTTATTCCTAGCAACCCTACCATCTTTCACTTGTGCAGGCTCACTCCTTTTAGTAACATTAACATCTTTCTCATGTGCAGGCTTATCATACTGATTTGAATGTCCATTTTGCTTTTGTTGTTTTGACATTGTCTGAGTTTTCCTACTTGCCTCAACTTCTTTCAGCACTCTAGACTGATGAACTCGAACATATGAACTTCCATACCTGATGAATACAACTACATTATCTTGTCCAATAACCCATCCTGGTCCTTTCCACTGATTATCACGAAGAAAATACACCTTTTCTCCATTCTCAAATGTGTCTCCAGATGGTCTAATTTGCTTTCGTAATGCTCTTTTAACTTTTTCAGATGACTCAGCTGCTATGAATGCTTTTCTTGCTTGATGTAACCCAACCAGATGTTTTCCCATTACTGTGCTCATATTTTGATTTTCTAATGCAGGAGGTTTGTTGACAAGTACCGAGGGTAAATTAGGATTTCTTCCAAACACAAGTTGGTAAGGACTGTATCCACATACACTAAGAAGGCTATTTTTAGCATTCACGGCCCAGCTTAAGGCAGTTTCCCAAGAAAGATTAGAGTCCTCTTTAATTTTGCAGAGTGTTTCAGTTAGGGTTGCATTATGACGCTCAACAACACCATTTGACCATGGACTATATGCTGCAGTTGTTTTAACAGTCATATTAAGACTCTCAGCCATCTCATGAAAGATCTGTGAGGTGAATTCACCGCCATTATCTGTATACACACCAATATCAGGAGCTCCATAAACACTGACCCATACTTGCATGAACTTGTCAACAATCACATGAGGATCTTTACGTCTTATAATGGCAGCTGCACTTAATCTGCTGAAGAGGTCAATAATGTGCAAATAGTACAGGTTATGATCTATCTCATGTAAATCCATTGCTACTATTTGGTTGAAATCACTAGCAAGTGAAAATGCTACAATGGGTTTAGCATTAGGGCGTTTGTGTTGATGGCATATCACACATTTAGAACAAACATCATCCACAATGGATTTAACATCTGATCCCATTTCACCAGAACTTTGTAGAAGTGATTTCAGCCTATCAGCAGAAGCATGACCAAACTGTTTATGCAACTTTAGCACAATTTCTCTCTTTTTCTTTTCTGAGCAACCTGACTTGATAACAAGAACTTCTTCATATTCATCATGTTCATTTTCATTTCTGTTGTTGAAATCATTATCTTTGATGTTCACACAATAGTGACCACTTGATGTTAGATTGACTTCAACTGGTTTTCCAAACATCAACACTTTGTCATTTTTCAAATCTAGAACCGTGTTTGCTCTCTTTAAAGAAGGTTTGCTAAGTAGCAGTGGAATTTCACAGTCAACAACTTCAGAGTCAATCATACATCTGACAGATCCTATTTTAGCAGGAATCTTTACCCTTTGGTATGAATAAACTGTTTTACCATCACCAAATTTGAATGGACGCTTACTTTCAGAGTAAGTTACTTTGTCACAGCCAGAATCAATAAATCTGTGTAACCATTTTGAACCACACACAGTTTTAGTACAAGCAGTGTCAATAACTGCTGCATTGTATGCTTCTGCAACAAATACAGAAAGGGGCTGTAACTCCTCTGGAGTTGATGTAAACAAAGTGATGTTAACTGTTTCTTCTGAAGTGTCATTTTCTGCTAAATACACATCAGTATCCTTATGTGGACAATCTTTTACCCAGTGAAGTTTGGAATCACAAATCCTACAACGAGAAACACTGCCCTTTATCATTGGATTCAATTTCCCTTGCACTTTACTCTGATTTCCAGACCGTCCACCTCCGTGCTTAGGAAATGTTCTTTTATAACCTCTGCCTCTTTCTGACACACGTTCACTGAGAAAGGCTGATTCTTCCTTAACAACATTCTCATTGTCATTAGCACATGATGCAAATATTCTATTTAAGGCAGATTTCATAGTGTCAAACTTTAGGTCTGCACATGCAGTCAAAGCCATTTGTCTACTATTTCTATCTAAACTTGCATTATCAAGTAACTTGAAGGCTAAAATTGCATCAGGTAATACCATATCATGTTTCTTGCATTTTGTATAATTTTGTTCAAATTGAATGATGTAGTTAGACATAGCCATGCCGTCAGTTCTATAAAATTTATCAAATACGGTGTAAGCTGAATATGCCTGATCTACTTTATCTTTCTCAAAAAGATTATCCAAGGCAGTAACTAGCTTATTTACACCATCATCTGCATTTAAGTCATCTGAACTTATATCTACGGCTACTTCCCTGGCTTTTCCTTCCAACGACAAGGCTAATGCAAGACCTCTCTTCTTCTTGTCCAGATCTGTTACCAACTCCCAAAGTTTAACTTCTGACTTCCACTGTTGATATGTCTTGTCACTGCTAAGACTTGGTGGGTTTTTGTAGTTCTGTCCCGTGGCCATCTTCAGAGAACTCTGCTGCCAATGTTGAATACAAAAACTAGAGCTTGTAATATCTTTACTAGTACATCTAAACTAAACCCACCAAGTGATAATTACCTGAAAATATATATACAATAATAAACACATAGTTAACACTTTGTCTTAGTTACATTCTTCATAGTTCATATCTTCACTTGAGTTCGAGTTGTTGATTTTGTGTTTTGTGGTTCTTTGTGCTGTTATTGTTCGTGTTTGCCGGTTTTGTCACTGCCCTTTCGGACTTTAGACACTCAATTGCCCCATATTTGCCTCTTTGCTTCTTTTTGAAAATAAAATGCAGAAAGGTGGTAGCTGGCACTTTATTCTTATCTTATGTGAAACTTTATGTATTCAGACTATCTAGCCTTGTATTTCCACTATACAGCCTTAACTTAATTACTGGCATACCAGTATCTATTAAAAACAACACAAATGTGGCTCAAAGTTGTAGCAACAGTAAGTTTTCAGTAAACTTCATGAAAACAATTCCAGGAAACACCAATATTTTCCAATGGGCTTCTATGCATACAGAAACTTTCTGTCAGATCAGATCAAGTATGTATGGCTTGATATCTAATGATATTAACAGTTCATCTACAAGTGTATGTAAAGGATTTTCAAACTGTTTTACTGTTATTAACAATAAAGTGGTTTTGTTTACTTCAATGACTTGACTGTACATGTAATGAATTTCACCAGTTTGGCATATGTGCAGATATAAAATGTTTTCAAATCTAAGTCAATTATTCATTATTTTAAATAATGACACGTTGAAGCTAAAGGTGTTTCTTTCTTTGAAAGCCAGATTTCTTTGAATATCTACATGTACATGTATGAGAGCTTTACTTTTTTAAGAATTTTAATCTGCACTGTATTCTTACATATTTATATTCTATACTTAATCTTTAAACATAACTGCTTTCATGCTTAACATGTCATTATGGAGGTTAAAAATCTCGTATCCATCTTCAGATAGACCAGGAATGACATTTCTTACATAATATCCATGTTACCTAGTGTTATTTCCTGTACTAGAATGTTGAGCGGTGCATGGTGACTCATTCAAAATTCCATGTCCAACATTTTAAAAGTCATCTATGAAAAATTTATTGGAACATCTTGTCGGTTGTCTGGTTTTCGTGCATAAGGAGAAAGTACAAGGGGAATGTTAATAAGATAATAAGGCTATTCTTCTAGTTAGTAACTAGGGTTTCATTGTGTCCTTCCAGACTGACAATGTTAAAGTCAAAATTAAAAATGTAGAAATCAGACAAAATAGTACTTTGTGAAGATAAAAATGAAGTGTTGAGATATTCTGTTATACATGTATATACTCATATAAATGATTTGCTGAAAGAAGGTCAGTTGCCCATTAAAGGCTTTAGCCATCGATAACATACATGTATTGTAAGATAAATAAACCAAACTCTCCTGTTGTTGCTATTTTAGTGTATCCTGTTAATGTTCAATATGCTTAGGAGATACATACAACCCTGTAATGTACATTTAACATTTATCACCCTAGTAGGTGTCTGACCCATCAGTTTTTGTCCCAAGAAAGAAGAACTATGTATCTTCATGAAAAAACAAAAAAATTATCTTCACACTTGTAAGAAGTCATTTTTCAAGTGGCTCATAGAAGTTTGATGAATTAGATGATAGTTTCTTCTGTAAATACCTTTCTTTAGTGTGAGGTGCGAGCACATGCAGTGATCTCACACTGGTCAATTAATCAATAAAAACCATCGGTACAGTACTGATATTGATCGGTGATGTCAACCAATGAAATGTGATGTTATTTAAAACTTTTGGTTTTTAGAATGAAGTTACTAAAGGTTAAATTTGATTTTTATGGAAGAAATAGGTACTTACACGCGTTCTTGGAAATCACGGCAATGATCTTTCACTGGTGATAGAATTTTTGGGGTCCACTCGCAAAAAGACTGAAAAATTCTATCACTTGTGAAAGATCAGCCTGTCTTTTCCAAGAACTTATGTAAGAACCTATCAAACTTAATAGCAGATAAAGGTTTAATCTTGTCTTTATACTCTCTGTATTAGTGATATGTAATGCTAAATAATTTCATAACTTTTAAGTATATTGTTGAAAGTCTTGTGGAACATTTTTTATATGAATGATTATGTTTCATGTACTTTTCTGCACCCGATTTCATGGGTATGAACTCCCTTAATCAAGCTTTTGAGGTTACATATATACATTAAGGAATGAAAACCATAACTTCTTTGTAGCTAAATTATTCATGACTTTCACAAGTTCATAAATGTTTTTAGACAAACAATCACCTCATTGTTGATGCTGAATTTGCATATTTACACCTGTAAACATGAAGTTCACCTTAACACACCTACCACAGGTAAAAGATAGGTTATAATCAATCAATCATTGATTCATGACTGTGTGAATGAACTTCAGAAATCACTTGGGTGAAGTAAACATCATGGTTTTATGGGTGCACTTTAGAAGTTGGTTTGGACTCCTTAAGTTTAACAGTACTGCTACATGATGTAATACGGCAACAATCCCTGTCTACAAAGTTATTTGGATTCCAGTGGTTCTTCAGATTTTACTCAAGATATAAAAAGTGATTTACATGTCTGGCTGAAATGAGTATCACTTAGGTTCTGAAAACCAAGCATTTGAAAGTCTACATAGTCCAGTAATATTGACTACATTTGGTTGTCACAAACTTTACTTTGCCTTGGATCAGTCTATTGATATTTTCCATTATACATTTTGGTACCCCAGATCTTTTGACCTTTCAAGGTATGATAATTCCTAAATGCTGAGTACATTGTATTTTTGTTGTTCTCCCTTGGCTGTACTTGTTTGTTTTTATTGATCAGACAGTAATGCCATGTCATTCAGACCAGTCCATGTTTCAAGCTATGCCTGACTTTTCATTCATCACATTATTAGTGCATGTGTAACTCTATAATGACTATATAGGGTGGTAGTCATATTAAATGTTCCTTGAAGACATGAGAATGAAATACCGATTACTGACTACAAACTATTTTCCCCAAAGATTAGCATGAGTTGCTTAAACATGAACAGTTTTTTTTCTCTAATTATATGAGTTTACATGTATTTGTGAGCTTAGAACATTCACTCCAGATCCCAATTTTAACATGTATAAGTTATTATCTAATTTAACTTCTTGTTTGTCAAGGGCATCAGAAAGCATGACTTGTAGATCAACATTATCTATATCATATGTACCCATCCCCAGTGTTTTAATGAGTAGAAAATCATGGAGTCCACCACAAAGTATAACAATTAATGCTTAAGTAGAAAATGGAGTTCTGAAAAAAACTTAAGTTCTGTCACAACCAATTTTAAATTTTATCAATTTTGATCCCGGAAAATCCCTCTTTCCTCTAAGACCCTCCTTATAGTAAAATCTAACATATTCTGTTATTGAAAAAAGAAATAAAACACACTATTCATAGTTGGATTAAAAAGTTTGTATAGACTTATCATTACAGATGAAAAAGACGCAGTAAAATCAATCCAGAATCAATAAAAGGGGACCACCCAATTTCTTAATTATGGAGAATTTGCCCAAGCAGGCCTAATCTTCATTTCATGACGCATGGTTGGTAATTTAGGAAATTAACTTCAAGTAAAATTTGAATTTTTAATTTATATAGAGTTTTAAGCACTTGGTGCAAGCCTGATTTAAATGGTTAATGATAGTGGTTGTCTCACATAATACTAGTGCAGTTTGAATTGCTGGAGGGCTTTAAATAGAGTATGTTAATCTATTACTAGGAAGTCAATGTGCACTAGACGTCACCCATGTAGGTTGACGGGTGACCACAAAGATTTCGCCAGTAAAAACGTCAGTGGTTTCTTCTTTATCAATGGTAGTCTTTAATGTTATACCATCTTATTAAATCAAATTAAACTCATGCTTTTGCACTTGGGTAGAAATCCATGCACTTTGTACTTTTCTAGTTAACATAGATTTGAAAGCGATAAAATTTAAAAGAAAGTGAGAATTTTATTGCTCACCGGGGACGGAAAATTTGTAACTTAGCTTCTAAGTGCAAATAAATATATTCAATCTACTTTTGTACCGTTTACAAAGAAGTAAACAAATATGAAGTAATTCCTTGTACCTCTCTCGATATGATTGGATTCTAATGTAAATAAACAATCACTTAAGATTTTGACGTCATTGATATCAAATGTTTAATTGTTTTTCTATTTTCAACATGACTTGTTAGCGAAAAATTTACATATTAGATAAGCATACAGTCTTGTATGCATCAGAAAGTATTTCCCCAAAAAGTAACAATATAAAAAAATTATAATCACATACATTTCCTCTGTATACCACAGGGATTGTACATTACTACGTAGGTGGCTTAATACTATGTAAACCAATCAGATTTTTATAAATTCCGTTGGATTTATTGACCTTTTGGCCATCTTTAATGTTAATTAATGGAAAAGGTAGTGTCTTTTACCCATGTGTCATAAACCACAAGGTAAATGATTTGACTGGTGACTTGAAGTTCACTATACAGTCAAGTGGAGTTTGGGAGATCTTACCTATCTTAAAATGTTGTCTAGCACTGGCTGTATTAAATAATACAAAAGACAGTTTTATGGTTATCACATTATAGAACATGATATACAATATGACTTTATTTAGTTGATATATTACATATTTGCCTGATCATTATTAAATGTGGAAAAATAATATTTTGTGAAAAATTGATAACAGAGGATAATTACTTTCAGAAGAAGTCAGTCACCTCTGAATTAACAGTGCTTTCAGTTTAACGGACTCGTCACGGAAGCAGGCATAATACAATTGTTTAGCTTGGTGCTGTGTCATCCAAGTGGATATAATTTTTAAATCATTTGATATTTTATCTTGCTGTCCTGATCAGCTAAGTAAAAACACAAGAAGTTTCATTTCCGATTTTCTCTAGTGGATTTCAGCAAATCAGACACTATTAAACTTGTTTCCTTAGGGAAATGAACTATTGAGGAATTTATCTTGGCAAGGAATTGTTTTTTAGCAGGACACATTAATTTTCTCCTGATGGTCCCCAAGGGAAACTTTTCTCCTTATTCAGACCTCTGGATTATCTAGTTAATACAACTTCACCCTATCCTTTTAGTGCAGCAATATTTTTGCAAAAAATTGAGTAAAAAAATCCAATCATTATAGACTTTAAAAGAGGTTTGAGTTGACTGAAAGAAACGTATTGGGATGAAGGTGTTTTGAGCAGGAGACCGACAATCTGGAAAATTTTAAATTGCATTCATTTTTCATTATAGATATGTACTAAATTAATTTGTAGTTCACCAAGGTTTTTATTGATTTTGGTCTTGGAGAAATTGAAAAACGATTACATTTCATGTAAATAAAACATTAAATTTAGGATTTGTGATGGGAGCTAAGTGTTAAAGATTTGTTAGATGTGCATTGGAACAATTATATAATGGAGATGGAGAGAAATGGAGCAGTTATAAGTAGTTCAGATATCAAATCATCAGATTCACAAAGGTAAATTTTCTCTTTTGTTGTTGTCTCGGTTTATAATAATTTTATTTTATTTTTTTATTTTATTAAAGCACACAGTAAACTGCATTGGTTATAGCTTTACAGAACATAAAACATATACATGAATACAAAACAAACAAAAAACAACATAAATCATGGAGGTAATAATAGTACATGTATTGTGCTTTACTGTCATACTGAATTGATATTGAGAAGTACATGAATGTCTTGACTGAATTTTTTTGTTTTTCAAACGATTTTAAGTCAATTTCATCAGTTTTAGAAGTACATGTACATATATATTCCTTACTTGGTCAATTTTACTGTTTCTTCACTCAGTTTTAAAAGTACATGTACAAATATCTTTGGTCAATTTTTGTTTGAACACTAGAGATTTGACATTTATCGCTGTTTATTTTTATGACCATATAAAAGTACACATGTTTGTTGCTATGCAAAGTTACATTGGGGATAATTTTTTGTTAGATAAATGGTAAATTAGAATTAGCATATGAGCAAGAATTGTCCAATATCAGCAACTAGATTCCTTAACTTATATGGTTACAAAATTGTTGGGATTGTACTGTAATTTTTAGTGAGAAATTTTCGGGCCATTGTTTTTTTTTCGCAATTTTAAATTCTCACTGCAACATAATTATCCATAAACTACAAATGATGAAAAGTATATAAGCACTAGCAATAGCAACACAAAAATCACGAAAATAAATCTGTCCTGAAAATTTCTGGTTTAGCAGTATTATGTTAAAGCAGTGTCATTGTAATTTTCATAATAGTTTGTTAAAATTTTGTTTCATACTTGGGGCACAGAATAAGACCAATACAACATTTAAATTTATGACCTACTTAGTTTTTGTATATTAGTGAAGTTAAGATGTATTTAAGGAAGTACAATATTTAGTCAGTACAGAATGATAAGAAATAATATCCTAATGTTTTTATCTTAAGTGTTGGGATTTCCTGACATAAGAAGTCAAGAGTACAATACAAGTTATTTTTGTTTCAGATTTTTTTTGCTCAACTTCTAATGTTGTGAAATTTATACAAGTCTATATATATTGTTTTACATTTATTACAAGAAGTCAAGAGAACAATACAAGTTAATTTTTGTTTCAGATTTTTTTTTGCTCAACTTCTTCTGCTGTGAAATTTATAAAAGTCTATATTGTTTTACATTACAAGTAGAATAACAACCATCTAATGACTAAATAATGTCCTACTTTTCTATGTCATTGTAATTGAGGGGGGGGGGGGGTTGATATGGAAATGAGAGATATGATTTTGAATCAGATTGGTCTAATATCATTAAGATAAGTACATTTTTAAAAAATCAACTTGCTTTTAAAGTTTGAAAAATTATAATAGTTTTTGTAGCTTTCAAACATTTTTGGAACTCTGAACATATGTGAATCTTGAAAGTGAACCAGCTAATACAAAAAATTGGGTAAACAACTCGCTCAAATTGTTTTCTTTTTAGACATCAACTTTGAAAAACAGTATGAATTGATTTTCATTATATATTAACTATATATTATTTAACATTTCAGAAAATAAATTAATTTGTTAAATGAAAATTGCAAAATTTAAAATTTGCCTTGAAATAATATAATTGAGATTATATATTTAAGTCTTATTACTTAGCTGTTTAAATTGTTTATTTGAAAATTATTTGTAATAATATTTTGGTTTATTGAACCATAAACAAAAATTTTCATGGTGCACATTGAATAATCTGCGGGGCGGATTTTAAAAAATGTGCACCATTTATAATTTAGTTTATGGCTTCTATAAACCAAAAAATTATTTCAGTAAAACTTAAACATAAATTTATTGACATATTCGACGCGAAAATTTAGTAAAATGATATATTTTTCTATGAAAATATTAAAAATTCATTTGATTAAATCGGCGTATTAATATTTACACCTGTCAATCACATTGCATGTGGCATCCGTGCAACCGCAAAGTGTATATACTTCATTGTTGCACTCCGGTTTAAACTGGATTTGATAATACTTTCTTAGTGATATTTAGGCATAGTTTAAATGATTGTTTATCCAATCAAATTCTTTTACCTTTTTAAAGGTTTACAAGAAAATAAACCAAATTTTCTTTCAATACTATTGCAACTTATAATTTTCTAAAGTTTATTTATTTAATTGTGTTCAAAAAGTACAATTAATCCACTATATTATTCTAAAATATCTATATCATTTTATGCCAACAGATTTTGATGTTGTAAATAATGAGATAAATGGAAAAAAAATGTGGTTTGTTTTGTAAAACAAGAAAAATATGTATTAACCTAGTTCTAAAAAAGTTCCAAATTCCATGTTTTACGGTAATTTCTATTCATTTTATTAATGCTTTTTATCTTTTTTAAAAGACTTTTTTTTCTGATATGCCCCTCCTAACATATTAATTGATATCCTAGGTAAACTAATAAGAAAAAGATAATGAGATATTTTGATTATAATTTGATATTTTTATGGTGGTGGTTTGTCAGAAGTGCCATATGATCATCCATGTATAAAACCTGTCTTCTAGTGCACAGCTGAGGTCGAGCTAGTACATCAGGGTTAATTATTTATGAAATGCAGATTGTAGCACATTTTATATGATCCTTGCATAACCCTTGTCTTTTTGATCAAAAACATGTCAATGAGTTTTATTTTTATTAGCCATGGTCATAAATTTTTGTCTTGGAAAAACAATTGGATTTTCTCTGGAGGTTGTCAAAGACTGAGCTTAAAATGGAAAATTCTGCATTAAAGTTGATGGAGAATGAATTTCCTTCCATTAAAATCCATTAGCTACACTGTTACAGTCAACATTGTTAACGAAGGGCAAGTCACTAGAGATTCAATCAGTACAAATATTCTTCAAATGGAAGAAATTCAGAAAAAAACAAAAGATTTAGCATCTTAAATAGATTAGATGACATTTTGGTAAATGTGCTGTTGTGTTTTTTGTTGGTATAAAAAATTTGTGGGGGAAAGTTTGAGAGAATCATTCTAGAATAAAGTGGGTATTGTTTCAAAAAGTTAAGATGTAAAGACAATAAAGACTTGACAAATGAGAGGACAGATTTAGTTCACCAAACATCCTGTTCCCAATGTTTTCCTCAACTAAAAATCAGAAAACACTTCCTCTCATTGGAGTTGAATTAAGGACAAATCTTTAATCTCTCGGTTCAAACGAGTTTCAATGATTAAATAGCTCATTGAATTGAATAAGTGCACCCAGTGCTGTCGACTGTTGTAATTAAAATATTAATTGGTCTTCTTTAGACTTAGAGTTTTGAATAATTGAATCAATACTTCGAATTATGATGATCTTGCACTAAGTTTTTTTTTAAGTTGAGAAAAGATGATTTATATTTTATTAACTAGAAGATGAGTTTGAAAAGTTGCAGTCATCAGAACAATAATTATGCTCAAAGGAATAAATTTGTTAACATAAATTTATCTTTCATCTACCTCAAAGCTGTATACAAACCATAATATTGTTTATCAATATATTCTATGTACTTCTGAATGTCTCAAAAATTTTTTTTGCCTTTTTGTTAAGTTTTGAGGGGTACAAGTTCAATGTTTTGCAATTTTTCACAATTCCTTTATTATAAGCACATAATTTTGCAGATATTTTGTGATCTTAAAGAACCAAAAATATAAAAATGTACCAAGCAACTTATTTTAGGTAAAAACAAAAGGTTATTTAAGACAACATTGTTTAAAATTTGATTCATGGAGCCTCTTGTTTTAGTCCTTGATAGTTCGAAACTCTCAATTTAGGTCACATAAACAATAAAATCAGGTCAATCAAGTACTAAGTTATTTACGTTTATGGACATTACAGTGTCTCGTTCATTTATGGATAAATATGTTTTTAGTCCTTATAACTTCTACCATGTAATAATCTATAGACTTATTAGGCTAATGGTTTTCATTTTGAGAGCAATAAAAAACTCAGAAGATATGACATAATTTGAAGTAAGGATTCTCTGGAGCAATCCACTTAATTCTTTCTCAAATATATGTTATTTTGTAAGAGGCTTTTACTGAATAACTTTTGAATAAATATTAAACCTAAATTATTTAAGATATAGAATGTTAATTTTTTATACGTTTTAATGGTCTTCATAACTAATATCAGTCATAAACTCATATCTTTAGGTCCACAGGTCCAGTGTATATCATTTTTTTCTATGGAAATCACAGGCATTAAATGTTTGTGCATGTGTCCATCTGTGTGTATCCTACAACTCTCAAATATGTGTTTTGAACTCGTACATGAATTACCTTAGACAAGTTCAGTACTTGACACTTTATAATTGCTGTGGGAGTTATCGCCCTTTGACCATGAACATATCTTAGGGGAACTTGGAAATAAGTACTGCTTAAATTTTAATTTATTGATAAAGACAAGAAGTTTTGATACATGTTTAAGGAGTGACTTGAAAGGTTTTGAATAAGGGTTAATGTATCTATAGTACTTGGGACCCTCTATACAAAAACTAAATATGGCATATTGTCATTTCAATGACATCTGAATATCTTAAAAATATTTTATGGAGCCTGTGTCTCAATAAATTAACCTTTACCATACTTGCATCTTTATTCACATGTTTATAACATACTGTATTTGAAGATTCCAACCAAAATAACTGGATATCAATTACTCTCCCAGGATTAAAATTTCAACAATGCAAGAATACCAAAATTGCAAAAGCTATTAACATGATTGTATATACTGATATTTGCTTTTTGAAAAAGGATTTAGCTGAGGTTTCTTAATGAGTTGGTTTTCAATGTCGTTTAACTGAGGTATTGTGATTGTGACCGTCAGTCTTGAAAAAAGGGTGTGAGTCTGCGAATTTTGTATTCTATTTTTTATCCATTTTGATTTTGTTCTGCCATTTTAAAGGATATTGACAAGAAAAGAACATGATTTGCCAATTTTGGTGTGTATTTTTTTATGTTGTCGTTCTGGTTTTGTCTTTGCCCTGTCATACTTTTGCCCTACAAATGCACCATTGCTACCATTTCGCGCTTCCGTTGGATCTGTTGCTGTAAATTAAATGCACAGATAAATTTGGTACAATGTACTCTTCTTGTAAAAGTTGTTGACAACCAATTGCTGGAACATTAACTAGAATCTAATAATCACCAATTTAGTTATTGCTCACTTGTACAACACAGTAATAAAAGCTCTGTGGAATCCCCCTTAAAGAAATGAACTCAGAAGGTGATTAGAAATATTATGGAGAAGCCATTGCCTGCTAGTCCTGGAGGCATAGTCGATGACAATGATATTAAATTAGAATCGTTAGTAAGCTGTATCTCCTAGGCATTGTCAGTCAGTTCATTTCAGTGTGGCACAATGAAAGAATTTATTTCTTGTCTGGATGAGAGAAAAGTCCTGATTTCATTTGGGTGAAAATGGATGTCTTTTTATTACATTAGAGGACATTTTAGAATTATTTTTCCTGGGATGATATAAGAAAAAATAGATATTTATAGATTTTACTTTTAAAATTTTGAAAATGTCAGTTAAATTTGAGTTATAAACGTATGCATGTGAGAGTCTTCTTATTGAATCCAAAAATATTAAGCAACATGAGAAGTGCATTTTAAATCAAATCAAAATTCAGTATCTTTTGTTCAGACACTTCAAATCCGAGGCTGATTCAAGCCCGATTGTTTGAAAAAGGGAAATAGTTAAATATATAGAAAATATTGTACCATACTACCATTTGCACACTAGGGAGGGACTTTAATGCATGTACCTTAGTCAATGTTTCCAAATTCTGTATAAAAGAAAAAAAATAAATGTTTATCATGCCACTATTCTTCGATGATTTGAATATGGTGGCTACCTGGCTCAATTCATGCTTCAATATAAGTCATAATTACTTACAAGGAATTATATAGAATCCATATTCTATTTGATCTAATTCCTTGTTGCGTATATAGTAAAATTATTAGTATAAATATCCATTATTGCTCCTAAGTAAGATGCATGATTCAATATTTATTTTAGTTTTGAAAGTCATGAATTCCAACTGTTTTTACCAGGTGAATGCATGATTCAATAAAAGTGATATTGTGGTTAAGGATATCCTTGTTTGGGTGGGTTAAAGTTACACAGACATTTAGTACCCAGATATTGTAATTACCTGTGTAGATAAACTCCTTGTGGTTTGACTGAATCAATGTGACGAGCGAAAACGTTGATTCATGAATGGCAAATACATCACAATAATGAAAGTTCATTGATGTAATATTAATCTAGTAGGACAGAACAAATTGAACTGCACTTGCGTGAATGCATTGAGTGCATAATTTGAAAGGATGCAGACAATTTAAGTTTGGTCGAGAACAAAGGCCGCGGTTGAATTTGATCAATTTATTATTACAGGTGAACGAGTTGTATCAGTTTGTGCAGCGAGATCCAGTTGTTAAATTGAATAATTGAGTGACATCTGGTGTTATAGAAACTTTAAGTATATCATAATAAAGATGCATGGTGCGCAGTATTGTAATGCAGATGATTTCAAAATGATTTAGTTTAAAAATCTAAGTTTTGTGAAAGCTAGTCTGTTGTTTACATCTTTTAATCTTAAGTATAAAAGAAATAAAAAAAAACTGTTTCTAATTTATATCAATTAAACATAACTAACACAGATATACAAATCCAGAATAGAATATATAAACAGCATAAGCATTAGTTAGTACATTAAAAGGGGAATTTACTCCTGTTTTACTTTAGTAATACATTAATTTGAGGCTCATTCACACTATATTCAAATTCCAATTCTTTACTCTTAGCCCAATTATAGGGGCCCATTGAGGGCATATAAACCATGACATATATACAAATAAGACACATTTTACAAAGATTATGTTGATTGGACATTAATACATATACTATATACTGCTTGAAATATATTTCAAATCATGTAGTGTAAACCCCCTTATTTCATTGAAGTATGTAGCAATGTTCTATTCCTTATTTCATGAAGAGATCAAAGGTATCAGGTGCAGAAAACAAAGAAATGATTAAAACCACCACTTATATTTTAAAGCATGAAATTCAATGTAAATGCAAATGTTATATATTTCATTGAAATATATGTCTTGATATACAGTGTGAATGGGCTTCAACTGACCGCAAAAAATTTGTGGTTTTATTATAGTATGATGCTGTTGTTGTCGTCGTTGTCTGTTAACTTCAGTGTTGGCACAATAACTTTTAAGTTCTAGTTCTAATTTTCTTAGCCTTAGATAATTCTATGAATAAATGTATGAAGGAATAAATAAAGATAAAACATTTCATCTGTAAGTCTATAAAATTCATCAGATCAATATCAAGTTAATCCTGTGTATTCTTTCTTTGCACATGACCTTAACTGAACTCAATAAATCAGCTCCAATGAACTCACACTTCACTGGCCAGCCTACTGAATTAACTGAATCCCTGGGGCTCAAGGTGGGTGGTTTGATTCGCAAAGAAAACTTGATGTAAAACCCCTCAAGAAATGTTATAACTAAACTTCATCACGAACTCAGGTGCTTGGTGTATTATGTATCAACCTTTTTTTTTTCTTTTTTGTATGACAAATCATAATCGATAAAAGATGCTTAATATACTTAACTTAATGCATGAATGGTGGTATTTTTTAATCAAGAAAAAAGCAAAATATAACAATCAGACCAGTCCTTGAAAAAAAATATGTGAAAATCTCTTTTCACTTTTACTCAGGAATTGATAAGGTCATTCGTTCTTCTTTTGACCTCAGGTTGAACTCAGAAAAAAGGATCATTTAGGAAATAAAGTTGCCTGGATAACAAGGAAATCAGAGAATAAATAACCAATAAAAAGAGGCCTTAATTATCACTTATAGTTTTCTGGCTTGATCCATGCTTCATAAAGTACCAATCAACATTAATAAAATACATCTTAGGAAAAAATGCATTTTAGTTGATAAATTTGTAAATCGACTGCATAAATTACACAGGTATAGCCAACTCTAATTTATGACGCTGGAAATCTGAAGACCATCCAAAAAAAAATTAAGCAATATATATTTTTTGAAAGGGAATATGAAAAAATGGTTCACAACAGTATAATCTGTCATATAACATTTTATCCTATGGTCCTTTTCTCTGTTTAAGATTATGCACCTTATGCACTTATATTTTGATTTCTTAGCAGGTATAAGATTTTTATCATTTTTTGTGCAAAGCACCTGTTGTACTGAGACTTCCTGTTGATTTTATAAAATACCACACACCGCTATTACAGAGTGACAAAGATATGAAATATTAATAAATAAATGTTTCAAAATGTAAAGAAAAGATATGTAATTCATTTTAGACATAAAGCAGGTCATCGTCATTTTATTACATTTATTATCATTCAGCTCAAGTTAAATGGAAATTTTTCAGATTAAGTTTTATACGCATTTTTGAAGCTTTTTCTATAAAATAAAGTACAAGTTGTGCTTTGTTATATTGATTTGATTGTGCAACATCAATTATTTACAAGAACTTGTCGCTATATTATGTAACGGCAATAGAATTCAAAGACGAAAAAGATATCATTTTCATAGGATAAATATCGCTTTCATTGCAATGTAGGGTAGAGCAATGACTTAATAGATTCAGGAATGATTCAATACAGGAAAATATTGCTGTCATATGATGCCCTTTATAAATTCTTGATTGCTGAATAAAATTTCTGGTTTCTTATTCCTTATTTTTCTTCAAGTCTTCATTCAATTGGCTGCTAATCTTGCACTCAGAAATTCATTAAGTCTGATAAAAGTCAACAATTTTCTGACTTTTATTACACAATATTGTGGTTTCATAATATTTTTGGTGGGTATGAATTATGTCTCCCCCTCCCCCCACTTTTGTGGGGAGACATATTGTTTTTGTCGTGTCCGTCCGTCCGTCTGTCCGTCACAAAGTTTTTCAGCGCAACTCCTCTGAAACTACTGAACCGAATTCAATAAAACTTGGTATATAGGAAGTACACCATATGTAGTTCTGCATGTTACCAAAAAAAATTTTGATCCCCCAATTTTTGAGGGAGTTATGGCCCTTTGAACTTATATAATTGCTGAAAATCCTCATTTATCATCTTGTCAGCGCAACTCCTCTGAAACTACTGAACCGAATTCAATGAAACTTTGAATGTAGGAAGTACACCCTATGTAGTTGTGTATAATATCAGGAAATTTTGATTCTCAAATTTTTGTGGGAGTTAAGGCCATTTGAACTTAGGAATTTGTTGAAAATCCTCATTTATCATCTTGTCAGCGCAACTCCTCTGAAACTACTGAACTGAATTCAATGAAACATGGTAAAATAGGAAGGACACCATATGTAGTTGTGCATATGAACAGGAAATTTTGATCCTCAAATTTTTGTGGGAGAAATGGCCCTTTGAACTTAGAACTTTTTGCAGAAACAGGGGGAGACATCGTTTTTGTAGGCAAAAACAAACTTTAATTTTTCATGGTTTTCGAGGGTGATGCTGATCCATGAAATTTGACTCCCTACTAAAGGAAATTTTATATTCTGCAAACCTAAGAACCATGAATTTCAGAACCCAAGAACTGGCATTTTTTTACAACCGCCAAAAAATTGTGGATATCACCCATGAAAAATGGTATAATGCTGTGGTCCGTGTTGGTATTAACTATCTAATCGCTATTAAATTTTTAATTAACGTTCCTTACTTCTTAAAAGGATGGATAGGATTGATTTTTGAGGTCCCACCTTTTTACATAAAGGAAAAAGTGTCCCGAAAGGGACTAAAAATGAAACTTTTCAGGTGTATGCTCAAAAACTTTGATTTTAGTTCCAATCATGAATAATTTTTTATAGAGATGTTCCTTACCATTAAAGAATGCATGGGGTTGATTTGGGGGTCCCATTTATTTTTTTTTTGGTTTAGATATTGGAGACCCCATAAAGGGCTATTATATGTCCAGAAATGGGTCTTTCGTTGATAATCTAGGGATTTGTTTGAACCTTATGTACTTGGGCCAATGCAAGACAGCGAGCAGTGACTTCTGGTCATGTTGAAGACTGCTGGCTGTTTTCCATTGTGATTTTTTAAATTGCCGTTTCTTTAATGTTGGTTGTGTCACGTACACTTATTCCACATCTCTTTATCGTCTTTAAAATGGAACTTTATCATTTGTTTCCACAATAACTTTGGTTCTGGTTGTCCAGTAAATGGTGGCCACAGGCTACTAAATTTTCCTATAGGCTACCAAAATTTAAGACTTGATGGCCAGCTGGCCAGTGAATTATTTTAGCAAAATTTTACATAATTGTTTGACCACTAAATGTCTACCAAATATCAAGTTTCACTTTCTCAGGGCTGTAACATTATGTGATATTGTAATACGGGATGGATGGGGTGGTTCCTTTTGTTTCCATTTATGAATTTACAAATCAGGGACCCAAAAGGGGAAAAAAAACTTAATATCTCCAATGAGATTTAAAAAAAAATGTAAGTTTGTATAAACTTTGGTCAAATATTGAATACAAAACGGTGGTTTAATTTTTGCAGATCCTCCCCATTTTTTTAAGAGTGAGAAAATTAGGGACCTAAAGGGGCAAACCTGAACTTTTTGAATTTCTTGTTTGTTCAAAAAGTGGTCTGATTTTCAATTTTTTTTTCCATTGAAAACCTTTATGGTCCATTATAAATATCTCTGCCTGCATTTTTATAGGACTGCAAAAAAATTGTTGATGTATTATGGTTTGATGCTGTCGTGGTCGTCATTGTCTGTTAACTTAATTGTTCCTATAATAACTAAGTTAAAGTTATCCAATTGCTACGAAATTTGACAATGATGTTTTGGTTAATATAAAAGGATGGATTGGAATGATTTTTGTAGTCAAGTAGTGAATTAACAAAATTCAGGGTTGATTTTGTGACATTCCCTTCCCCTAATTGCCTTAAGGGGCAAAATAAAATATAACGAAGCCCTTACTCAGGGACCAAAAGAAGTACTATTTTTGGAACTAATTTATTTTGGTCTGCTTTTGAAAAAGAAATGATTTTCTTGTGAAATGTGGGTGGAAAGTCCACCAAAGGCTGCATGTTTTAAAAAACTATGAAGATACTTTATTTTTCCAAATTAAAGGCACAGGCGTTTGGGTCCAGGATTTTATTTTATTATTAATAATAAAATAAAATCCTGGACCCAAACGCCTGTGATTAAAGGGCCTCTTATGAGGCATAATATACATACAAACATATATGATTACAAACAAACATAACATTCATTAAATTGTCTATAGTTAAGATTGAAGCAAATTTATATGTCAGTCCACAATGGGCTGCATGTGTCCAATGCAATTGACTGAATACATATTGGGCCTAAAACGTCCTGTTGCGGTCATATCATTTAATTCATATTATTACTTTAGACTATATGCCAAAAATTTGGTACAAATGTCATGATACAATGAAAAGAGGGTGGTCTTTAAAACTTGGTAAGTGCTACAGTGTTTTCATTATTTTTTGTTGGATATCACTTTTAGCTCACCTGGACTGAAGGTCCATGTAAGCTATTGCTATCACTTGGCGTCCGTCGTCTGTTTACAATTTTTCAAAAATCTTCTCTAAAACTACTGAACAGAATTCAATGAAACTTGGTATGAATGATCCTTAGGGTGTCCTGTGGTTTTTGCTAGGATGCCCCTGACCCACGAAATATTATACCCCACAAAAAGGAAGTTTAACATTTATTGGTATGCTACCATTGTCAGAACCATGAATTTAAAAATCCACATATGATCCTTTTTTTATCAATTACCACCAAAAATAGTACCCATGCAAATAAGTGAATCCTTAGTACTCATAGACATCCAAATGTAACTCCTTTTTAACTTCAATTCTATAAAGTTGTAGAACTTTTTTTATATCCAAGAACAGTTGCGTGGCTTCAATCAAATAGTTTAACAGACAATAAATGGACTTCCAATTGTCTGAACGGAATGGATATCTTAAGTGGTGTTCCCTAAATGGACCTGATATCGACCACAATTTAAAGTTATCGTGAACTTGGCCTAGATAACTGAAAAATATTTTAACCAAATTTTAAAGGTTGTCAAGAAGGAATCCCAAATAATAAAGTCATGTTTTTCCTGTTAAAAAAATAATTTTATCTTTTTGGGATTTTTTCAATTGTTTAAATTGTGACCCGAGTTATTAATGTTTACCTGGATATGAAGGGGATATTAATCAATCATTGACAACAAAGAGAGAAATGAGTGACTTATAAATGTCCTACATAAAGTTCTGGTATAAGTGCATAAGAACCAACGTACTACATATTATAATCAGTGTCTGAAAAATGATATGATAAAATTCATGATAGAATTACGTTTTTAAATCATATTTGTTTTACTTGTACTTCTGGCAATAGAATCTGAATGTTGGTTCTAATTCATAGGTAATAACTTTTAATATTTAGGCATCAGACCATTGGATGAATTATAGGCTGAATTCTAGTATTTTTTTTTAGTACAAGAAAGTTACAAAAATATACATTAGTTTGACCTTTAAATATTCTATGATGAATACAATATTTATGATCTGAGTGATCAATAACCATACATACATTTAATACATGTGATTCTAGTGATTTGGAAAACATGTGAATATGTTTGCACATGCTGAGTCAATTTAAAGAGAAAGGTGAAGGTCGCAGGATTGAAAGTAGGACAACTTATTGTTGTGTGTCAAAGTGAAAGTTGAACATGTAGTTTGATGTAACATTCTTGTTTCTTAACTCTTGGAGGACCATGTTGGAACTTAGCAATCAGAAATATCAATTAGGGTAAATAATTATTAGATTTTATATTTAATATCAGATAATAAATCTTCAATATAAATCATGACCACCATTTCCTTTGTTCTGATTTTTGTTGTTGAAATTTATTGTATATTGTTCTGTAGTATTCAACATGATTTAATGACGAAAGGATATTTTTTTAATGATTTAGTATTCGTTTATTAGAAGAAAATTATAATATTGTCATTCTTCATGTTAGAATTGTGATACTGATAGCACATTAGATGTTTTGTAAAAAAAAGGAACTTGATGAAATAATAATTGAAAATTGAATGTATTTCAGTGTGATATGTTGTTTAAGTATTTATACATAATGACATAAGATCTGTTATTTGAATTTGAATTTTACTGCTCACAAATATAAGCAAAAATACAGGTAAAGTAGCTGAATTATAAGAGCCAAAAACATAGGTGCATGTTTGCATCATTCATCTGATGGATTAAACTTTTTACTATCACTCATATATACTATAGCAGAAATATTTGTGGGAGATTTAATTTCGTTTATTTTGTGGGCAAAAGAAATCCATGATATTAATCCCCTTAGTAAATGAGTGTATATCAAAAATAAAAATCCATGAAAATTTGTCCCTTTTAATTCAGTCAGTTTTGGGCTCTTATCAACGTAGTCTTTTTCCTCATGAATGCAAATGCTTATACAGTAATTGCTTTTAAAAGAAAAAAAATATGTATTATAAATATGCAGGATCATGGTTTTGTCTAAACATAGTCAAATTAATGTTAAAACATTTTTGATATAATGAAAAAAGTGAAGTAGCAGAGTTTGAAAACTAGCTTGTTTGCAGCTGAACCTTTCCTACTTTTCACTTAAGTGCATTAAGGTATATCATTAGCATGTATCTAGGTCAGAGTGTAATTGTCAGAAAGAGATCAACACTATTAATATATACATTTCATTATTACAGAAAGTATGTCAACTCAAGTATTTTCCTCTCAATCTCTGTTGTAAATTCTATCCTTTGAATATACATGATATATGAAAGAGGTTAAAAAACCAAAGTAAACAGGACTGGAAATAGAAGTCTTCTTTGTGACATCTCCTGACTGAAAGTATCATATATATCTTCTATAAAGCTGGTTGTTTATGTTAAGATAGCAGACAGACAGATTAAGAAAACATTTTCATGTCTGTATAAATCCATAAATAGTTGATCAGGGAGACCTCAGTAACATACCATTTCATTTTAATAGATGTGTGCTCAAAATACTTTTAATTAAAGATCAGGAGCACATTTACAATTTACATGCATATGTACATACAGAATTTGATCTTGGGAAATTGTGTACTTATTACATTTACAAATTATAATATTAATGTAATTTACCTATTTTTAATTAGGTGCATGAAAAGATTTCATATTCATAAACATATGATTTACCTATTTTTAGGTGCAAGATTGTAAAACAAATTTATTACCTATAAATTCTTCTATTTTTGTATGTTATGAATTTTAAGCAAGGTAGGAAATTCCCAATCCAAACCATAAAATAAAGCACCTTGATAATCTGTCTGTTGTGTCCTGTATTTGCTCCTGAAATGGGACAAATGACACCATTCTCAAGGGCGGATCCAGAGGTCTATGAAAGGGGAGGGGGGTAATTGCTAAAAATGGCAGATTTTGATGAAAATTTGAAGCTGCTTAGTCAATTTTATGCAGAAAAAATAAAAATTTCTCAATTAAAAGGGGGGGGGTGTTACACCCCTTCGGTCCCCCTATGAATCTGCAGCTGATTCTAGGGTTCATATAAGGGTCTTGATTTTAAGAAATATACATTATTGCGTTTAATTTTGTCATAAAATGTGGCTTAACCTTCTTATGAAATTCAGACTTTTTGAAATAAGACTCCTCTGTAATTCATATCAAAATATATCATATTAACTAAAATGATGGACAGAATTTTTCCCGCCAGGGACCCGTGACTCAGATAGCTCTTATAAAATCATGCATATTCTTCTTGATTTGGTTGTTGTGTCAAGATAATTTATTTATTTGTTTTAAGATTTACATCTGTTTCTTAGATCCAGTGTGATTCTGAAGAGATTATTATAGTAGTAAATTGAAGTTCTAATGTTATATATTCTCCTGTTCTATTTCATATCAGAGGCGATGAATTTTGGTATAAGTACAACTGCTTTTCACTTCTTTAAAACAAGATTAACTTCTTTCAACATTGAAAGTAAGAAAATGAAGCCTAATTTGATAGATTTCCTGTAGGTCTTTGTTTTCTCTGCCACATTTCTATGGATGTCAATTGTCACTTGCAATTTATTAAAAGAATTGTTTTAAAAGGACATTTAAAGGAAATAAACATTTTAAGATGAAGAAACTTTCAAGCCATGGTTTTAGCCAATCACTGCATTACTTCCTGTTATGGCAAGGGCTTCGCCAATAAAACATGGCTAATTGAGTGCAAGAAACTATTTTTCTCTTCCTGCACTTTTACATTTATGGTTAAAAGTTCAAAGTACATGTACATTGCAACTAAGTGTTATTAGACAAATTAACAATGATTATTGCTATTTCTTTTATTCCCATAAATTCATACACATCTTTTATGAATAAGGTTTGTTAATTAATTTTTCCCGGTTCATGTGTACTAATGCCAGATAGTGATGATATTTATTACTATAATTGGTAATCAATGTGAGTGATTTTGAGATGCTCATGGTAATAATATTTTCTTCATGGATTCCAATATATCTTAATGGTATAAATAATGCTCATACTTTGACGTGTGAACTGCTATCAATAGTAAACCTTGCTTCATAAACTCTAGTGATCAGTGTTTTTTGTGGATAAAAACATGTTTTAACAATGACAACATTTTTGTAATGCCATTGTAGGGTTGATTTCTAGTAAACTCAATCTTTAGAATATAGTATGTTTTGTTACAAAAGTACAAGAGCAGTGTTCGTGTTAGTTCCTCAATTGGTTCCAAATCAGGTTTACCTTCAGGTTAAAGACTGTGGTGGGTCTTCATGTCTTATAGACATATTCTTGTTCTTGTTTTTTTTTTATTAAAAAAAAACAACATTATAACATTATATATCATGCATTATGTCTTCTACTTTTCTATGTTTTTCAGATCTGGTGGTGACAATTCCAAAAACCCAAGAATTCCTTTATCTTATCTTGTTGCCCTGTTGCAGTCGTCAAACATACCAGACGCCCTGGATCGAGAGGCATCTTCCGCCCCGGATCATTCCGGGAGGATGGCGGTGTCCAGAGTGCCAACACCGCCTCCTCAAGAAATGTCCTGTCCTGTGGCAGAAAATTGGTGCTATACACAAGTAAGTCTACCATTATTTCAAATGAAGCAATGAAATATCGAAGGGAACCTTCCAATCTTTTAATTTCTTTCCCCTCCTTGAGAAAACAAAACCCCAAAGTAAATGCACAAACAGTCTTAAACTGATCTGAACTTATTTATGTCAATATGCGTTGAAAGTCCACCATAGGATACATGTGTCAAAGCGCTAGCAAAACCCTTTAATGAGCCCGTCATGGGCATAATACCAGTATGTTCAAAGCAATTCATACCAATATTTGTCCCCTATCATACAGAATTCAACATCCAGTGGTCATATCATGATGCACTCCATGTAACTAACTCATTTTTTAAGAAAGTTTATTTCTATTAATACAAAATTACTGACTGAACTGTAAATCCTCGTTCTGTTAAGTGTCTTGATTGTCTCCTTACACTTTGATGGCTTCGTGACTGGTGTATTTGGCATCTATTGACTTGTCACTAAGGCTTCAGTATTTATACTTCACCTTAAGTGTTTATATCAAGGAATGTCATACGTTCTGTGATGGGATGTGGAATAAATATAATTGTTTCAATCAACAAGAATCTTAAAGACAAAGTGTAGAGGGTTACAGGAATTACCCTGTTGGTCTGTCCTTTGGCTTTGGTTCATCTCTCTGTCCACATATCTGAGAAGAACAATTCCTGCTCAACTGCTCAATGGATTTTGATGAAACTTTTTATAAAGGAAGTATATTAATTATAATATAAGTGCATAAAGAAATAATATTGTTTCTATTTGACATTTTCTTTACATAGCTGCATTTTTACATTTGATGAATTTAAGTCTATATCCCTAAAATTACAGGACATTTTCTATATATAGACATGTTAGACCTTCATATTCTGTCTTCTTCATTGAACAGTTGATGGAGTTGAGTATATCTCACTTCTCAGTAATCTACCAATGTGTATTGATCTCCCCTAATCCAATTATATATTCATCAATCCCCTTGTTTTTTTATCAAATTAGATGACTTGACCTTCTTCCTTTAGATGTGCAGGGTTGTGTAAATATTAGTTGCTATGGATTAAAGCTATTCTGAATCAGTATTGACATTTACAAGGGAGAAATCAATTTAAAATTGACCTGGATCTTAACTAGAAAAATCTTACATAAGAGTACAAAACTAGATTAGATCCGTCTAAGGTCTCAATTATGCATGGTTTTACATCAAAGATTCATAAATAAATGAGTAATGTCTTTTTATGCTTTCTGAAGCTGTTTTAGGGTCACCTGTGTTAGATAAGTACATATAATGTACAATTTTACTTAAGTTGAAAGTTAAAATTGTCATGAAAAAAATCCAAAAAGGATCATATATGGTCTTTTAAATTGATGTCCAGACCTGTAGTTTACACTTCAGATAGGCTACTTTGACAGAAATTATGTCCAATTGGACGCTTTAAGAATTGGTTCCCAATAAACAACTATCCCTTTACTGTATTCATTGCACATACCATCTATATGTAATACTTAGATATGTAATTCAGGGCCTATCAGTTAACAGATCTGTGTTTTTGTATGCTAAATAGATTGTATGTTAAATAGTGTATTCAGGACCTGTTACTCCTCAGTTTACATGTGCTGTTACACATAAGATAGGTTATTCAGTTCCCAATACTTCTGCTGTTACACATAAGATAGGTTATTCAGCTCCCATTACTTGTGCTGTTACACCTAAGATAGGTTATTCAGCTCCCATTACTTTTGCTGTTACTCCTCAGTTTACATGTGCTGTTACACATAAGATAGGTTATTCAGTTCCCAATACTTCTGCTGTTACTCCTAAGATAGGTTATTCAGCTCCCATTACTTCTGCTGTTCCACATAAGATAGGTTATTCAGCTCCCATTACTTCTGCTGTTACACATAAGATAGGTTATTCATCTCCAATTACTTCTGCTGTTACACATAAGATAGGTTATTCATTTCCAATTACTTCTGCTGTTACACATAAGATAGGTTATTCAGCTCCCATTACTTCTGCTGTTACACATGAGATAGGTTATTCAGTTCCCAATACTTTTGCTGTTACACATAAGATAGGTTATTCAGTTCCCAATACTTCTGCTGTTACACATAAGATAGGTTAATCAGCTCCCATTACTTCTGCTGTTACACATAAGATAGGCTACTCAGCTCCCATTACTTCTGCTGTTACACCTAAGATAGGTTATTCATCTCCCATTACTTTTGCTGCTACACATAAGATAGGTTATCCAGCTCCCATTATTTCTGCTGTTACACCTAAGATAGGTTATTCATCTCCAATTACTTCTGCTGTTACACCTAAGATAGGTTATTCATCTCCCATTACTTTTGCTGCTACACATAAGATAGGTTATTCAGCTACCATTACTTCTGCTGTTACACCTAAGATAGGTTATTCATCTCCAATTACTTCTGCTGTTACACATAAGAAACATGTAGGTTATTCAGGGTCACTAACTCCTGCTTTATCACATCAGAGACTTTCTTCTGTTAAAATTTGTTGTTACACATGAAATTGGTTTTCAGGGCCAATAACTCCTGTTATTACAACTTAAAAGACCTTAACTCCTGTTAAATGTGCTGTTACTAATAAGATAGATTTTCAGAGCCAATTATTCCTGCTGTTACATGCAAGATATTAGGGTATTCAGAGCCAAGTGTTGTTTAATATGAGATATGAAATTTAGGGATTGTAACTCCTGGTGTTACACATAAAATAGGTTAACATTCATCACATTGTAGACTAACACGTGTAACAGTTTGTGTTGTTTATCATAATAAAGTGTAGGTGGAAATAAGGTGTATTAGTTCTGATAGATTTCTCAAAAGGTTTTTTGTTATGCCTATCCTCCTAAATTCTGTCAATTCATTATATATCAGTTATATATCACGATGATTATTTTTAACTTCTGTTGGTGTAGAAAACTCTTGTACAAAGTTTGAAGAACTTTGTGAAAAAAGATTTAGTGTAAGATGGCTGTAACAAAAAAACATCTGAAAAAAAAATGCACCGATTCAGTAAACCCCTCCATACTGTGTAATCATTAAACAAGGCTGTTAAGTTTGTCCTGGGCACCCTCTGTCATACATTACAGGCAGGTGTGCACTGAATGTCACCATCCATCTTCTTCATGTAATAATCAATTTATGAAATAATTGCAATTAATATAGAAAAGTATTTCTTTTAACATCCCTAACTAGATATTGTGAATAGTTTAGCATCTGCTAGAAGTACACTCACTGTTGGATTTGACAGATGAAAAACAGCAGAAGTCTGGGTTAATTTGGAAATTTATGCTTACATAACTCAACATTTACATCATTAGGATCTATGTTGCAAAGTATCAATATCCTTTAATATTTACACCACTCTATTATAAAAACAGTAAACCAGTCAGGGTAAAATAATAGTAAAACACTGTTGGCTTTTAGATGTTGTGTAATCAGTTCCAACATTTTGCTTCCAAATAGGCTCTCAGCAGCTTGTGAAAATAAAGATTGCCATTATTCCTAATGGGGATTCAGGCTTAAAACTAATTAGTTTTAGAGGAGGACATAATCACAGAAGGTTTATTGTTAATTTATATTGAAGCAGTTTATTCATTGATTTTTCTGCACCAAGAAAACAAAAGTACATTTCACTTCAATCAGCTGTCTGAAGACAGGAAAAAATAAATCAATTTCATTACATTTATTTGTCATTAAAAGACAAGTAAGGATTCTATAAACTATTTAGGTTCATGACATGAACAAAACATATTTTAGAGGATAATAGTCTACATGCACTGATTATAGTTTGTCTTGGGTTCATGTAACTAGGCTATTCAAGACAAAATCTCTAAATAAAGATTTCTTCAAAGGTTGTTATCTCTCAGGAAACTCTGCAGTACTCCAGCTTTGGTTTGCTTTATAAAATAATTACATAAAGTTTTCAGCATTTTATGAAATCATGACTCAGATTGGTAGAAAAAGGGATGTTGCGGCAGAATTTGTAAATTTCAGATCAAATTCGGTTTAATATAGTGGATTTAAAATCTGGGCTTATGTAATAAATAAATGTATTCCTATGAGCTCTTATTGATCCTGACTACTTTTCCTTAGATGGGCCTATCTGAGAAAGCCTCGCCTTATTACTGGCAGTCCATTACTAACTTACTTAGTCCTCTTCATGCTTGCTTGCACATAAAGCTTCCACAAAAGACCTCAGACCTCCAGTATGCTCTATCTTGAGCCATGTATTTAGCTGTCACCATTTTTGGGGGGGGGGCAAACCTTTTGTCCTTGTGCCTGCTGGTGTCCATCTCAGTGCAACAAGCAGGATTGATGTTGTAGTGGCCTATCCATTACTTACTTCTTTTCATGATTTTTTTCTGATGCTCAGGTGTTGAATTCGTTCTCAGTTGAATATTTACTGTTTGTCAAAAAAAATAGCAAGAAATTTAGTTTTGTTTGTAAATTGCCCAAGAATCACCACCACTTTACTTTCCGATCTTCATGATTTTTTACATCTTTTTAAAATGCTAGTAACAAAAACAAATCTCATTATTATGCACTTCCAACAAATATCTGCCTATGCCATAAGAGAATTTGGAGACACAACTTTCCTTGCAGACAAAAATAAAAACATTTCAAATTTGATAAATATTTATCATATTCGTTAATAACCAATTAATTTTGAGCTGTTTCTTTTTTTTTTCAGGTGAAAGTTGTAAAGTTTTCTTACATATGGACAATAAATAACTTCAGCTTCTGTCGAGAGGAGATGGGTGAAGTATTGAAAAGTTCCACATTCTCCGCAGGAGCTAACGACAAATTAAAATGGTAAGACATAAATATTTAACCTTTATATGGTATAGAAAACATTCTTTAAAATTTCTACCAGAAATATCAAAAGACAATTAAATCCTGAAATTGTATATGAAGGTGTTTGATTGTTAGTAAACTGGGAAAAAATTAATATATTTATACTTTGTTTAGTAACAATTAGTTTGTTGGAATTTTTCTTCTATCTAAGATGTAGACCTGAGACTTGGGCCAAATTGTAAAAAAAGCCAATTGAGATTGTAGTAAAAAATATAACACAAAACAACAAAATATCAACCATGAGGAATGGTCTTTGATTAATGATATTTAAAATTTGCACTTATAACATGTACAACAATTCAAGTTTGGTTTTGATGATTTTTTATTTGTTTCCTGTTTTAATAATTTGTTTTCAAATGTTAATATATTGGTATTTGTAGGTGATTAACAAAAGATACATTGTTTTAATATTTTAATGTTGTTAATTTTCAGGTGTTTACGAGTGAATCCTAAAGGACTTGATGAGGAAAGCAAAGACTATTTATCTTTATATTTATTATTAGTGGCATGTAACAAAAGTGAAGTGCGTGCAAAATTTAAATTCTCAATACTAAATGCAAAGCGGGAGGAAACTAAGGCTATGGGTAAGTTTATGATGAAAAATTTTCGTCTCCTGAGTTTTGTTCATGCAAATCAGTGTTTCAATGGGGACATCCAAGGGTAAAAGATGCTTTGACAATCCACTATGGCAAATGTGACAAATATTATTGAACAACCTGCCATTATGTGCATGGGTCTAAAACTATTGACCATCCATATCGGTCCCCTAATGTACATGGTATTTGGTATTACATTTTGAGGACACACAATGCATTTAACATCTTTTTATAACTCTAAACCTAATGGTCAGGTGACAGCAAACAAGGGAATATAAAAGCTGAAAAACAAATGAAAAAAATGTTTGTTGCATTAGAAAAAAATATGTTTGACAGTTTTAAGTCTAATAAAATGTGATTATGAGTAAGAGTATTTAAATTTAGAGTGCTTACCTAATGTTAACCTAATTTATGTCAGCGTGTTCGACAATGTGATCAGAACATATGTAGGTGTTATGCTTGGTTCTATCTTTGGGTTTTGTTCTCAAAGTAGAGTAAGATTACATGATTGCTTCAAGATAATTATCAATTTTGATTTTATTTGATTTTAACAGATATGGACAAAGTCCTAATGCCTAAAATTAGGTCCACTATTTTTCATAAATTACATTATCGAATTTTAATCTTGGTAAATGATAGTGTCTTATGTAGGAGTGAATTTGTGACAAATTTTAATTGTTTTAAAAAAATAAAAGTTGGGTGTTATTTTATAATGAAAGAGATTCAAAATCCATATTATGCTGAGCTGGCATTAAATATTAGCAAGAAATTGAATAATCAAATTAAATCAATCAATCAATCAAATTTAATAGTTCTTTCCATTTTAATTCTCTTATGAAATTACCTTCACTTGAACTGGCTCTTAGTTGTGACAGTTTATACATAGATTTTAATTTTTGATATATCTACGGCATCAGAATCTGCCTTATATAGACTGTCTTAGTCAATAATCAATAATCAATAATCTTTTGTTCCTTTGTAAATGAATATTTTTATTGTGGTTATGTGAATTCCTGAGTCCAGAATATTGTAACTTTTTTATACGACCGCAAAACTTTTGCGTTGTATAATGTTATGGCGATGTCGTTGTCATTGTCTTTGTCGTCGTCAGGAGACATTTTTTACCTTGATGAAAAGTTTCTGATTAAAAGCCCAGATTTTTATTCATCAATAATTGAATTCCATTGGCCTCAATATCTTCTGTTTTTGTATAAACAGGTTGTAAACAAGTCTAAAATAGACTTACATAGCTAATCCTTGATGTTCAACCCTTAAGCTACTTAAAGGATGGTCACTTGATAGAGTCCTTTTCAATAATTTCTCAGTTCGTTAATAACAAGTGTACTTTTACTAGTACATGTATTGTAATAGAATCTTTAAAGCAAATTTTTATTTTTTTTAACGTGGGAAAAAATTATATTTGTATTAATATCTATTTATAGATATTAATTTTATACATTTAGAAATAGAAATATGGGGATATAAGATTAACATGGATATTTTATAAACCAAACCTTAATTGAACTTACTTAAAGTCCATGGTGCCGTCTCATAAAGCAATTGCTAACTTAGGTGCTCGTTATTTTATGCAAACAACATATATGAGACAGCACCCAGAATCTTAAGTAGTACTCCACCTAAGAATCATGCAAAATTGAAGAAAAGTGATTCATCGATAAAAAGGCTACAGTGGTTTATTTTCAACAAAAGATAGTTCAAAGTATACAAAATAAGAAATAATTAACAATTGGCTCATAACTGTCTGGTCCTAGGAGAAATCTTGCCATTTTGTTACAATAGTTTCTATTGAAATTATTGACAGTTTTAAGAGTTATCTCCCGTTCTTACAATTTTCCAATGCATTCTATATAATTTTTTTCTCTCAGGACCAACACTTGTTTTGGAAAAAGAGTACAAAATATCGAATCAGGGTGCTAGAAGGAGTAACATATCAAAAATAAAGTAGTGTAGGCTTTCCACCCATGAATCACTTTTTGCATGGTTCTTATAAAAAGTGGTACTTAAATGATAGTATGTAAATTTTAAAAACTGTATAACCTTGCTTCTGCCTCATACCAGTTCAACAAGCTGATTATACTGTAAAAATGAGTCAGTGCATAGAATAAAAAGTCAAGGCTAAAAACTGTATAAAAGTCGAAATCTATCTTACATAGTCTTATATTACCAAAGTACTTTGCATGTGGCAAAACATGTGTTTATAAATAGCAGTCCCTGGCTGTGGCAAATAAATCTGTGCAAAACCAAATGTATATGTCAATTGATAAAGTCATTTCTTGTCCACCTAAAAATTGTCATTTTATGGAATCAGACCAAGCTTAAATAAAGTTCATGATAAAAATGGAAGCATTTGAAAAAGCGAGTTAAATCACCAAGAAAACATGCATATTTAACCATGTTAACTCTATGCATATAAAAAAAAATACAAAGTAACAAAGTTTTAATGAAGAACATTTGACATGTATATACTATATTTATTTATAATTGGTTTTTTTTTCTTCTTCTTTTATCAGAAAGCCAAAGAGCCTATCGTTTTGTCCAGGGCAAAGATTGGGGCTTCAAAAAATTTATCAGAAGAGATTTTCTTATGGATGAACAAAATGGTTTATTACCTGATGACAAATTAACAATATTTTGTGAGGTAAAGTATAAAAACCTTTATATGTTTAACCTATATTGAAATCTTGTGGAAATCCTGAGATATGGAATTAACATGCATAAGTATCAGCAACCTTATTTTGTAAAAATAGTATCTATTGTGCATGTGATATTCTACAAAAAGTATAAATTGAAAAATGAAACATAAGTATTTGCATGTTTAGAAGATGTAATTCTCAAGACAGTTCTATCTTCAGTGTTCCATATGAAACTACATATTCTCACCCTCAGACATTTTTAATATTTTGATGTAATACTGATGAAATGAATTTGTATTAACTGTTAATAGATGGATGAGATCTATTCTTAGTAAAGATCATGATTGTTTAATTAATACAAGTATGAAATCTGATTCAGCACGCCATGGCTTATACCATGTTTAACATGTCCATTTAAAGAGTGCTAATGTGCCATTTATTGGATTTTCCGGATTTATATCCAACAGTTCATCTTCCTTTCACTTAAGAATAGAAAAAGATCTTAGATTAAAAAATCAAACAAATTGAAACTGACATTTGAGTTTCAGAGAGTATAGTGTATCGTCTGTCATCAATTGTGAATGCAACTCATATTAAAGCTTGACTGTTCATATATTTTGTTGCAGTAATGAAACTTGTTATAATAGGGATTTGTTGGAAATACAGTAATGAAACTTGGTAAAATAGGGATTTGTTGGAAATTATGAGCTTGTTCAAATAAGGTTTTATATATCATATCTATATTTATATATTATTTTCCAGGTATCTGTTGTTGGAGACACAGTCAATGTTTCAGGGCAGTCTAATTGTACTCCAGTAAAAGTCCCTGAATGTAAACTAAGCGATGACCTTGGTAGTCTGTTTGAAAGGTCATCGTTTAGTGATGTAACGCTGTGTGTTGGAGGACGAGAATTTCAAGCTCACAAGGCTGTTTTAGCAGGTTTGTAGCAAAAGAAAAATTCTACATTACATATTCACTAAAATCTTTAAGGTACATGAATTAAAAATATAAATGAATCTTTTCTAAACCACCTTCTCCTTTCCAAAAAATTTAAATAATCATTATAACAGTGCTATACTTGGTTTCGAGACAACCAATTACATAGGTCATCCAAACTGCCCTATATAAATAGAAACGATAAAGATGAGCACAAATGTTGCTGCAGACCTATATCTAGGTATAGTCACGATGTTAAACTCCCCAGTCAGATGAGCACAAAATGATATAATAGTATGGATTGCTAATCCATAATTTTCAAATTTATTGTATCATGACTGCAATAAATGAATAAATAAGTATGAATTGATCTCCATTATTTTCTAAATTTATGGCCAATGTGTCTGTACAAGATGATACCAGTTTGTTTATGACTTTTCTGACATAAACCACCCACTCCTCAATTGTGAAGAGCTTAGTACACACATCAATATTATAATTATTAACTGCAATCATAATTTGCTTACAAGTCAATGACATGATTTGATAAGTGGTATGGGTGGGTTGAGTTAAGCTGGTAGAAATAAGCACAGTTGACATAGGGACTAGCATTTCTTAGAACAAAACATAGCAACATAATAAAATACCATTACTCCTACATGCTCATGTTAAAAAAGTCTTCAAATAACGACACTGTTGTAGTTTTCCAACTGTAATTGAAATGAATAATTCAGTTAATTAAACATGTCAATAATGTAACCACATCATACGACTTAAACAATACTTAAAAGGCAATTGAATAAATAAAATTAATAAGGTAGAAAGTAAGAGTGAAAGAAGCATTAAATTGTTAAAATAATTAATGTTTAAGATTCAAACTATTTAAATCAAACACCCCTATACCGGGCGAACTCGATTTGCGCCAAAAACGAATCTAACTGCGCCATAATCAAATTGCGCCAGTACTCTAATTGCGCCACTTTCTTTTGACTACCCTAGGTAGAAACTGCGCCAAAGAAAATATTGCTAACAACCGGTAAGCACAGGTAAGAAAACAAAGAAAAAAAATTACTTCCCTCCTGCTTTTTTCTGGGCTTGGGACCGGCAGCATACAATTGATGGAGTCTCAGCCCAAACAGACGGTGGATACATTGCATTGTAATAAATGTATTAAGACAGCAGGTAGTCAGCAAACTTTTCAACTCTAGCGTCGGATGGCATGTCGGGCAATAAATCTTCAGCAAAGCAGTCGGAAATTTCCTCTGGCGCAAGAAAAGCCAACCCAAAAAAGTACTGCAGCCACTTGCTGATGTCACTGCCTTTTTTGTTGTATTCTTTAGAAAGTCCACTGCTTTGAATATTTCTCCACCAGGATTGACCGAGATGAAACCTACAAGCTTTGATAATAACTCCAGGAAACATGTCCCTCACAGTAATATGCATACGGTCCTCAAAATCTAAATGAATAACGCTAATATTTGGAGTTAAACTTAATCTCTCACAATTTTCTATTATCATTGAATATTTTTCTTCAGTAAAGGTTAATTGCTAAAGGGTCATTTTGCAAGTAAAAATACAAATATGCATACAGGTAAGGGTGGCGCTATTAGATTCTGTTTACTGGCGCAGTTAGAGTATTGGCGGAATTTATTTGTGGCGCACTTTCTATCTTTGAAAATACCCAATTGGCGCAAATTGATTCCGGCCCCTATACCAAACCTATATTTTTCTACCATTTTTCAATGTAATGTTCAAATCTTTAAAATCACCAGTATGGAGGCTTTTATTTCTTTGAGCTCAGACTTAATTCCTTCCAATTCCTCATAAGATTTTATAACTGTATTTTGGGACGCTATGTCATGTACTGTCATTTTTATAAACCCATATCTTATTTATTGATGGAAATTTGTAGGATTTCTGTAGACAACACCTGGTGTACCTATTCAATTTTATTACTCTGAGCTTTTTATGTGAAAAATATTGAGTTGACATTTTAAAATAATGAAGGCTGTTTATTTTCTGTGGCTAGACAACATCTGCAGATGATGTGATCAAGGGAGACAAATCCATTTAGCTTATACTGCTGAGACACGATCTTAGTGCAATCCTGCATCCTGAAGTGCATGACGCCATCAGAATATTTTAAAATAGATACACCAAGATACATAAAGAGATAAGGAATAAAATCCTACTCCAAACACTTTTCATTCTGACCTATCTACAACTTTTCTGTTCAGAAATAAGATTCCCTAGAGTCCACAAGATTTAAAAGCCTTTTTTTTCGTATTCCCTTTTAAAAAAGGTGAAATGAATCTTCATAGTTGAAATAAAACTATACTTTAACGATCTTAATAAATGATTATAAGCCTTTTAATATTTTGTTTAGAAACTAAAAAAATGTTCATATATATCTGTATTTTCTAAGACCATAAGAATATCCTTTTAACTTTACTGTTTTTCTATTTACAGCCAGATCTCCTGTATTTAATGCAATGTTTGAACATGAAATGGAAGAGAGAAAACAGGTTTGTTCAGTTCTGACAAATAAGGAAAAAAACCAACATTACTGTAACCATTTTCAGTACACAAATCAAGTGACCTTTTCAAAGCACCAAACCAAATAATAGACAAATATAGATATTCAGTTGAAAGAAAGATCTTTTAAACAGATTTACATATGACTAGTTTTGTCAGTGAAGAAAAACTGCAATTGAGGATTAATGAATTTAGGAACAAAGAATTAAATGTATGCATTTTCAACATAGAGTATGTTTTATATTATATGAATTCAAATCAATGGAAAATATATATCTACACAACATTATTTGTGCTTTATATATACATATCCTTGGCTAGTTAAATTTAAGATTTCTTTATGTTTTGCAGAACCGAGTAGAAATCACAGATGTTGACCATGAGGTGATGCGGGAGATGCTACGGTTTATTTACACAGGAAAAGCTCCAAATTTAGATAAAATGGCCGATGACTTGTTGGCAGCTGCTGATAAGGTAAGGATTTATTTTATCTGTAGAATTAACACAGAAATAGATCTTCAAGTGGTTCTATAGACTTGAAGAATAAAATGAACTGTTTCAAATTAGGTCTTGCACAATTCAAGTAAAACAACACAACTATCTCTTAGCTATAGAAAATATGAAACATAAATCATTACTTCGGTGCATATATTTTCTTCTTTTCCCTTTCTTAATCAGTGTCAGAAAACTCCTTGCAATTTTGGACTTTTGGCATTCACATGAAAATAAAAAAAGGGTGTGAAGTATATAGCATGACACAAAATGATGAAAAGATCTAAGATATAAAGGGTATATTTGCATAACACTAAATCACATCTCATAAGTATTTTCATGGACCAAAGCAATGGAATACACTTTTAATGCTATCAAATTCATGTTCAAAGGGAGATAACAATAAATAATTCAGCTCCAATACTGAAAAATTTTCGTGGATTGGGAGAAATTTCATATTCATGGATTCATGAATTTTTGTTTTTTAAATGCAATGTTTATATTCTCTGTTCATGGGAAATTTAATTTCATGGTTTTGCTGACCAAGGAAAACCACGAAAATGGGTATCCCACAAACATTGATACTTTCACAGTAGTCAAAATTTTTGTAAAATGACTTATAGCGAGCACAGCTCGTAGCAGGCACTTTGTGCCCGCGAGAGCGGAGAGCTCTACAACAAGTTCCCGCAAAAAATTTGCCTAATGCTGATATTGATTTTTTTTGTCCGGATATGCTTCTCACAATTTCCACGTGCACACAGGTTTGATGTGAATTTGAAAATAATTACCAATTTTGCTAATCGCTTCCAAAAATTTTCTTGGTAAATATAGAAAAAGAAGAAAAATATTCTGATGAGGATGAGTTACTTTAGTTTTTAAATAAAACAAATTTAATTCATTTTTTTTTACATTTTGTTTTTTTACAATCATTCGCCCCAAATACCTTGTCCCAGACTGAACGTTCTAGAAAATGAACTGATTAAAAGAAAAATAAATACGATCAAAACAGTGCATTAAAAGTGTCCACGTCTTTTCGGGAATGGGGCCCTCTAGATCTTATATTCTGAATCCTAAACAATTTTATTCCTCAATTGAGGCGTGGAACTCCGTCATATGAGGGCCAAAAAGAGCATCCATCTTTGATTTTTCATGGTATAGGGGGAAGCTAGATAGAAGTGAAAAGTTAAAATACAATTTAGCTGTTCATTGACATGTTATATTTTTGCTGTGCTCGCATTTAGGCAATGCCTATCTCATATTATTTTTAGTCACTGGTTTACCTAAGATGTTGATTTTTCCAGTTTTATGAAATTTAAACTTTGTATTTTCAGTATGCATTAGACAGATTAAAAGTGATGTGTGAAGAAGCTTTGTGTTCAAATTTAGGAATAGAAAATGTATGTGAAGTTCTGGTGCTTGCTGACTTACATAGTGCTGAGCAATTAAAAACACATGCAATAGACTTTATAAATAGGTATGTATTATTGAATAATACAGATCAGTTTAATTCTGAAACCCTTAAAGGTACATATAATTATAAAGGGATCAATTATGCAGAAAATGTACAGCCAACAAAACCAAACTTTCAAAAACATTGAACTGAAACGCTCTGGAAAGGTACGCAGTTACATCTTCATTATTTTCAAGTCACTTGTTTAGTTAGAGATATTTTTAGGGTGCTTCTTCCATTCTTCTGTTCTATTATCTTAGAAATATAAAACTTTTAAATTACAATAAATCAAGCACCTTTTACTATCTTCTATAAAATTTCATGACATGAAATTGTTAAAATATTTTTTTCACATAAACATTTGTAGATAGAGTTATAGAATATATTGCCTTAAACTATATATTGGTAGATCGTGTCCCTTATTTTCGTTTGTCAATCCTCTTTTGTTTGGAGATAACAATGTTTGCAATTGAAAACAAAAATACAGATCAGTGACTTGTAGATTGTTTATTAGATCAGTGACTTGTAGATTGTTTATTACTGTTTTATTAGGGATTGTGTGAAATGTACCCTGAGTACTAGCTCACCTAGCTTCAATTTATAATGTACAGTGACTTTGTGTCATTTTCCTTTATGTTTTTCAATACAAATGATTATTTTTCCACACATGTCATATAGACTAGATTTTTGTGTTAACCATTATCCAAGTTGGTCAAAGTGTTAATTTGTAAGTTACTCTTCCTTATCAACCTCTAACATCATGTTTTAAGTGTTAATTTGTAAGACTTGTTACTCTATTAAACTCCAATTTAGATGTTGATCCTGATATCACACCAGTGCAACAGTTGTGCTATAGCAAACAGGAACTGCTTTCTCTTCCAGAGCACCTGAGTTCACTCTCGTTACAACCTGAGCTCATGGTGTTGATTGCTTTTCAGTTGTCTTTGTGCTTTGTCTTGTGTGTTTCTTGGTGCTGTTCTGGTGATTGCCCTTTCAGACTTTTGACATTTGGATGCCCCATTAGTACCTTTGCTTCTTTCAGTCTGTAAACAAGTTGTTTTTGATTTCTCACACTTCTATAATGCAGTGTTACTCCACATAAAGATATTTGTTTACTGTTGGTATGCATTACAAGTAACACCTCACTAATAAACAAAAAGGTTTGACAAAGAAAAATTGACCTACAAATTACCTTCATTGAACTTTATACATTATAGTGTCTTAGAAATGTGCACAAACAAAATATGTTTTGGAAAAACATTGTACAAGTGCAACAATTGTACATTAATGAATTTCAAGATAGTTTTAAGCTAATTGTGTACATACAGATTGACAAAATTTTATATCATTAGTTTCACAAATTAATTTAGACAAAAATTTTCATAAAAGTCTAGGAAAACCTTTAGGAATGTTTCATTTATGCCTTTTAAATTGAAATTAATATAAAAAAAAACAGGAATCAGGATTTTTGTTTTATTTCTGTAAAATGTCTGTCAAATAAAGTCCATCTTTGGATACCATATTTATTTGATGATTAATCTTAATTTTTCGATAAAAAACTTCCCCTTTTTACATGGAATGAACTTGTTGTCAGAAGTCAATCATTCAGTCAATCATTTGTTTGTTTATTTTTAGCCATGCAACAGATATAATGGAAACCCCTGGGTGGAAGACATTAATTCAGAATCATCCTCATTTGATCGCTGATGCATTTCGTGCTCTAGCAAGTCAACAAAGTCCACCCCTGGGACCTCCAAAGAAACGTGCAAAAACATCGTAGCCAATGATACAGTACGCTTTGATATAAACTATTCCCAGCTATAATGTGATATCCATTACTAGTGTGTTCTGGTAGGAACTGACGATGAATGTTTAACATACAGCAACCAAAAATGTGATGTGTTCAAATCATCGGAAGATGGACCCCAAAACAATTGTACAGCAAGCAAAAACATAATGGGTTACAATCATCTGGCCGTGGCAGCCAGAAAAATACATCAATAGAACTGTTATGTGTCCTGTATTGTTAATGGACATGATTAGCATGTGCAAGCAAAGTATGACATGTTTAGTCTGAAGGTCCATCTGGGGGGCACAGGAAGAGAGAAATATTACTATGGAAGTTTTAAAGCCATTTGATCAGCATTCTATATAGATCATTTACTGTTATGATGAAATGTTTTGTTTCTCATGTTTCTGTGACTTAAATCTTTTTTACATTTCAGATATTTCATTTGTAGTTGTTAACATTTTATATCTGTGTCAGACTTTAAATATTTTATTATTAAGATGTAAATTTATGCTTTAAAAATGTGCTCAGTGTAGTAATGATGAATTTTATTTAAAAGATTTCAAGCATTATAATCTGAGATGAATCCATTGTTTCTTTGCAGGTAAAAATCTTATTATTTAGATACTTTCTGATCCTCAGGGACGATTTTGATCCATGCCTGTTCAAAATTTTTCTTCTGATTTTCTCTAAAAACTGAACATGAAAATGATTTCAAAGAAGCAAATGTGTTCAGAATTAAGTAGGATGGTTTAATATGTCAATCTGTAATGTCAGACATGTGGGAATCTGACTTCCTGTAAGGATTGTGGGGGTCATCTGTGTCCCATGGTTTTATATGTTGTATGTGTTTATACTGAAAATAGATTTAAGATGCAAGGTCAAGGCTTAAAGCTGTAAGATCTAATCCCTTAGATAATTTTCAATTTTTTTGTAAAAAATTATCTAGAACTACAAGCATGAGAAACAAAGCATTTTAATAGATTTTTCATAATGTTTGAAGGATTACAGTTTATTGTATTAAACTGTCAAAAGTCTTCCTGGAGATTTTTCTAGCCAAGTCTGAAGTAGAGATTTAATTTTACTATTTGAACGAAAAATCTGAAAATATTTTCAATGTTCATAGATTTTTATCACAGTCAATCAAAATTAAGCATTTCAAATCCATTTAAGTTTGTAAATTGTGTACTCAAGTTCACAAACTTTTTATTTTAAATCATCTGTTAATAAGCTGTGTAAAATGCATGTGGTTTTAATGAATGATTTAAGAATTTATTTATTATATTTTCATTCATGACATTAATATACGAAGAGAGTTGATGTATGAAATAATGTGAGCTTAAGCATGTGTCTGTATGTCTGTAGGCTAAGAGAATTATTGATGACTGAGTGTTTTTTTTTGTTATCTGATATTTTAAATGAGTTATTGAGTTCACAAAGGAACCTTTTGTGTGGAGAGATGCAACATAAATTGTGTACAAGTTTTGAAAGATGTGTAAATTAAGAGTATCACATGTAAAGCCTTTCTTAATTGGGCAGGCTTTTTTAAACATAGAAAATAACAGCAATTCCAAAGTTTTTCTGTTCAATGGGTCCTGAAATTAGGTGGCATCTTGTTAAACAATATTTTTCAATGGAAGAACTTATGAAATTACAAAAATTGCTAAATTGAAAAAGGGTTTTGACTTTCTGAGTAGGGGTTACAAAAGGGATAGGTAGATAGAATTAAATTTACTGCAAAGTTTTGGAACGATACTTTTGTATTTTCATTTTGGGTTGTAAAGTTAATATGTGTATTTAATAATTTGTAAGCAAGTTCTTTGAAAGATGTAAAATTGTACATTATTAAATCATATTAGTGCTATTTGATGGACATTGACTTCATTAAAGGCATGTGTCCAAAATAGAACTTTATATAAGTAAGTTTATCAAAAAATGATTTTTGATTTTTCATCAGGAAATTTTGAATGTATAAACTGCTTGCTAGACTTTATATTTTTGCTACCAATGTTACTAGTCTTGGGCAGTAGGAACAGCTTACCATAAACAATTTGGATAACATTTCAAAAGAAGAAATTTATATTTGCCCATTTTTGTTGCCTTAAAATTTTTATTGTTGTTGTTATTTATTTATTGGTTGCTGTTATCTCTTAAACCAGGTTTGACTGGTTTGTTATTTGATGTAAAACAAGTTTCAATGTTTGTCAATTTTGGTGATCTGTTGAAAATAAGTCTTAAAAAGGAAACCTCACAACTATTTTTGGAATATCAATATTATAATTTTGTTGGTTTAATACTGTCAGGCTTGTAAATTTTAGTTGCTATTTGTTACATGTTTTGCTTGTCCCAACAAACAGGTCTGAAATCTCACTTTTGTGGTGCATAATATTGTAAATTATTGAACAATTACATAGGGTATACATTTATAATTATCATATGCAGAAAAAAAGGTGTTTAGCTTAAGACAAATGTGTTTGGTTTTTCTGTACAAGTTGAATGATTTTTTAAGGAATTCAAACTGTATATTTAAAACAGGGTCAGTTAATATGTCTGAATAAATTAAGAAAAAAACAGGCTATATTATTTAATGCTTTCAGTGTGTTAAAATTATTTTGACCAAGAAAACATTTCTTTTTAATGTATTGAGAATCAGATAAATTATGACATTTAATCAATCGTTCAGTTTCATACAAATAATGTATCACAAAATATCTGACACCAGAAGCATTGAACAAAGATATTGTAGATTTTCAAAAGGACTCATTTTTGCATTGTTTGGTTAAGAATATGTAAGGAAACTTAGAAATATTCAAGATTTCTGTCCTAATTAGGATGATTTTAAATCAAAATAGGGCTAGTATTTCATCCAGCTACCCTCTATTTATTAATGGTAAATGTCAAAATAATATCATAAAGAAGTGCTTTACAAAGTTTTGTTGAACCCTGTTTATTTTTATATAATAAGAAATTACATTTTGAAATGTAAATGAAACCTTTTCCTGCAAAATTAAAACTTCAATTATCTGTAAAACCAGGTTGAAAAAGCCTTTCCTAATAAAACTAACAATTTAAAGCAATTTTTTAAAAAGTATCAGCCATCTTTCTATTGTTAGGTTCAATTTTTACAGGAAGTCTAGTTAAGTAAAATTAAAGTATTTAATTCTAAACAGACTTGTCTTTTTGTTCAATGTACACATTGTAATTTTTGTGGCTATATATTTAAATGTTCAGTGGTTTATTAACTTATTTGGTCCCCCAATATTTAAATAGACTTTTCTCTGTCCCTTTCTTCTAGATGAATTGTGTAGAACTATTTTGATGAATGTCAATGGAAGATGTCCTGAACTCATTCCATATAAATTATTATATAAATATATATGTTGTAAATAAATGACATTACATGAGTATTTTGAGCTATGTTTTTAATGGCAGTTTATCAAAGTGGCATATATCTAGTGACATTTTATCTGGTATCCTACAACATCGCAACATTTTCACTCAAAGTTTCTTGGTTGCTTCATGTCACAGCCTCTTTATCTATGGCATTTAGCTTAATTATTCCTGCAGCTGATAAAATCCTTGTTCACTAAAGGTGGCATATGTCTAATGCAAACCTTAATCATTACTTGCTTTTATTGAAAGCATTTATTCAATGAAAATTTTATACCACTGTCTCTATGGAGTATTGGGTCATCATCCAATGACTTCCTTTTTGTGTCGCCTGTACACACAATTAAGAGGCAACATTTGAAAGTTCTATAGCCGTCTTGCCTTGTTGCTGTTGTCATTTTCTGACACTCTTTCTTTTAATGACTACCCCTAGATAAATGGATGGATTTCATGGAACTTTCATAAACATTACATATTCTATTTTATTATTTTCTTAGATTGATATTAGGTGTGTTCAGTTTACACACAAGTGTTTTGAAATAATTGAAGGCTCTCCTTTTAAAAGAAGCAAAGAAATATCAAATGTTGTAGTTGAATAAAAAGACATCACAACGGGACTGGGGTAAACAACACAACAGCAAGGTAAACTAGAATCAACAATTTTAAACATGTCAAATGTTATCATATTGTTCAATCCTCATACCACAAACAGTAAGTAATTTCAAATTGTTATCATCAACATTTTTATGCACTCTTTATTGTCCTTGTTTTAGATAGAAAATAATGAGATGTGGAATAAGTGTGCGTGACACAATAGATACCACTGTTCAATTCAGAATTGATAACACAATCTTCAACTGTTCTCTTGAACAAAAATTACTGAAATAACAGCTCATCAAATTTGTTTAACTAATAGGTCATGAAATTATAAATAATTTTCAAAACCAATCATTGAAATTACTACAAAAGGGTCAACAAAATCACCGAAACAATACAATCGCTCAAATAGTGGTCATCAAAACACTGACATAAAAATCACATTAATAACTCATCAAACCAACTGAAATTACTGCTCATATAATATAAGTCATATTAATATCTCTGAAAACTCGTCAAAATTAATTTATCAAAATCACTGAAATAATTGGTCTGCAAAATCAAATAACTGAAATAAATGGTCATGAAAAAAAATACTGAGGCAGCTTTCCAATAAAATCTCTGATAAACTAGTCATAAAAATGCCTGAAATAAGCTGTGATAAAAAAAACACAATTATAAATTTCCATTAAAATGACTAAAATAATTTATCAAAATCACATAAATAGCTGATCATAAAAACTGGCCATCAAAATCACTGAAACAACTAGTTTATCAAGATCACTGAAACAACTGATAAAAAAAAATGGTCATCAAAATCACTAAAAAAAAACTGCTCATAAAAAAAATCACAAAAATAACTAGTCATCAAAATCACTGACATAATTGGTCATCAAAACCACTAAGGCAACTTGCCAACAAAATTTAAAATGCCTGAAAAAAACTGATCAAATTCACAATAACAACTTTAATTAAAATCACTGCAATAACTGGTCAACAAAATTATTTAAACAGCTGGTCATAAAAAAACTAATTATCAAAATCACTGAAACAATCGATAAAAAAAATTTGTCATCCAAATACCTGGAGAATCACTGACACAACTGGCCATCAAATTCACTTAGATAATCATCAAAATCACTGCACTAACTGGTCATCAAAATTATTTAAATAGCTGATCATAAAAAAACTAATTATCAAAATCGCTGAAACAATTGATAATAAAAATTTGTCATCCAAATAACTGGAGAAAATGATCATAACAAGAGGCTCCCAGGAGCCTGAATCGCTCACCTGACATATGTGCCTGAAGTAAAGGTTATAAGGCAAAATCTATTTAACGTTGAAAGGGTCATAAGATTAATAAGGGGGTCATCTGACAATATGGTGGATAAAAGGGGCTGGTCACTTTTGTTCTCAATCAAAATCTAAAAATCTGTCACCCTTTTTGAGTTATTTGCCAAAAAATGCAACCTAATGTTCTATTTTTAGCCACAGCGGCCATGTTTTACAACCAATCAAAAATCCCCACAACAGTTCTATACACCTAATAATAATAAACAATAATACCAAGTTTGGTTCCATTTGGACTTAAAGTGTCAGGGGAGTTAACATTTTCAATATAAGGAAATGCAGTTAAAATGCTCAATTTTGACGTTCCAAGGGCAATAACTCCTCAAAGGAAAGGTCCTACAACGTTGACCCTGTTACAAATTTTGTAGATCTTGATGCGCTTAACAATATGCAATTTAAATTTCTCAAATATCTAGTATAGTTTTCAAGATATTGAGCTAAACAGGTGCAAAATTTGCAAAAAATCCACAAAAAGGGCAATAACTCCTACATGGGTTGTTGGATTTTCTTCAAAATTTCAGAGCTGGTAGATCTTGAGATGATGATTACTTTTGTTCCCAATCAAAATTTTGAAATCTGTCACCGTTTTAGAGTTATTTTCAAAAAACTGCCATTTACCTCTATGTTCTATTTTTAGCCACAGCGGCCATGTTTTATGACCAATCAAAAATCCCCACATCAGTTCTATACACCTGATGCTAATAAACAACTATACCAAGTTTGATTCCATTTGGACTTAAAGTGTCAGAGGAGTTAACGTTTTCAATGTAATGAGGAAATGCTGTTAAAATGCTAAATTTTGACGTTCTAAGGGCAATAACTCCTAAAAGGAAAGGTCCTACAACGTTGACCCTGTTACATATTTTGTAGATCTTGATGTGTTTAACAATATGCAATTTAAATTTCTCAAATATCTAGTATAGTTTTCAAGATATTGAGCTTAACAGGTCCAAAATTTGCAAAAAATCCACAAAAAGGGCAATAACTCCTACATGGGTCGTTGGATTTTCTTCAAAATTTCAGGGTAGGTAGATCTTGAGGTGCTGATCACTTTTACCCTATGCCAGAATTTTGATATCTGTAGCCGTTTTTGAGTTATTTGCAAAAAACTGCATTTTACCCCTATGTTCTATTTTTAGCCATGGCGGCCATGTTTTACGACGAATCAAAAATCCCCACATCAGTTCTAAGCACCGAATGCTAATGAACAACCATACCAAGTTTGGTTGCAATTGGACTTATGGTGTCAGAGGAGTTAACGTTTTAAAAAGTTTACGGACGACGGACGACGGACGACGGACGGACGACGGACGCCAAGTGATGACAATAGCTCACATGACCCTTCGGGTCAGGTGAGCTAAAAATCACTGACACCACTGGTCATCAAATTCACTTAGATAATCATCAAAATCAATGAAAAAACTGGTCATCAAATTCTCCATTGAAACACACTTTGGTACTTGGTATTTGTTATGTATGTTTCTATGTAATAATGTTCAACATTAAGTCATTTGCATTCTCTTTCTTCTACCTTGGTTTTAAGAAGACGAGATACCAAAAGGCCATTCGAATGTAAAAAGTCCGAAAGGGCAAAGACAAAACATGGAGAACAGGAACTAAGATATAGCAGTATAAAAACACTAGAACAACTAAATATCAATCAACAACGCCAACTCGAGTCGTAATAGCTCAGATGCAAGTCGAAAGAATAAGCAGTTCTTGTATGCTGATAAATTTCCTTTTAGAGTGACTTGGAAGCATTACATACTTGTACATGTGATATTGTTAGGATCTTCATTTGTCAAAAACTATGGACCTCCGTCAAATGAATCTTTGTATGCAGGTTCCATTGAATTTTATTATGTTTTCATGTCATTTTGTTATACATCTCAACCATTATCTTAACTTTGTATAGATGCCGTTTGTATATTAAAATCATAAACCAAAAAGAAACACACATTACAAGATAAAAAAACAACATTTAATCAATACCCCAAAAATGTAAATAAATGTGCATTTCAATAATATTATAAGAAATTCATAATAAACTCCTTGATTTTACGGTCATTGAAAGGCTATCTTGGCTTTTCTTACGATAATACTGTTGTTCTCGTCGAATCATTAAAGTATCTGAGTATCTTATTAGCTGTGTCAGAATCTAGACTACATTCCAAGAGATCTTCTTTGTCAGCCTTTACAATGTTGGCCAGACTTCCCAGACAATCTTGTAGAACATGTATCTGTAACGATTGTTAAGGTTAATAGAATCTGTAGAAGATTCAGGGAGCTAAGGGAGGGAGCATTAGGTGACCAGAGAGGGGGCCAGGGATCCTTTTAACCCCCCCCCCCCACTGAAAATAGTGTTGTTTTTTTGTGTTGTTTTTTTTTTTTAGATAGCAGAATTAGTGAAATAGATCAAGAGTACATGCGTGTATATCTCATCATCCATCAACAACAGCAATTTTAGTTAGTAGGCTAAAATATAGATACCACCGGTAAGCTGTTCGGGTAACGGTAAAAGTAAATAAAAATCTCTTATAAATGATACTGATAGATAGAATTATGACAGTGATTAGTTTAGAAGTGTACTCCTTGTTTGTATCATATAAGAAAATTCTGAATAAGTTCTGTTTCTATATATACAGTATACATACAGATTTTAGCGGGTTCATCAATCTTCGCTACCCAAAAGTAACGATCCGCTTTCTCTCATCTTCAGCGACTGAGATGTCAATCAAACTACTATGTAGTAAGTAAAGTAGAAGCACACTGTTAGTGTACCGAGTGAAAATAATTGGGTAGCGAGACACTTTCCAGAGTTTTAAAAAGGATATGATGCTCTGTTAGCCCTATCTGTTCCAATGCTGGTGTCACAGGATCCTCATTAATAAGCTGTTTCCTCCATCCATCAAGTCTACTAAACATCACATCAGATGTCGGCTTACACAATACCTGTTTATAAATAAAGGTTTCGAAATTCTTAGGCACCAAAAAGGAAAACTTCAATTTATGGATAACCAAAATAAAAACAAATGTCAATGAGAAAAAAAAATGAATCAGCTGTTTTTTAAAGTGTAATGTAAGTATAGTGTTTCTTTCCGTTTGATGTTGATCATGAGGGAGGAAAAAAGGTTGTGTTCTTTTATTACCCGTATGCATTTTACAGTTACCTTTCACAAAAATACTCACGAAGAGACCATAGTAGCAACTTCATCATTTTACAAATTACATTTTTCCTATTCCATTTAAGTAATGACTGAAGAAAAGTGTAGTATACATGGCCAATGAGACAATCGAATATCAGAAAAGACAAGTTTCGGAAAATTCAAAATTTATTTAGTTTTGTTACCTTTGCGATTGTAACCATGGCTTCGATACCCTCGTCTACGTTGTGTATTGGTATCATCTGAAGTCTTGTGGCTAAAAATCTTTAAAACGAAAATAATAACTGAAAGTACACCAATCATTCATATACTGGCAACCGCAACTTTGATGATAAATACAAATGACAACAAAGTTCCAGACAATAAATTTTGCTACGCCTGACGCGCGTTTCGTCTATTCAAGACTCATCAGAGGCGCTCTACCAAAAATATTGAAAATGCCAAACACTGTATGAATATGAAGAGCATAGAACAGTATAACCAAAAATACCAAACTGATGAACCAAATTATTACTATAAAATTAGTAATTACAGATAAAATTAGAATATCTGACTCTTTAACAGACAAAATCAAATTAACAGTCATTTTAACAATCGTGGTGACAAGTTATTTCATTTATTTATTTTCCAACCATATAGACTTATACAAATTTAGTATAACTTTAAAGCTTCATTGGTGTTATTTCTATTTCTATTACAAGAATGCTATTTGCATACGTTAAAGATTTTTTACAAAACCAGCCAATTAACTGACCGTTCCACGGTCACCAGACGGTCAAACGAGCGAAAGTCTGTTAATTTACCTGCAGCATCAGAAGTCTGTTACTCGAGTTGGTCAAAGACTGTTAATAAAATGTAATCGAGAAAATACACACAGGTATGTTGCATTTTTTTATTATTTTCATTTTTATAGAATCTTATTTGTAAAACAAAATATGTCTGACAATGGTTGCTCATTTTGCCTTGATATTCAAAATTGCGCTTTGATTGGATTTAAACGAAAGGCGAAATTTAAGAAGGCGTCTGACTCAATCGAATTCCGATATTCGTGTCTTATAGATGAAGATATTGATTTTTACTGAAAATTCGGTCGGTTAATGAGTCATGTCAATTGAATTTTGGTCTGTTAACAGGTCTTTTACGAGTAAATCAATATAGATTATTGCAGCTAGCGATCTGATGTTGAAGGTTCACAAAAATCTTATTGTTCCTAACATTATTCCATTCCACATTACCATGTATATCTTTAACATGTTCTCCATTTCCACTTCTGGATACTTTATTTAAATGGTCAGAAACATATTTTCTTAATTTGTTTTCTGTTCTCTGTCTTATTCATCAAATTGCAATTTTAAAAATGCATTTGTTTTTTTTTCCAGAATAGAAAATGAAAAGAAAAAGAAATTCGAATTATGGAAACAGAAAGTTCATAGAGAAAAAAAGAAAAACCCAGTATGAAAGCGTCAATAAATCTGGTGGAACAGAAAATGAAGAGGCTGATAGCCAATCATCCGGAGAAGCAGAATCGTCAGTAAAAGATGTACTGACAATTTAGTTATTTTTAATGCTACGAACAGCAATTCGAGCGTAATGGATTGCTGAGTTATCTTTTACTATTCTTTACCTTGGTCTGTTCGGGGACATTCCAATTTTCAAATATCTGTACGTTTTTACAAAACACATGATATGAAATCCTGATAATGCATACTTCTTTATCCTTTTGGTATAAAAAGTTCTTAGCAATTTCATGCTTGCAGCTTGTTTCTTCCTGTTTACCAAATAATTAATGTTTTCTTGCAAACCAAACTTTTGAAAGGTGCATAAACATACATTGTAAGCTCACAAATATATTTTTTTCTCTCATTTTTTTTCTCATTGAGCTTTTTCGAAACATAATTTCAGCGGAGTTTCTACTTCTTCTTAGGCATTGCATGGTATTCTCGATTACTTAATCAATGTCTTATAATTGAACAGGTCCGGATTGGATATCTGTACACCAAAATCTGTGAGTTTTTGAAAGAAATGGGTTATATTTCAAAACATGTATAAAACGGATTATGAATTTAAAATGAAAAAGTATTGAAAACGAAATTGTCTTATAGCCCGGACACAAAGTTATAGATATCCGAAAACATACATAACAAAAAAGGATAAGGAATAAAACTGTTTTAAAATCTCACTTATTTTGCTTTACACGTATAATTGAAAAAAAAATGTCATGAAAACCCTTATGAGGGGGTCCCTTATGACAGAATAAAATTTATAATCCTCAAAGTAAAAATAATTTTTGTTACCAATGTATGGTGAATATGTGTACTTTTACAAGTCAAGATTATTGTTATGTAAAGCCAAACATAAAAATCTCCGTGTTTCCTGTTACATGCGTGAAAACAATAGAGAAGGTAGGTAGACATTAATTTTTACATTTTTGTTTTAACCTTGAGTAAATGAAGAGTATAATAAAAGTAAACGGTGCTTAAGCAAAATATGACAATGAAAATGTTAGATTAGGCATGAAAAATAGGGTAGGTAGGAAAACAGGAAACACATGTTTTTGTTTGGCCTTATATATTGGCATCCACTTACAAACGCTCTAAGGTATTAGGAAACCAAGTCACATTTTCGTTCTAACATAATGAAGAAATCTGATTAGTTACTCGCATACATAAAGCACTGTATGCATAGATACATACGCATTACATTTTAAACGATTTGGGATAATAAAACTCTTAACAGAGAGTTTTTACTTTGACTTACTCTTTAACCGACATTATCTTTAGAGTTTACTAAAAATCATGTTTTAAAAAAGACAAAATGATACCAATGTCCCTAAATGTATCCAGTATTATTATGGGGTGCAAAATTAACAATTATGATACTGTTATTTCCACTTTTCTGAGTAAATAAATTTGAAAAACTCAGAAATTTTGTCTGTGAACATGATTTTTTCTTCTTCCTCTCATATTGCCTTTTCATTTTATTTATAACTCCGTTGACAATGTTTTTTATCAATCCGCTAATGATAATCATTTGTCAGACAGTTTTTGTTTTGGCCAAAAACAATTATTTAAAAAAAGTAATGATTTTGTACGTGAATTACTTTTAAAACTAATTTTACTCTTAACAGTCATAGAACCGACTCGAGTAACAGACTTCTGGCGCATTTATCTCCATGCTACATGTAAAGTAAGAGACTTTCGCTCGTTTGACCGTCTGGTGGCCGTGGTTTCATAAAGACTAGACTCTGGTAAACGAACAAAGTGGCCGTTTAACATCCGCCAGATTTTAAAAATGTTGTGTCAAGTGCTAAAACAGTGTTGAAAACAAGAAAAGTACTCACTTGTATAGGTTAACTTACTTAGATTGGATTGCGTAGTAAATTTTTCGCTCTGTCTCTCCGTGTAGTGATGCTAACGCTAACACGTATCCCCTTGCATGAATCTGAATAAACTTTTCTACTCTGGTGATAAAAGAACAAGAGGCTCCCAGGAGCCTAAATCGCTAACCTGGTCTTGATGTCAACCCTTTATTTTGTAGAGCTAAATGAGCTGAACATTTAAGCAAGCAACAGTTTTTCTTTATCTACTATAGTTTTCATTCTATAGGCCAAAAACATGAAAAACCGTTATTTTAGGGGCCATAACCCCTGTAAGGAGTTATCTGACAACTTCGACCCTATGGAAACTTTTGTAGAGCTTTATGCGCTGAACATTTAAGCAAGCAACAGCTTTTCCCTATCTGCTATAGTTTTCATACTAAAGGCCAAAAACATGAAAAAGGTTATTTTAGGGGCCGTAACCCCTATTAAGGGTCATCTGACAACTTCGATCCTATTGAGACTTTGGTAGAGCTTAATAAACTGAACATTTAAGCAAGCAACAGCTTTTCTCTATCTGCTATAGTTTTCATTCTATAGGCCAAAAACATGAAAAAGGTTATTTTAGGGGCCGTAACCCCTATTAAGGGTCATCTGACAACTTCGATCCTATTGAAACTTTTGTAGAGCTAAATGAACTGAGCATTTAAGCAAGCAACAGCTTTTCTTTATCTGCTATAGTTTTCTTTCTATAGGCCAAAAACATGAAAAAAAAACATTATTTTAGGGGCCGTAACCCTTATAAGAGGTCATCTGACAACTTCGCACTATGGAGACTTTTGTACAGCTCAATTAGCTGAACATTTAAGCAAGCAACAGCTTCTCTCTATCTGCAATAGTTTTCATTCCATAGGCCAAAAACATGAAAAAACATTATTTCAGGGGCCGTAACTCCTATAAGGGGTCATCTGACAACTTTTGTAGAGCTAAATGAGCTGAACATTTAAGCAAGCAACAGCTTTTCTCTATCTGCAATAGTTTTCATACTAGGGCAAAAACATGAAAAAAAACCCGCTATTTTTCACCTTTAAGGGGCTGTAACCCCTATAAGGGGTCATCTGACAACTTCGACCCTATGGAGACTTTTGTAGAGCTAAATGAGCTGAACATTTAAGCAAGCAACAGCTTTTCTCTATCTGCAATAGTTTTCATACTATAGGGCAAAAACATGAAAAAACGCTATTTTTCACCTTTAAGGGGCTGTAACCCCTATAAGGGGTCATCTGACAACTTCGACCCAATGGAGACTTTTGTAGAACTTTTGATGCTGAAGCAGTAGGGTGGCATCAGATTTCATCTATCTCTTATGCTTTTTGATTTACAAGCCAAAAACAGTAGTCTGACCCCCCTGGTCTATTTTTAGCAACCGCGGCCATATTTTTCGACGAATCAAAAATCCCCACATCAGTTCTGTGGGGGATACCCTAAAGTACCACCAGACCAAATTTGGTTTGAATCTGTGCAGCGGTTTCAGAGGAGAAGATGTTTGAAGAAAAGTTAACGACGACGACGACGGACGACGACGACGGACGCCAAGTGATGGCAATAGCTCACCTGGCCTTTGGCCAGGTGAGCTAAAAATGGTTTTCCAATCATAAAAATGAAAATTTGGTATTTATACTGTAATGTACTGGCCGCTTTTACTTTCTACTTTTTTATATTAAAACATTCGGGATAAAAAAAAAAGCATCGATATGTAGGGAAAGAAAATGGCGGGAAACTTTTTTCCGATATAAAAAAGAAAAAAAGAAAGTTCAAGTGCCAAGTTTCAAATCTGATGCTTTAATAATCTGCCTCCAGAAAAAAAGATTTTGTTAACAAGGATTTGTGTTGATATAACCATGGAAGTATTACTTCCATGATATAACTATATAAGCAGTATTTTCTCTTTCAATGTTCAATCAGACGGATAACTATGAATTTAGATAATCGTGAAACCGAAGAAGCGGGCTGACTCACAGTTGGTAAACTTCTGGTTTTATTGTAACTTGTCCGATGGTACAGCTGGTGAGAGGTAATACCAAAAATGCTACACCTGATTTCGGGAAAATGATGGAATTCTCCGTTGTACTGTTGGATGCTGAAACAAAAAGTTGTTAGTGTCCAAAAATCAAAAGAACAAGTGCTACATTAAAGTCAAAAAATGGTCAGTGACTAGTTCAGTAGTCAAATTAAATTTAAATGGGAAGTAGTCAAATATTTGGAAACGACAAATACAGTAGTCACAATGACTACCTTATTAGTCATGCTGACTAGCTTTAATGTAAATGTTGACTAGCTAAGTTGCATTGAGAGGACTGTCAATATGACCATCTAATTTGTCACATTGACTATTTTGAGTTTTCAGTGTACTAGTACTGTGGTTTAAAAATGACTACCTCTTATTTTCATGTGACGGTGTTTAATCAACTTCTCCCAATCAGTCCCCTGCAATGTTTGGTTCACAATTACTGGCCACTCCATGACTTTCGTTCCGATTGTAAAATATTCAGCAGACGACACCACATAAGTTTTTTTTTCTGACGTCATTGTTCAACATTTTTATCTAAAATATTCTTTCCTCCATTAAAGTTTCCTTATTACATCTACATCCATATCAATTATCAGTTTTTATCTCCGATTAAGAAAGAGTAAAACAATCCAGGTCGACAAGGGTACTCCCACTTTCGGAGAAAGTTACTGATAATATTATTAAGTTTCCGGAACTAAATCCGTCATTGTTGCAAAATTTTATAAAAAAGGTTATTTTCTGGCGCAAGAAAATTTCAAGCTGTTTTGATTTTTCTTTGTTTATTTTCTTATCATATGTAGTAATGTTTTGTAAGTCAAACTAATCTACTGTGTTGAAAATGTACAATACAAATCGATCTTCATACATTAATGTTTACTAGGGAGAAGCTATAAACACAATAAATCACTCAAGACACGTTGGAAAGTTTAACTCATGACCAGTCACATTTCTATCAAATTTATTATATTTTAGGAATAAAAGCAGTCATGGAAATTAGCACAGGGCCGACAGCCCGAGGCCTGTAAAAACTCATTCGGTCTGGTGTTTTTGTGCCTTTCACAGGTCCGAATGTCTGATAGAAATTAGCAGTATTTAACCAATTAATTGTGTTATTGGACCTCTATATTTTCTTTTGGTCCTGTGAATCTTGACCAAGGATGGGACCGAATGTCCTGCCCCAAATAATCCTAATTTCCTTGACTGTAAAAGTGTCCAATAGTCAACAAGTAACATTTACCCACATATCTAGCTTCACTGATAAACTCCAAATGTTTATGGTAAAGGGTTGGCAGAGTTTTGACCGCACGGGTTTTCCCAGGTCCCAGGCATTTAGCTGTTTAGTCAAAATGGGCAAAACTGGCAATGGGTAGTAACAGGGTTTCCTCTGGGTGTATTTTTCTTTGGGCCATCCCTTGGGCCAAATGCATATTTTTTGGGCCAACATAAATGACATTGGGCCAATATTTTTTTTTTTTTGAGTTTTGGCCAGAAATCATTATTAATATTATATTTTCAGTACCAAGGAAAGCACACAGATTACAACAGTTATTATTATGTTCAATAATATATATTTAAACATTTGTTGAATTGATCATAGTTAATCATATTAAGATTTAACAAACTGTCATAATGTTTTTTTAATGTACTACAGATATGTCTAGAATTTTTTGTTTTTGTTATAATGGGCAAAAAAATAATATAATAAAAAAACTTGTTTTAACAAAATAAATCAATCATTGGAACTCCACTAAACCACAGTACTCCGCTGTTATGGAGGTGCTCCTATCATAAGGAGGGCATTACAGAGGAGACAGAGATCGTAAATATGTAAACAAAGTTCTTTCATCTGATCTCAATTTGATGCATGAAAAAGGATGTGTTTGGATTACAGGATGTTCTTAATACGCTCCCGAAGGGAGCGATAATGGTAGAAATGTCAATATTTTAGTTGTACTATGGGCTGAATTTTCCTTCAACGTCCGGTAAATCACGCTCGTTTTCCCGAACTTTCAGCGTCATTTTAACGCTTTTTGCTTTATAAATTTCGAACGTCATCAAGCGCATATGTGACCCACGAGAAAAGCTAGTTTGTTTTTATTTTCGAATATATTTTTTAGAATATATATCGCATTATAAACATTTGCAACAATTATCTATGCTTATAAAATAATTTTAGATACGTTTTAACTTCGGGAGCGTCACAGGTTAAAAACCTTTCTCATATTAAAATAATTTCATGAAGGTAAATCCTTTCATCTATGTTTACTTCCAGTTTTTCTGATATTTACCCCAGAATATTTATCATTTGGTCAACATGGTCAGAGCACGTGAATTGCCATTTAAATTAGCTGATATAAAAATAAACTTACTCCTGATTGGTCAATTATATTGCATTCATGATTGATTTCTATCAATTAATCCAAATCAATCAGCGATGTTATTTTGACCCCTTTACACAATTGACAATTAATTAACGGTGTTAGCTTGGGTCATAAATCAATTAATAGGGCTTCATAGTGAAATTTGTTGTCAGTTTGAATGACACGAAAATGACATTGTTGATCAAAATACGGAACCAAAATTTTGGGCCACTTTGTTGGGCCAAAATTATATTTTTTGGGCCAGAATTGAAAAAATAGGGCCAATGACCCAAGTGGCCCACGTCAGCGGAAACCCTGGGTAGTAAGAAATTATTTATTCAGGAAAATAAAAGCCTATTTAGTATTCTATACTTGAAAATTTTTCCTCATCCACAAAAGACAAAAATGATTATTAGTATTTGTGCAATCATTAAATAAATCCATCTTTAATAAGAGTGGTCTTGACACTGATCTGCACATCTGAAATGTCAGTTGCGTGTTTGTAATTTATTTCACAGGTGTACTTTCACTTTTGATTAGAGTGCTGTCAAAAAAAAATAAAACATTGAAAATGAATTTAAAAAATTAAACGCCGGTGGATTCAAATCTCTGTGTGTCGTCTATATAATCACACAGAGCTGCTTGAATTTGGGTATCTACATCCATGTACTACTTTGTCCAATGTTCCCATTTTGAAATACACTTGATTTCTCAATCTTTCTCTTTCCAGGTTGTAATTGTCACATTCATGACATTGGAATAAATAATGTTCAATAGTCATTTGATAGTTTTAGTCTCCCCACATGCATGACATGTACATTTGTTGCTTTCAGTTTGTCTATTTATCAGGTGTTGGTAACTTTTAAGCTTTAAATATCCAGATCTAAGGCCGTAAGTATTGCAAAAAAAAGATTTTTCGAAGGATAATCTAGCTTCCTCTGGTTTTCTACTTTTGGGTGATGGTTGTAGTACCTCCTTCTTACATTGCTAATGTCCCATTGTTTTTGCCACTTTAGTATCAAGGATGTTCACGCTGCAGGTATGATATCTTGTTTTGTGACATTTGTACTAAGTTCTCTACTGTTTTCTGCCTCCTTTGCAGCCCCTTTGCCAACCTATCTGTTGGCTAATTTCCTTCCAAATCTGCATATCCTGGTGTCCAATTTAGATTTATGATAATGCCTTTTGATTCCAGTTTCTTTTTCCGTTTTTTTATTTCATGCATTGTCTGTTTGTAATTTTCAGAAGTCCAGTTTAATGAAATTATTCCTATGGCTGATTGACTGTCAGAGAAAATGTAGAGATGATTTACAGATTGGTAGTTACATGTGTCCATTTTTTCCAGTACAAGTTTAATAGTGACAAGTTCGGCTAATAGTATAGACCCTCTATTTAACACTGGATATTGAATGATTTCCTGTTCTTCATTGTAATAAATTATTGTCCCAGCTCCACACAGCCTTGGGTTTCCCATGCATGATCCATCTGTAAAGTAAATCTTTGTTTCCCCTTTCCGATAGGGTACTTTTACATTTGTAAGACAAAAAAGTGTCCTTTGAAGATAAGTTGCTGATGCTTTTAGACAAAGTCAACAGTTCCTAAAATCATCTCTAAAGCACCTTAACATTCTTATTTCTGATTTGTAGGTTGTCTCACATGTACTTTGTACATGTACAAGGTACATGTATATGTTACAGTAAAAAGTGTATAATTAGGAATTATACATAATTCCTGAAACTTTCAGTAAATATGTATAATTACTGGCCTCATTAGTTATTATACATAATTAATGAGCAGTAATTATGTATAATTCTTAAAGTCTAAAGAAATGGTATTAAACTTATTCTGATTTGTTTAAAAACACATGTCTAGCAAAGCAAACTATTATTAAAGCACAATTTGTGACAAAGTATTACATGTACATTTATCAGAATTTGTACCCCTTTAGATTGCACATATCTATTATTAATATTGTATTTGGAAATACATGTATCTCCAGTTCTTATTGTGCAAGTTAGGTACATTATTTAAGAATTTGTTAAATTGCAATTCATTGTACATTTATCTGAATTTTCAAACCTGTTTGACCAGTTTTAACATTCAAATTTTGTGACCTTTCCCCATTGTTTTTACTGAATGTCTCAAATTGCTAAAGGTATCGTATAGAATTATCCTAACAAATAAAATGTCAGTCAGATTTTTTACATGTAAACTATTAGTGTTTAAACATATTTATTTTTCCTGGATTGGGAAACAAGCTTAAGGTTCATGGTTACACTTCGAATAAAATGGTTGATATTTGACCTATTTTTCTAGTCTATGTACAACTTAAACGACATAAAGAAACACAAAATAAAGTGTAGCAGCGTCTAGATATAAAAATCGCCGATCATTTTCCCTTCCAGTTAACAAGATTATTTTTGTTGTTTTCTCTATTCATTTTCTTTCCGTTCAAATTGTACCATAAATAAAGCACGAACTACCCCTAAATAACCTTCCATAAAACCGATTGTGAGTAGATTTAATAACACCAATAATGAAATTAACTTGCACGTGGAGGCCAAATGACAGGGCATTGATGATATTTGGCTATATTTGGGTGATCTGAAAAACGCAAAGAAAATGCCCTGGCAAAACTGATCAAGTGTACACGTACAAAATACTAAAAGTTTATGCAAAAAATATTTATCTAGACGCTGCCACGCCTTATTAAGCAATTAAATGTGTTGTTTTAGCTCCACATAGACTGAAAAAAGACGTAAAATATCGGTCATTTTTTCTGAAGTGTAAAGATGAACCTTAATGCTTATGTAAATCCCTCTCCAGCTAGCAGCTTTCGAGTGTGGCCTTTGCAGATCCCTACAATACTACCCAAAATACACGAGTCATAAACAGTTGCCTAAGATATGGATCTTTACCAAAGTTATTCAATGCAAAGAAACATTAAAGCTTAAAAAGTATTTTCTTTGACATACTTTCTGGTAGAACATACATGTAAGTCAACGGTTATTTAAATAGAAAATATGTAGGGACTGAATGAAGATTTTTAAGCTGTTTTCCCCCTCTGACTAGAATTTAGCCAAAAAATCATGTAAAAGATATGTTTTCCAAGTTTTACCTTTGAAATAAGGGATTGATGATTTCAACAGTTATGTATGGCACACCATATGTACAGACCTGTCAAGTGTCACACTTCTTTGATCTTTTAATTTTTTCCTTTGATCTTTCAATATATTAGCAAATCTCACGCAAGCAGCTCATAAAAACTTGACAGGCCTGTATTTATATTTATTCCTCTTCAAAGATATCTCATAAAATTTATAAGATATCTTGTATACTTTATAAGATATCTTATTAAATATATAAGATATCTTATTAAATATATAAGATATCTCATATAAATGGGAGTTTATAAGATATCTTATAAAACATATGAGATATCTTATAAAATATATAAGATATCTTATAAAACATATAAGATATCTCATAAAGTTTATAAGATATCTTATCAAGATTATAAGATATCTTATATAAAATAATTTATAAGATATCTTATAAAATGAATAAGATATCTTATAAAATTTATATTTTTTTGTTAGGCCTCGTTACAGATGTCTCATAAAAATTATAAGATATCTCATATACTCTTAAAGTTTATAAGATATCTGAAAAAACTTTATAAGATATCTTATAAAAAAATAATTTATAAGATATCTTATATATTTTATAAGATATCTTATAATATTATGAGATATCTTATAAACTTTATCAGATATCTTATAAACATTGTTTTAAGAAGATATCTCATTTTCTTTTAAAGATATCTTATAAAATTTATAAGATATCTTATAAAATTTATAAGATATCTTATAAAATTTATAAGATATCTCATAAACTTTATAAGATATAGAAAAAAATTATAAGATATCTCATAAAGTTTATAAGATATCTTATGAATATTATGAGATATCTTATAAAGTATATGAGATATCTTATAAAGTTTATGAGATATCTATAAAAAAGAATGAATGTAAAAACGGCTTGCCATAGTTATGGTACAAATTTTATTGGAATGCGTGTGCTCTATATTCTACAAATTTACAAAAATCAAATCAGTAAATTTGTATAAAAACTTCTTAAAAAATAAGTAATCATGTATAACATGTATAATTACTGGTCAGAATTAGGAATTATATATAATTTCCTAACCCATTTAGTAATTATACATATTTACTGAAATTTCAGGAATTATGTATAATTCCTATTTATACACCTTTACTGTAACTGTAAATTCTACATCTTCTTTGATTTTATTTAAACTCTCTTCTGTTTCCTATGTAAAAAAAAGAAAGAGAGTACATGTCTATATATGTATATATGCATGATATTAAAATTTTCAACATTTTCTAAAAACTATATGAATTGTTAAGAGAACAACATGCCTTTATGTGTACAAGTAAAATTGACAAAAATGTATATACATGTACCACATCATATACCGCACATGTGTGTTTTGAGTTATAAAATATCTTGAAATTAATCTGTTTAAATATTTTTTTTTCCAGGATGAAAACAGAATGTCTGAGGAGGCTGAGAAAATATTCTCTGAGGTATTTATCATGTTGCTAATTTTTGTTATATGCAAATCATACTTTTGATTTTTTTATGGGGGATCTATGAAGACTGACCTGTTAATGCTTTTTATATGTATTGTGTACCCATGATTAGATACACCTTATTTGAACCTCTGTTCATGTAAACTGAAAATTACTAATTTAATTATGGTTAAATACACTCAGGAAACTGTGTCTTGTTTAAAATTAGATGTGAAGCCTGAAAAAATGTTTAATGCCTTTTTATGGGTATTTCAAGCCTGCTGGCTGCATTTATAAATCCATTGTTTTTATTTACTGACCCAAGTGAACTCTTCTTAAAATATGTGTACATTGTTTTCAATAGGGTCTTTAAAATGTACACAACAAGACCTATTACTGTATAAATATTTATAAACATTGTTATTGATGCATAATAAAAGCTGTGATATGAGTCTTGCATGTATTTTCAGTTTACCCAGTTTTGTACACCATTCTTAGAAAAGACAAAGTCCCTTGACCTGCTGAAGCTTCTACAGAAAAGGTTTAGTGACTGTGACCAAGAGTATAAAACATCCCCAGAATTTTCAGACCTCATCTTTATAACTACGGCTAAAATTGAAAGTGACAGTCGTAATGTGTTTATACATCTCAGGGACTTCCACAAGGAACTCAAATCTAAAACTGGGACTAACAAAAGGAAAAGAGAAGAAAGTGAAAACAATGAAGATGGTTCGAGGTCAAAGGTGGCCAGACACGAGACGATTTCTAATCAAAGAAAGCAGACAACTCCTTCACCGGTGAGTTTTGACATGTATATTGTTGAAAACACAGAAGAAACAACAGATCATTTGATAAGCGAAAATTACCATAATGACAACAAGGCGCCATCCACAGACTCAGATTGTATAACTATAGACGATAGTGATGAAGAGGAGAACAAGGTAGATAACTCAAAGAAGCTCAAAGTGAAGGGACATGATAAATCTCTGACTGACAAGCAAACAGACAAGAAATCCAAGCAAAATGGTTCACTATACAATAAATTAAAATTGCCTGTTTATAACCTTGCTCAAATGAAAAACAAGTCGGCATCTACATTCAGTAAATGGGAGAGTAAAAATAACCGTGCTTCATTGAAACTGAAGAAAACTTTAACATCTCCAGTGGTACAGAGTAAGGACAGAGAAGAAAGGTCATCAACTGACTCTGATCTAATTGTTCTGGATGACAGCGATGATGAAGAGGAAAACACTAAGAAGGAGGAATTATCGAGAGGAAAGAAAAGTATGGAGAAAGCTGGTATGTCAAAGGAAGAACTAGTAGTAAAATGTACAGGAAAGAAAAATGTCCAAGGTGATAAAGCATGTAAAAAGAACATCAAATCTGGGAGTACAGGTAACATTACATTCTAATCTTAAATCTAAAGTTTTGATCTTAATTGATAGATTATCAATGACTTTACAAGGTTTATTTATTGGAAATCATTATTTAAGCACTGGTGTTGTGATAATGACATTTTAATTTCCCATGGACATCATCTTTGAGAGGCTTGCGTACCAATAAGATAAGCTTGCAATTTCAAACTCATAGCTGAACTACACAGTTTAAGTTCAATTAATGCAGAAAAAAATTTAGCCTAGTGGGGGAAAATACACTAACTATGAAAATTTGTAGGTTTGAAAGTGATCAATTTAACAAAAGTAACTGAAAATGGTTATCTTTTTAAATTCAGATAACCTAAATCAGTTATAAAAATTATAACTTATTTTGATGATCTCCCTGACTGATCATGTTTTTCTTTTGTTTACATTATTTTAACTCGCACAAACTAGTACAAATATAAAATGAATGCAATCTTTGAATCATAGAGATTCAGGTAGACATATTTCATTTATAACATTCCTGTATTTTACATGTAATTATCTTTTAGATCCTGAGCTGTTATTTGTTGGGGAGCAGGAAAATGAAAAAGAAAGTAGACTAGACTTGAATAATAGTTGTGACATAACCATTGAGTCAGATAAGGAAAATGACATTGATAATCTATCTGAACTTAAGAATGAGAATGCTGGCATTTCTGATAAACATGATAAAGTGGAAGGAATTTCCATAGGAAACTCAGATAAACTAGTAGTAGAATCAGTTATTGAAAAAGGTAATCTGAACTTAGAAACAGACACTGATAATGTGCATTTGAATAAGGGAACAAAAAGAAAACTGTTTGACAAAGATAGATGTGAGGTCGAGCCTCACAGACATAATGATGATGCCACAGACAAAGTTTCAGAGACCAGGACAATTAAAAAAGTAGTTATTGATGATACTGACAGAGACTCTAATGATGGGATGAAAAATGGGGATGCTGATACCATGGAAACCGATGATGGGGACTTGAGTGAAAAGGACAAAGATGCTATCATTGCCATGGATACCAATGCTGAAGATTTAGGACCCAAAACTGTGGATTTGATTAATTCAGACACAACAAATGAAGAAATGAAGACCAGAAATGTAGATGTTGTTGCCATAGACACAGAAGATGAGGATGTTGGGACCAAAACTACTGACCTGCCCAAAACAAAAACAAATGAAAAAGGTGATGAAAACACAGCTACTGAGTCCAATGATATGGAGACAAGTGATCCTCAACCAGGTCCTTCAGGTACGATATCTTATTACAGGTTATTTTTGCAGGTGTAAATGTTAATGAAAACAAGTAAAGTTAAACCACCATGCAAATTATATATAACTTGCTATACAGTCTGACAGTATATTTTGTATGTGAAGTTGCAAAGTGTGTAAGGCTATAGTGACATAAAATAAATTATTTGAAAGTTTTTTTTCTACAGTATTTTTCTTGAGCACAATTTTGCTAAAATTAACACTCTATACATAACAATATTTTCATTTTTGACTTTAAGGTTTATGTAAAGGTAACAAAACTGATGACATAAATGATTCAGAAACACAGAAGAGCTTGGATGATAAAGCAGAGAAGAAAAAGAAAATATCTCAAAAACAGATAGCTAGACTGGAGAAGTTATTAGAGGTAATATAAGCTTATCATAAGCATCTCATATACTGCAGATATACAAGATACACAAGAAATTGCTCCTAAAAATATGAATATAATGGTTTGCATACAGTACTTTGCTATTTTTAGTAATACATGTATCCACTTAGGCATAAGTATAAAAATAAACCATCAAAATAACACAGGCAATTCAACATTTCATTTGTTGACTTAACTTTCAATGAAATTCAAGTGAAATTAATGCAAACTACTAATTACATGTAATGCAAGTGCAATTCATCTTAGTAAAAGAATTGATAACTTTCTTATTTAATTCTTGATCATAAAAATTAAACTGATTAAAAATCTCAAAAAAAGTACTTTCCCAAGTGTATGTGATTAGGTTTGCCAGTTACCTGCCCAAGGTCCCTTGTTTCCTCCTTGTACTCCTCTTTCCTCCACCATTAAAACTGACCGCTGTACATGGCCCAGGTGCGTCGATAAAGGGTGTTAAACACTTACACACACACAAACATGCTTAAAAATCTGATTTGACAGATTCCACTAAGGATTTTTATTGAAAGACATATTTTTTTTCTGAGATTTTCTAATCTGTCAGACCAAACATTTAAACATTGTAGTGTTTTGACTTTGCAAGTTGCAATTATTCATGTACTGTATAAATTTAAAGCAATTTTACAATCTTTTTTTTCCTCAATTACATGTACCTAACATCCATAAATATATTGAAAAATTATAATGTAACTAATTAGACCACTGAATTTGGAATTATTTTACAACTTCCCTTATTCTTTTTAGACGTGAAAGAAATGAACATTCTTTCTTTTTAAGGACCTGAGGAATAAAATTGAAGAGTTACAAGAGAAGGAGGTCACTTTGGATGAAATGGATGATGAATGCTCAACGTACATCTTACAAGATAAATATGAACAGAAATTTGTCAAAGTCTGGAACAAGTTATGTGAACTTAAGAAGGCTACAACAGAAACTGGTTGTCCAACAGAGAAAAGATTTAGATATAATGGTAAATCATGTTGTACATACATTGTAATGTTTATAAGAAATTATGTCTTAAAAATAAAGGGGCCTGTGTGGCCAAGTGGTCTAAGGCGCTGGTTTAAATACCACACTATTGATCACCTCTGAGGTGGTGATTGAGTCCCACTTGTAGTTTACAAAAACAAGAGACTCTCTCTCCTGTAAGTGAATAGTTAATTATTACCTGCTCAAGGTCGGTGTTTTCCTCCAAGTACCCTGGTATCCTCCATCAATCAAACTGACCTCCCAATATGGCCCAGGTGCGATGAAAAAGCCGTTTAAATTGAAAGAAAACATTAAAAACCAACAGAACCTCCTGATTTCTTTTCAAAAATACAAGGAACAATGATATATGTATAAGCATATTTATTTATTTTTTTCCAGTGAAATAAGTCTTACAAAGTATATAATAATGTAAGCATAAGCAGTTTGCACATGATCTATGCAATAAAATTCTGTATAGATGTTATTTCAAAAACATCAAAATAAGTTTCAATGATTATATTACAGGGACAAGATATCCAGAAATAAACAGAAAGATAGAAAAGTTTGTCAACAAGAGAAAGATTTTCCCCGACTATTTCGATGTAAAAGAATTGATTGATAGAGTAAACAAGGCCAAGAAAATTGGTCTTAGGTTGGTTTAAATTGAGCTATTGGTTAATTGTTTTGGCATTTATGGTCTCACACTATACCGGTACCACCGTTTTAAATCTTTATGTGGGATTTACATATATTGGTCTAAGGGCTTTTGAATATTCTGAAAACAAATTTTTAACTACGCTAAGTTTCAAAAAGTGTCTGATGTGTATTTGTTTATATCATTGAAGAAACATCTGAGATTCTGTAGCCCAAATTCATTCAAGTATTATTTTTTTTCATTCAATAGATATGATTTTTTTTCACTTATACACTTACAATTTTTTATTTTACCGGTATCTATCGTCTTATCATCTTAGTTTAAGATGCCATTGATTGGATTTTGGGAGGGGGTGTCGGATCAGAGATCTTGGATATCACTTCTTCAGTGTAGATTGATGCTTATTTTAATTTTTTTTTCACAAATCTGCAGATATAGATGGAATTAATCATTTTTCTGAACTTTTCATTTAATGATAGATCTGCAGATATAGAAAGACTGGCTAGAGAGGCATTCCTTGATGTCGGAGAATCTCTCCAGAGGCGACGAAAACAAGATCTGGCGTGTACATCTGCTGGTCATATCAAGAGAGGAGATTCGTATGTTATCATTACATGTATATAGTCCCACTACCCTCCTTTTTGGGTCATTTCTTTAGGGCTGTTCCAGAATCAAACATGTGGAGGGGGGTCGGGAGGAACTTCTATTACATATATGGTGGGTGGTGGAAGTTTTAGAAATATTTTGTGAAGAAACAATGATAAAAAATTAATTATTTTTTTATGGGTGGTGGGGTAAAGAAAAAAAAAGTGCCTCCAAACCCCCCACACATCTAATTCTGGAACAGCCCTTAGAACTTCTTGATAAATTTTCATGAAACATATTTTTCCTAATCTTATAAGGAAAGGAAGAGGCCTATTTTGAGGTCATTATTCAATGCAGCACCTACTTACAAGTTTGGGAACTTTGAATACTGCTCTTCTGTTTATGTCGCCTGCAACGTGTTGCAGAAGCGACATATAAGGGTTACTTTGGCACTATCCGTCGTCGTCCTGCGGAGTCACAAAAATTTCCGTTGCAGTTTTCCAGGCAACTACCTGCCACAGCTTTTTGATATTTTGTATGAAGCTTCATTACATAGTACTATAAGGTGTAAAGCGATTTTATGCCCAAAAACTAACTACTTCCTGTTTGACAAATACTTAATGTTTGATGTATAATGGACATAGATGCCAAATTTTCGTCCCAGTTTTCCAGGCAACTACATGCCTTAGCCTCTTGATATTTGGTATGTAGTTTCATGGCATAGTACTATAAGGTGTAAAGCGATTTTATGCCAGAAAAATAACTACTTCCTGTTTGACCAATACTTAACGTTTTATATATAATGGTCATAGATGCCAAATTTTCATCGCAGTTTGCAGGCAACTACATGCCACAGCCTCTTGATATTTGGTATGTAGCTTCATTACATAGTACTTTAAGGTGTAAAGCAATTTTATGCCTGAAAAATAACTGCTTCCTGTTTGATGAATACTTAACGTTTTATATATAATGGACACAGATGCCAAATTTTCGTCGCAGTTTTTCAGGCAACTACATATGCCACAGCCTCTTAATATTTGGTATGTAGCTTCATGGCATAGTACTATAAGGCGTAAGGCGATTTAATGCCCAAAAATTAACTACTTCCTGTTTGGTGAACAAATATAGATACGCAGGCGACATATGCCTTCCGGGGAAGGCTCCATCTAGTTTTTACAATGCATATTAAAATGATGAAACTACGTAATAATCTTCACATTCAATATAAATTTCCTCTAATTTATATCTTCTATTTGTTAAGTTTGTGTGTTTTGTTTTGAACAAAAGCTAATTATGTTATTATTAACAAAATTCAATATTACTTCATGTATGTTATATTTAGCTATTACTTGATTTGCAGAATGTCCTTATCAAGATTTCATACAAAAACAGAAACATTTTTTTTCATTAGAGCAAAGTAGGGAAAAAATTACATAAACTTCTTGTATGAAAACCATGTAAAAATATTAATTTATAGAATACCTGAAGATCCTGCCATCGGTGACAAAGAATTAAAGAAAAAACTGAAAGAAAACAAAAGAATGTACCAAGACAAGATGGATCAGGTGATTTTTGTCTCGCCTGCGAAGCAGAGCGGGACATAGGTGTTACTTTACCGGCGACGGCAGCGGCGTTAACTTTTTGGAAAAGTTTTATGAGCACCTCCATATCTCAAGAACTATAGGTCCTGGGTTGATGAAACTTGGTATGCATATGCCCCAGTAGTAGCTTAGCACAGTTGCATCCCCATCTTTTGACCTTGACCTTGATTTTCCAGTTGAGTGACTTTGACAATTTTCAATACATATGATAGCAATGAAAAAGTTTTGCGAGCACCTCCATATCTCAAGAACTATAGGTCTTAGGTTGATGAAACTTGGTATGCATATGCCCCAGTAGTAGCTTAGCTCAGTTGCATCCCCATCTTTTGACCTTGACCTTGATTTTCCGGTTGAGTGACTGACAATTTTCAATACATATAATAGCAATGGAAAAGTTTTGCGAGCACCTCCATATCTCAAGAACTATAGGTCCAAGGTTGATGAAACTTGGTATGCATATGCCCCAGTAGTAGCTTAGCACAGTAGCATCCCCATCTTTTGACCTTGACCTTGATTTTTCGGTTGAGTGACTTTGACAATTTTCAATACATATAATAACAATGGAAAAGTTTTGCGAGTACCTCCATATCTCAAGAACTATAGGTCCTAGGTTGATGAAACTTGGTATACATATGCCACAGTAGTAGCTTAGCACAGTTGCATACCCATCTTTTGACCTTGGCCTTGATTTTCCGGTTGAGTGACTTTGATTATTTTTATTGCATATATTTGCAATGTTTAAGTTCTATAAACATCTTTTGATCTCAGAAACTGAAAATCCATGTAAATTCAAAATATAGTGGAAGTAAGAAAGAATAATTGTTTCTGACGGTGCCAGCAGGCGAGACATACTTTAGTGTTAACTCTTGTTCTTTTACATCAATATTAGTTGATCTCCAGCCTGAATGAGTTAAGTCAACACTGAAGATCATTAGTCAATTACCAATCACCAATGCAGTGTGTGTTGCAAAATCCAATTGCTAATCTGTTAATAATAAGGTTGGTCAGTTACCTGCCCAAGGTTGATGATTTTCAGCAGGTACTCTTTTTTTCCTCCATCAGCTAAACTGACCCCCTCGTGTAACCCATGCGTGTTTAAAAAGGAAGTCAACTATAAATGTCCAAACCAAAACAAACCTTTCTGAACTTCTTTCTTACCAACCTTTGGTCTGTCTTTAGGTTTTTTAGGATCTTCAAGGTTAACAGGTACACTTTCTCAACTTTTCATAATCGTCCTTCCTATGCGTCTTTAAAAGTGAATTTCTTAAGAATTGAAAGATTATCTACATGTATCAATTTTATTTATAGATAAGTTTTTACCAAGTACACAGAGAAGGTTTATTCTTAGCTTTATATATATGCAGGTATTATCCAAGTATTCAGAGAAAGCTGCCCAAGGACAGGACGAGACTGATGACGAGGAATCCGGGGAGGATGAGGTGGAAAAAGAGGCAGAAAGAGGGAGTAAAGAGGAAGAGGAAGTACCAGAACTGACTACAAGTAAGGTTGTTCCTTTATCATGGTGGTGGTGGTTTGTTCATTGTGTTTAATTTTCTCATAGGCTATGTGACTACAAGTAAGGTTGTTCATTTATCATGGTGGTGGTAGTTTGTTCGTTGTGTTTAATTTTCTCATAGGCTATGTGACTATACAGTCAGGTTATACAGTAAAACTTGTGTTTTGACCCTCCATATAAGGAAATTCTGGCCATTAATGTAGATCAACCTAATCAACTGAGCATCTTATTCTGGCATCTTGCGTATATTTGGATTGTTTTTCCAATTAATTTTCCATTCAGGAGGAGATTCAGGGACCCTATATTTTTATCACAGAAATCAAAAATATGTCATATAATATTGTTTTATCAAAGTTATACAAAATTTTATCTGTCAGATCATATTTTAACTCATTGATTTAGGTTTTTAGCTCACCTGACCCGAAGGGTCATGTGAGCTATTGTCATCGTTAAGCGTCCGTCGTCCGTCCGTCGTCCGTCGTCTGTCGTCCGTCGTCCGTTAACTTTTCTTCAAAGATCTTCTTCTCTGAAACCACTGAAGGGATTGCATTGATACTTGGTATACATGATCTTTAGGATGTCCTCTACCAAGTTTGTGAATTATATACACGTCGACCAACCAACATGGCCGCCGTTGCTAAAAATAGAACAGGGGGGTCAGACCATTGTTTTTGGCTTATAACTCGAAAAGTATAAGAGATAGAGAAAATCCGAAGCAACCTTCAGTGTTCAGCATCAAAAGCTCTACAAATCTCTCCATTGAGTTGAAGTTGTGAAACGACTCCTTATAGGAGTTATTGCCCTTTAATCATCAAAATTGACCATTTTTGCAGTTTTTGGACGATATCTGGAAAACCGTTAGAGCTAGAGGAAAAGTTAGCATTGCAGAATTGTATAGCTCATTGAGATCTACAAAAATGATTTCAGGGTCTAAATTGTCAGATCAGCCGTTTAAGAGTTATTCCCCTTTAACTGTTTTTTCCATTAATTTACACTGATTTTCAAAAATCTTCTTCTCTGAAACCACTGAAGGGATTGCATTGATACTTGGTATACATGATCTTTAGGATGTCCTCTACCAAGTTTGTGAATTATATACACGTCGACCAACAAACATGGCCGCCGTTGCTAAAAATAGAACAGGGGGGTCAGACCATTGTTTTTGGCTTATAACTCGAAAAGTATAAGAGATAGAGAAAATCCGAAGCAACCTTCCGTGTTCAGCATCAAAAGCTCTACAAATCTCTCCATTGAGTTGAAGTTGTGAAACGACTCCTTATAGGAGTTATTGCCCTTTAATCATCAAAATTGACAATTTTTGCAGTTTTTGGACGATATCTGGAAAACCGTTAGAGCTAGAGGAAAAGTTAGCATTGCAGAATTGTATAGCTCATTGAGATCTACAAAAATGATTTCAGGGTCTAAATTGTCAGATCAGCCGTTTAAGAGTTATTCCCCTTAAACTGTTTTTTTCATTAATTTACACTGATTTTCAAAAATCTTCTTCTCTGAAACCACTAAAGGGATTGCATTGATACTTGGTATACATGATCTTTAGGATGTCCTCTACCAAGTTTGTGAATTATATACACGTCGACCAACCAACATGGCCGCCGTTGCTAAAAATAGAACAGGGGGGTCAGACCATTGTTTTTGGCTTATAACTCGAAAAGTATAAGAGATAGAGAAAATCCGAAGCAACCTTCCGTGTTCAGCATCAAAAGCTCTACAAATCTCTCCATTGAGTTGAAGTTGTGAAACGACTCCTTATAGGAGTTATTGCCCTTTAATCATCAAAATTGACAATTTTTGCAGTTTTTGGACGATATCTGGAAAACCGTTAGAGCTAGAGGAAAAGTTAGCATTGCAGAATTGTATAGCTCATTGAGATCTACAAAAATGATTTCAGGGTCTAAATTGTCAGATCAGCCGTTTAAGAGTTATTCCCCTTAAACTGTTTTTTCCATTAATTTACACTGATTTTCAAAAATCTTCTTCTCTGAAACCACTGAAGGGATTGCATTGATACTTGGTATACTTGATCTTTAGGATGTCCTCTACCAAGTTTGTGAATTATGTACATTTTGACCAACCATCGTGGCCGCTATTGCTGAAAATAGAATAGGGGGTTAGACCATTGTTTTTGGCTTATAACTCTAAAAGTATAAGAGGTAAAGAAAATCCGGAGCAACTTTTCATGTTCAGCATCAAAAGGCCCTTACAGGAGTTATTGCCCTTTAACTGTTTTTTTTCTATTAATTTAAACTGATTTCCAAAAATCTTCTCTGAAACCACTGAAAGGATTGTTTTGCAACTTTGTATACTTGAAAGTTTGTGAAATTTATTCAAACTTTGGCATAAGAGATCAGGTGAGCGATTCAGGCTCCTGGGAGCCTCTGGTTTTTTCTGTCATCTTAAAATTTAAAATGCAATTATTAATTCAAATTAAGCATAATGACCTATACTTATTATTGCAGAATTTGAATACATTTGAATTATTTAATATGACATAGAATTTGAAATTCTGTTTGTAAATAGTGTTAGGATTGATTAGACCATTCAGTACAAAGCATGTATGTTTTCTCAGCAACTTCTTATCACAGCCTTTTGATTTTCTGTGTACAGAATCAGTGTGGGGTCCAATAAGGTGGGATTTAATTACAGGTCTGTCGCTCACCAACTTCCTCTTTAAAGTAATCCAGCCATTTTTTACTTTGACAGATTTTTATTTACAGGTTTCACTGTTTAACTTTTCATTGTTTGTTTGTTGGTTTTTATACCCCTCCACACGAAGAGGCTAGGTATAATGTTATTCCCTTAGTTTGTTTGGGTGTCTGTCACCTGAAGATTTCCGACCAATAACTTGAAAATGCGTCAAGGAATTTGAATTATATTTTGCACACCTGTTTAGTACAATAAAGTACAGGTCAAGTTCAATTTCAAGCATGATCTGATTATGGTTTTTGCGATTAGCCACTGAAAAATCTAATTTTATGAACTATTGATATTATATTGTGGCGGGGTATCATTTAATGTCCCATTAGATGCCCTATTTTTTTTTATTTGTTGTTGTTTTTTTCATCACATGCAACATTTAGTTCCTGAAAATTAACTTTGAAATATTAAATCATGCATTGATTTTTATTTAAAGCTGAGGGCTAATTCTAAAGTAAGATAAATTTTGATTAAGATTATGTTGGTTGTAGATACTTTTTATGAAAGAGTTGTTATAACTTAAAAGATCTCCATTTAACTTGTTCATTTTTTACAAGTTTTATGTTAATATGGTTAATTAGAAATTCATGCTCAATGTTTTATTCTATTATGTGAAATGGTAAAAAACTCAATCTAAATCGTTTTATATTGATATTTATCTTATTATATATTTTCAGTCCTAGAAGACAGGGGAAGTCCCGTATTAGAGGTTTTATTGTCACCCAAATCAGAGGAGTCATCTGCTTTTAAAGATGAAAGTTTGATCATTCAGAATAGTTCTTATATCATAGAAACTGACAATGCAGAGAGCAGCTTGACCTCTGGTAACAATTATCCAACTTCAGAAATGACTTCTGGGGGTGACAGAATGTTTAAGCAAAGAAATAATACCAGTGAACCTGACAACATGGAAAGCAGCCAGACTTATGAGAACTCTGACAATGATGATCAAACCTCAGAGATGACATCCGGGGATGAAAGGATGTTTAAACAAAGAATTGATGTTGGCAAAAGGGGAAATAAAGGTCAAGGGACTGAAACTGATGATAGTGTAATCACAGGTGAAAAAACATCAAGTGATGAAGCAGTTTTTATAACACGGAGTTCTGTCACAGAGGATGAAGGGAATAATGATGTAACACTGGATGTTTTAGAAACCAGAAAATCTTCATGTAAATCATCTGTTGTTATTGAATTAGAAGATAGTGAATTGAATATGTCACAGGTATTATCAGACACCGTCTGTTACATAAACCCAGGTAGTCCTTTACAAGCTTTGTCATCTGAAAAGTTGACGAAAGAGGACAATAAAAAGGATGATAGCATCAATGGAGATGAACAGACCAACAATAGTGAAGATGACTGTCCAAAGCTGTACACGGCTGTACGATGTGATGATGATATTTCCTTGTTACATGGCGATGAATCATCACAACAAGCAGTACAATGCGATGATGATAAAAGTCTTTTACATCCTTTAGATGAGGAAACGTCTCAGCAAAGTCCTGTGTTGACTGGAGATGATGATCTGTTTGGTCAGTCAGATTCTGATGATAACGCAGCAAATGAGGGAACTATAGACAAAATAATTGATGGTCTAGAATCAGATAGAGAATCAAACACTGTAAATGACAATACAAAATCTGAAGAAACTGTCTGTGAAATTTCAGATGATAGTCAGGCAGATGGCAGACCTAAAATTCCTAAGTATGAAAACTTGTGCTCAAGTATTTTATCACAAACTGCTCAATCTCGTGTTAAAAGTTTGCTTCGTAGAAATTCTGATGAAAACAAACCTGTAGTTAAGTCAGATAAAAACAATAAGCATAAAGATTTAAAGAACAAGGACAAAACTATTGTATTGACTTCAGAAATTAGAAAGAGGGCCAGTCAAGTTTTGTCCTTGAAAAATAAGAAGGTCAAACATAACAGTGACTTGGAGAGTAGTAACAAACAGGAAAACTTGATCTCATTAGACTCTAGTGCTGACTTTATTGATTCTTGTAAGACATGTGATGAAAAAAGGTCAAATGTTAAGGAAGATCAAACTTTATCTGTTTCCACATCAATGCATATTGACAATCTGGAAGTTGATGCAACTGATCCAGTTATTGTATTGGATCAGAAAGGAGACTCAACTAAAAACATTCTAAAATTAGATTTGAAGGTTGATCAAGGTCAGGGGTCAGAATCTCCTCTAATTGATTCTCAGGTCAGCCAATCATCCAGTCCATTCAGGGATTCAGAAGGCATCTTGGAGATCTCCATTGGTGAATCTCAGAGTAGTGATGAAGGTGAAGGTCAAGGAAGGGAGATAACTACAGATTCTCAGGGATCAAAGAAATCCAGGTCTAGTCCATTTCTTAAGATAATAGATGTTGCTAGCATTGACTTGGAGGAGTATAACAGTGATGAGGTCAGTTCTCCAATGAAATTGACCTCTAAAGAAGAGAAGAATGAGTCAAGATCGCCTTCAAAATTCTCTAAACTTTTTGGAAAGAACAGTAATAGAATTGACAACTTTCTGCAAAATAGCAAATTATCAAGCAAAGAACAAATTTCAAAGGACAAGTCTATAACAAAATTAAGAAATACTAAGATTGGAACTAGCAGTAGTAAACATGTTGATAATGAAATGATTCTAGTTGGTGATGACTCAAGTAAAGATGCACAGGATACTAAGTTCTCCAAGGATAAAAACAAGAATCCACAAAATTTAAATGATTTGCTTGTCTCGGGCTTAAAAAATTCTACATCTTCAAAGTCATATAGCAGTAAAGATACTGAGTCAACTTCAATGTCATCTAACAAAGGCAATAGATCACCTTCCTCTAAATTAAGATTAAGAGATACTAAGTTTGGGAGTAGTAGTAAAATAGATACTGATATCGTTCTTGTTGGTCATGACTCTTGTAAAGATACCAAGGAAACCAAGTTATTCAAGGATAAAAACAAGAATTCAAAAAATTTAAATGATTTGCTTGTCTCAGGCCTCAAGAATTCAACACCTTCAAAATTATGTAGCAGTAAAGGTGCAGGATCAAGCTCAACTTTATCTACCAAAGTCAACAGATCACCTTCATCAGACATTAAGGTCACTAAGTCACTATCAAGGTCATCGGATAACAAGGTCACTAAGTCATCCTCAAGGTCATCTGGCAGTGACCTTTTGAAGAAAAAGAATTGGAAGATAGATCTAGTCCATGATTCAATAGTTATAGCTAAGAAAAAACTCTCACTTCCAAAAAAGAATGTGTCCAGTATTAATGATGTTCAAATCATCAATGGATCAAAAACTAAATCATCAACAGATATGGATGAAGATGTTATTGTGTTATCTGATTCAGATTAAAATAGATTATTTTTTTAATTGGTTATATTATGTAGTTGTTGTAATAATATATCAGGAAATACGGTCAGGGATTTTTCAAAAGACAAAAATGGGTAATCAACTAAACTAGCCTATTCATTTAACATTAATATTCATTTTCATTGATTTGGTTTAGGTAATCTCAGATCCTCACTATTACTTTTACATTTTGACTAAAGATAAGGTCAAAATTTTGACCTATTTTGCTTTCCAATTTTATTGCAAGTCAGATTACTTGTTGAATTTGTTATTATCTTACATGAAAAACCCTTAAACCTTAAAGAAAACCTTAAAACATCATGTACTCATCTGAGGTACAAATTAACCGAATAAAGATCTGAATTGACAATATATTTTACTATGAGTCTTGTTATCATTGTTTTAGTGTATTATCTTGATATTTTGTATATAATTATTGATAATACACATAATCTGTTTGTTCATTTATTTGTGCAATATTTCTCTTAATGTCTTTTAATTGTCAACAATATAGATTATATATTTTTTTAATAAAACAAAATGATTGATTAAAGTATGCATCATTTTAGACATTTTCTTGTTATAAAACATTATCTATTTTTAATTCGGAAAAGGGTAACAAGTAAAATGGAAAACTGTAAAAAATGTGCACCTGTTAAATTAAGTCAAAGTTGACATTTAGGTGTCTTGCGGTTACTAAAATTCTACTATAGATTTTGTTCATTTCGGCACAACGATGGACCTTTATATTGTATAGATAAAAAATATCAAATAATTCATTTTAGAGCACTATATCAGCTTTCTAAAAATAGCAAAGTTTCAATATTTTTTTATAGGATACATGTAGATAGGGAAAAAAGCTATAGAGGCACCTAAATAAGAATTCCTACTTTAGAATCAGCTCTAACTTTGAAGGAAAGTCCCTTTCTTTTTGAAATTGTGTGAAAAAAATATAGGGTCACCCTTCATTTTTTCAAGATATTCATGAAAATTGAAAAATTTCCTATTCATTCTATATAAATTATCTCCCTTTGATTTAATACAGGAAATTCTAAAAATAATTAAATTGTATTTTTTGTATCCCAATTGCTTCTCATTTGATAAAATATATTATAAAATAAAGTTTTTGTCTGCCAAGTTCAGTTAATACTTAGTATATCAATTTTATACAAAATTCCAATATGCGCAAAAAGATGTGCAGTTTAATAGCCCCGAGACACCTTAATACATCATTTGAATTACTGAACTTGCCGTCTTTTGTGACCTTTTGATGAAAATGTGTAACTTTCAATACTTTCAAATTTCTTAATGATTGATAAGAAAAAGAAAGGGGGTAGCTGTTTGTTGTTTTAAAGGTAGAAGTTAAATAATATTCCCTAAGCTAAAATGTTCCAAACTAAATATTATTGTTTTATAAATGTCAAACTTGTTTTAAATATACAACTTTACAACTTTAAATTCAAATTTGTGCCTTGAAAAACATTTGTACACATGTAGGTGTGGGGGTGGGGGGTTAGTTTCCAAATATGTGAAACTTACTTTATTTTGTCATATTGTAATATTATGTCAATATGGGTCATAGATACAAATAATTTATTACATGTATATTAGTTTTTGCCATATGTAAATAGATAATGTCAATGGATGTACTACAGTGCTACTATTATGTGTGTGCAATACTTAATGTCAAAGACTCATTTAGTAAACCAAAATGATTAAAATCACTATTTAAATGGGTCTGATTTTTATAGAACCTCAAAATTTTTTCAGACATATCATTGTATGATGCTGCTGCTGTCAGCGTTGTCTGTTAACCTTAGTGTTCCCACAATAACTTAGGTTCTGGTTATCTGATTACTATGAAATTTGTCAATGATGTTTCTTATGATAAAAGGATGGATAGGATTGATTTTTGGGCTCCTCCTTTTTATTATGTCGCCTGCAACGTGTTGCAGAAGCGACATATAGGGGTTACTTTGGCACTATCCGTCGTCTTGCGTCGTCGTCCTGCGTCGTCGTCCTGCGTCGTCCTGCGGCGTCACAAAAATTTCCGTCGCAGTTTTCCAGGCAACTACATGCCACAGCCTCTTGATATTTGGTATGAAGCTTCATCGCATAGTACTATAAGGTGTAAAGCGATTTTATGCCCCAAAATTAACTACTTCCTGTTTGACGAAAACTTAACGTTTTATATATAATGGACATAGATGCAAAATTTTCGTCGCAGTTTTCCAGGCAACTACATGACACAGCCTCTTGATATTTGGTATGTAGCTTCATTGCATAGTACTATAAGGTGTAAAGCGATTTTATGCCCTAAAAATAACTACTTCCTGTTTGTCGAAAACTTAACGTTTTATATATAATGGACATAGATGCCAAATTTTCGTCACAGTTTTCCAGGCAACTACATGACACAGCCTCTTAATATTGGGTTTGTAGCTTCATCACATAGTACTATAAGGTGTAAAGCGATTTTATGCCCAAAAAATAACTACTTCCTGTTTGACGAAAACTTGACGTTTTATATATAATGGACATAGATGCCAAATTTTCGTCACAGTTTTCCAGGCAACTAAATGCCACAGCCTCTTGATATTTGGTATGTAGCTTCATCCCATAGTACTAAAAGGTGTAAGGCAATTTTATGCCTGAAAATTAACTACTTCCTGTTTGGCGATCAAACATAGATACGCAGGCGACATATGCCTTCCGGGGAAGGCTCCATCTAGTTTCATTAAGAAATTAGGGCCCAAAAGATGCCAGAAATGCTACTTTTTTGTTTGTTCCGACAATAACTTTTTACTGGATAACCAAATGGTGTGAAATTTACAATATATCATACCATAAAAGGGATTGATTATATTCTTTAAGAAATTATGGGCCCTAAAGGGGCAAAAAATTCAAATATTTCATGTGTTCTTACAATAACTTTTGTTCTGGGTAACCAAATGCTGTGAAATTTTACAACACTATATTATACATGTACCATAAAAGAATGAATTCAATTGATTATTAGTTTACAATTTAGGAGACAAATAGAGGAACAAATTCAAATATTTGAATTGTTCCAACAATAACTTTTGTTCTGGTTCGCCAATTGCTTTGATATTTGACAAAAAAATGCAACTTTTTTATTTATAGGTCCGATTTTGAATTGAACGTTGGTGGAAAGTCCACCAAAGAATGCATGTGTCAAAAAATTTTGTCAGTCCAACATGGGCTACATAATTATGTCCAGAGCAATTGACTAACCATATTGGGCCTCAATTGTTCAGGGTTCAACCTGTTGCTGCCATATCATGCTGAGCTTGGCATAGCTTTTATTTTGGTAAGGTTTAATTTTTGTTCAAGGTACATTAAATTTTAAATTTGTAACATTAAGTATTCTGTTAAAAAAAAAGATTGAAGTGGCATAGAAAATATTTAATTTGGTAATATTTTGATAACAAGTTTTTATATAGATTTGAAATTTTGCTTCAGCATCTCCGAACTGTCTTACAAGACAAAATGCATGTCAGACACATTTTATGAAGTTTTCCCTTTTAATTTATTATTTGTTTTTATGCCCCATCTACGAAAATATAGGGACATAAAGTGTTCAGGTCCGTTCGTCTGTCCGTTGGTCCATCCGTCTGTTCGTCCGTCCCAAATCCCCATATTTCCAAATTCCCACATACTTGCAAATGCCACATCAATCATATTGGTATGGTAGGTGCACCTAGTGATGCTAAGCACAATGCATGCTTCGGATGCTGGATGTGACCTATATTTTCCACAGGAATGACCACTTTCAGAAGAATGGTTAAAGTCTTTTCCCACTTACTGACAAATGCCACATCGATCCTATTGGTATGGTAGGTGCACCTAGTGATGATAAGCACAATTCATGCTTCGGATGCTGGATGTGACCTATATTTTCCACATGAATGACCACTTTTAGAAGAATGGTTAAAGTGTAGTCTCACTTACTGACAAATGCAACATCAATCATATTGGTATGGTAGGTGCACCTAACGATGCTAAGCATAATGCATGCTTCAGATGCTGGTGACCTATATTTTCCGCATGAATGACCACTTCCAGGAGACTGGTTCAAGTCTATTCCCACTTACTGACAAATGCCACATCAATCAAATTGGTATGGTAGGGGTACCTAGTGATGCCTAGCACAATGCAAGGTTCGGATGTGACCTTTATTTTTGGCATGAATGACCACTTTCAGAAGAATGCTTAAAGTCTATTCCCACTTACTGACAAGTGCCACATCAACCATATTGGTATGGTAGGTGCACCTAGTGATGCTAAGCAGAATGTATGCTTCAGATGCTGGCTGTGACCTATATTTTCTACATGAATGACCACATATAGAAGAATGGTTAAAGTCCATAAAATAATACTCTTGGAATAAGTTCATGGTTTAGTGATTGCGGAAAAAAATAAATGTTGCGAGATGGGGCATTATGTCTGTTGGACATATTCTTGTTTTAACTTTTTCACAATTTTAAAAGTTATCTCTTAGTCAGATGTTCAGGTTTTATTTACTGTAATTTCTAATTTGAAATTTCTCCACCAACCAACTATTTTACTCTTGAAATTACCGTACATTATAAGTCATGTTTTTTTTTGACTGGTCTAATTTTGATTAATTGTTGCTCATTTTTTTTTCAAAATCATGTCTTAAATCTACTACTAGTTTAAATTGTTTTATTGAAATGTTTTTGATTGAAATAAATAAAAATATAATACATGTGTGTTTATCTGGGTCGCCGAAAGGCGAAAGCAGGTCTAGTAGTCGGGTCACTCCGTCTGTCCGTCCGTCTGTCCGTCTGTCCCGCTATGGGGTGCCTGTCTTGTGTAATCTGAATGTCAAAAACCAAACTCTAGATCTTTCTGAAATTTTACACAGTGATTACAGATATATTGAAGATGTGCACCTCTTCTTTTGGGGTCATTTTATAATTTCGTTTAGAAATAAGGGGCCCAAAAGGGGCCAAAAATGTTACTTTTTAATTTAACTTTTGTTCTTGTTGACCAAATGCTATGAAACTTTACAGTATTGTTACCTACCATAAAAGGAAGGGTTGGGCTGATTTTGGGTGTCCCCTCTCTTTTCGTTTAGAAATAGAAATAAGAGGCACATAGGGGGCCAAAAAAGCGACTTAAAATTTTTTCCACAATATTTTTTGTTCTGGTTGACCAAATGCTATAAAACTTTACAGTAATGTTACTTTCCTTAAAAGGAAGGGTTTGGCTGATTTTGGGTGTCCCCTCTCTTTCCGTTTTGAAATAAGAGGCCCAAAGGGGGCAAAAAAAGCGACTTAAAATTTTTTCCACAATATTTTTGTTCTGGTTGACCAAATGCTATAAAACTTTACAGTAATGTTACTTACCTTAAAAGGAATGGTTGGGCTGATTTTGGGTGTCCCCTCTCTTTTCGTTTAGAAATAAGAGGCCCAAAGGGGGCCAAAAAAGCAACTTTTTAGCTCACCTGGCCAAAGGCCATGTGAGCTATTGCCATCACTTGGCGTCCGTCGTCGTCGTCCGTCGTCGTTAACTTTTCTTCAAACTTCTTCTCCTCTGAAACGGCTGAACAGATTCGAACCAAATTTGGTCTGATGGTACCTTAGGGTATCCCCCACAGAACTGATGTGGGGATTTTTGATTCGTCGAAAAACATGGCTGCCGTTGCTAAAAATAGACCAGGGGGGTCAGACTACTGTTTTTGGCTTGTAAATCAAAAAGTATAAGAGATAGATGAAATCTGATGTCACCCTACTGCTTCAGCATTAAAAGCTCTACAAAAGTCTTCATTTGGTCCAAGTTGTCAGATGACCCCTCATAGGGGTTACAGCCCCTTAAAGGTGAAAAATAGCGTTTTTTCATGTTTTTGCCCTATAGTATGAAAACTATTGCAGATAGAGAAAAGCTGTTACTTGCTTAAATGTTCAGCTCATTTAGCTCTACAAAAGTCTCCATAGGGTCGAAGTTGTCAGATGACCCCTTATAGGGGTTACGGCCCCTAAAATGATGTTTTTTCATGTTTTTGGCCTATACAAAGAAAACTATTGCAGATAGAGAAAAGCTGTTGCTTGCTTAAATGTTCAGCTCATTTAGCTCTACAAAAGTCTCCATAGGGTTGAAGTTGTCAGATCACCCCTTATAGGGGTTACAGCCCCTGAAATAATGTTTTTTCATGTTTTTGGCCTATTGAATGAAAACTATTGCAGATAGAGAGAAGCTGTTGCTTGCTTAAATGTTCAGCTAATTTAGCTGTACAAAAGTCTCCATAGGGTCGAAGTTGTCAGATGACCCCTTATAGGAGTTACGGCCCCTAAAATGATGTTTTTTCATGCTTTTGGCCTATACAAAGAAAACTATAGCAGATAGAGAAAAGCTGTTTCTTGCTTAAATGTTCAGCTCATTTAGCTCTTTAAAAGTCTCCATAGGATCGAAGTCCTCTGATGACCCTTAATAGGGGTTACGGCCCCTAAAATAACCTTTTTCATGTTTTTGGCCTTTAGAATGAAAACTATAGCAGATAGAGAAAAGCTGTTGCTTGCTTAAACGTTCAGTTTATTTAGCTCTACAAAAGTCTCAATAGGATTGAAGTTGTCAGATGACCCCTTATAGGGGTTACAGCCCCTAAAATAACCTTTTTAGCTCACCTGGCCAAAGGCCATGTGAGCTATTGCCATCACTTGGCGTCCGTCGTCGTCGTCCGTCGTCGTCGTCGTCCGTCGTCGTCGTCGTCCGTCGTCGTTAACTTTTCTTCAAACTTCTTCTCCTCTGAAACGGCTGCACAGATTCAAACCAAATTTGGTCTGGTGGTACTTTAGGGTATTCCCCACAGAACTGATGTGGGGATTTTTGATTCGTCGAAAAACATGGCCGCCGTTGCTAAAAATAGACGAGGGGGGTCAGACTTCTGTTTTTGGCTTGTAAATCAAAAAGTATAAGAGATAGATGAAATCTGATGCCACGCTACTGCTTCAGCATCAAAAGCTCTACAAAAGTCTTCATTGAGTCGAAGTTGTCAGATGACCCCTTATGGGAGTTACGGCCCCTTAAAGGTGAAAAATAGCATTTTTTCATGTTTTACGGCCCCTTAAAGGCAAAAAATAGTGTTTTTGGTCTATAGAATGAAAACTATTGCAGATAGAGAAAAGCTGTTGCTTGCTTAAATGTTCAGCTCATTTAGCTCTACACAAGTCTCCATATGGTCGAAGTTGTCAGATGACCCCCTATAGGGGTTACAGCCCCTTAAAGGCAAAAAATAGTGTTTTTGGCCTATGGAATGAAAACTATTGCAGATAGAGAAAAGTTGTTGCTTGCTTAAATGTTCAGCTCATTTAGCTCTACAAAAGTTTCCATAGGGTCAAAGTTGCCAGATGACCCCTTATAGTGGTTACGGCCCCTTAAAGGCAAAAAATAGTGTTTTTGGCCTAAAAAAAGAAAATTTTTGCAGATAGAGAAAAGATGTTGCTTGCTTAAATGTTCAGCTTAATTAGCTCTACAAAAGTCTTTTTAGGGTCGAAGTTGTCAGATGACCCCTTTAAGGGGTTATGGCCCTTTAAAGGTGAAAAATAGTGTTTTTTGCTTTGGAATGAAAACTATTGCAGATAGAGAAAAGCTTTTTATTGCTTAAACATTCAGCTCATTTAGCTATACAAAAGTCTTCAAAGGGTTGACATTAAAACCAGGTGAGCGATTCAGGCTCCTGGGAGCCTCTTGTTTATGTTTTTGGCCTTTAGAATGAAAACTATAGCAGATAGAGAAAAGCTGTTGCTTGCTTAAATGTTCAGCTCATAAAGCTCTACAAAAGTCTCCATAGGGTTGAAGTTGTCAGATGACCCCTTATAGGGGTTACGGCCCCTAAAATAACGGTTTTTTGTGTTTTGGGCATATAGAATGAAAACTATAGTAGATAAAGAAAAAACTGTTGCTTGCTTAAATGTTCAGCTCATTTAGCTCTACAAAATATAGGGTTGACATCAAGACCAGGTGAGCGATTTAGGCTCCTGGGAGCCTCTTGTTTTATTTGTTTCCACAATAACTTGTTTTGGTAGACCAAATGCTATGAAACTTTACAGTAGTTTTACTCACCATAATTTAAAGGGTGGGGATGATTTTGGGTGTCCCTTCTTTTTTTGTTTAGGAAGGAGGGGCCCAAAAGGGGCAAAAATGTGACATTTTTTATTTATGGTCGGATTTATAAATTTTTAATTTTGGTCATATATTGTATTCAAAATGGAGGATACAATTTTTTCTTGACAACCTTTTCTGTTTAGCAATCAGGGGACCAAAAGGGGAAAAAATAGAAACTATTTTTTTGTCAATTTTTACAATACATTTGTATTGGGTGGCATGTGACAAATATGCTTTGTTAGTCCACCATTAGATGCAAGTGTCAAAATATTTTGACTGTCCATATTGGGCCTAGAATGTACAGGGTTCAACCTTTTGCCGTGTGATGCAGGGTCAGACATCGATTGGTCTTGTTAAATATCTGAATTATTATAAAAATATTTGACATTAAGGTATTCCCCCTTCTCTCTTCACCATCTTTTTGGTCTGTTTTTAGTAACACATTTTATTGTTGTCTGTTATTCTTGATTTTTCTTGAAAGATCTTCTCCTCTCAATCCCCTTGAAACGTTGCAGAAGAATCTGTACAAAAGTCTCACATGAATTAAAAGTTTTTCAGCCTTTAAGGTCAAAATTAATGTTTTTATGCCCCATCTACGAAAGTAGAGGGGCATATAGTGATCCGGTATGTTGGTCCGTCTGTTCGTCCATCCATCTGTCCGTTTGTCCCTCCCAAATACCCATATTTCCTAATTCCCACTTACTGACAAATGCCACATCAATCATATTGGTATGGTAGGTGCAACTTGTGATACTAAGAACAATGCATGCTTCGGATGCTGGATGTGACCTATATTTTACGCATGAATGACCACTGACAGAAGAATGGTTAAAGTCTATTCCTATTTACTGACAAGTGAAACATCAACATATTGATATGGTAGTTGCACCAAGTGATGCCTAGCACATTGCATGTTTCGGATGCTGGATTTGACTTATATTTTCCGCATGGATGACCTCTTACAAAAGAATGGTTAACCCTTTCCTCCATGAACAATAGTGAAAAAATGGCAAAAATGCACAATGAAAAAAGGCAAAAAAATGAAAAGGCTGTAAAAATTTTATTTTTCATTGCTTAGTCAAGCTGTTCACTGGGCCATTGTCTATTGATGCAGGTCTCAACCGCCATTTTCATGGTTGCTATGGTAACCAAGGCTGGCCATAAAATGTCAAAAAATGGCCTTTTTTCCATCATTTGACAACCATATTTTGACCTTTAAATTTTTTTTAAAAATAATGGGCAAGTCCAATTGTTCTCCGACCTAGAATTTTTAAAAATGTGGCATTTGAGGTAATTTTGGAAGCCATTGTCACAGTCCTGAGGGTTAAAAAATTTTCCTGGAGGCGGGGGGGGGGGGGGCATTGCTGCCTCCTCGACCCCCTGACCAAAGGGGGGAAATCCCCCCTTTAGGAACCCCCCCCCCCCATGAACATCTTTTAGTCCCTAATCGCGCTACAATTCTATTTTCCAAAATAACCCCAATCATGCTTTTACAGGGAGATTAGAAGGGTAGAGGGGGACAAAAAGGGGGGGTTCACCAGAATGACACAGAGGTGTCCAAAGGCGTCTACATGTAGGAAATGGTTAATAGTAAATTGAAAAATGCTCAAATTTTGTGTTTGAAAAAGTTTTCCAGCATTTTATACCACAAAATGGTGATTTTTCATCAAAAATCCCCCCAAATATTGAAAATTTTGATTTTTGACATATTCCATTAAAGTCTATTCCCACTTACTGACATGTGCCACATCAACTATATTGGTATGGTAAGTGCACCTAGTGATGCTAAGCACAATGTATGCTTCAGATGCTGGCTGTGACCTATATTTTCCGCATGATTGACGTCCTATAGAAGAATGGTTAAAGTCGCTTCCTTCTTACTGACAAGTTCCATAGAAACCATATTGTTATGGTAGGTGCACCTAGTGATTGCGGAAAAAAATAGATGTTGCGAGATGGGGCATCATGTCTTTTGGATATATTCTTGTTAACTAATGTACCAAAAGGAACTGTTCATTCGATGTTGCCCTTAGAATCTTTTTCTCAGGATCCACTGAAGTGATTATCTTGTAGTTTTGTACACTTCATCTACAATTTGCGGACGTATTATTGTATGATGCTTTTGTCGTAGTAGTTGCCTGTTAACTTTAGTGTTCCCACAATAACTTTAGTTCTAGTTATCTGATTGCTGAAATTTGACAATGATGTTTCTTACCATAAAAGGATGAATAGGATTGATTTTGGTGGTCCTCCATTTTTTCGTTTAGAAATTAGGGGACAAAATAAGCAAAAAATTCAAATATTTTATTTGTTCCCGCAATAACTTTTGTTCCGAATTACCAAATGCTGTGAAATGTTACGATAATGTTTCATACCATAAAAGGATGAATGGGATCTATTTTGGGGGTCTCTTTTTTTTAAATAAAAAATTAGGGGCCAATAGGGGCAACAAATTCAAGCATTTTATTTGTTTCCACAATAACTTTGGTTCTTTTTGGCCAATTTCTATGAAGTTTGACAATGATATGCCTTACCATTAAAGCATATATGGAATTGAATTTTGGGGTCACCCATTTTTCATTTGGAAATCAGGGGCCCAAAAAGGGGCAAAAATGCAACTTTTTTATTTCTGGTCTGATTTTGAAATATTTTTGCAAGTTGAGTCCCAGATTAAGAAACTCTTTTTAAATGATTTTGACTCTTAAGGTTTTTGCATACATATTTGGATCCCCATCCTGGAAAGTAACTTACGTACTTCATCTACATACGGTGTTTATGTTAAACAACTTATTCGACATGCCAGGGCTTATACAAATTTTGACGATTTTTTTTATCCGACACCGCTGTCTCCGTGACCGATTATTAGACCAAGGTTATAAGAAAATACGCCTCATACGATCTCTAAAAAAAAACTTCTTCCATCGTTATCAGCCATTGATAGAAAATTTCAAAATGATGTTAGACAAAAACATTAGTAATTGTTTTGATTAGTTTTTGGCTGGTTGTTGCATTGAGATGATCACATCAATATCCCTATTATGTATTCATAACCATGTTGTGTTTGAACCTTAAGATCGCATTGAAAGGGGGAGGTTTGGTGTGCCATAAAACCTGGTTTAATCCACCATTTCTTTTGAAATGCCTAAGTCAGGACTGTTGCAATCGCCAATTTCTCCACATTATGTCTTCATTGTTTTGTCTTTTGAGATGGATCCTTTAAGTTCGGCAATTTTGTTATCACCTTTAATTTCATGACTCTATAAAATGAAAACTATGAAAGGGGAAGGTTTGGTCTAGTTAAACACATTTTATATGTGAATGTCTTTAGCTAGTACTCTTTTACACAGCTTTTGTTTGCCTTGTCTTGTAGATGTTTTCTGTTCATTGTTTAAAAAGGTAGTCTATCCATGACTATTTCTAGACAGGATTGGATAGACAGGATTGGAATTGTATGCATTTTATTTGACCTGAGGCCAATCGCAAAACAGCAAGCAGCGTCTACTAGGCCCGTTGAAGGCTGCTGGCTGTTTTTTCATTGTGGTCTATTAGATTGCCACTTGATTATGCGGGCTGTGTCGCATACACTAATTCTTCATCTCATTATCTTCCTATGTATCTTCTATAGAAAACGAGAAGATCTTGTGCTGGCTTTAATATTCAACTGAATGAATTCTAGTCCATGTTCATTAGGACAAAGATACCGGAAATCCTGGGGCGTCGTTGCTTTATAGCTTGATAACCATAAAAGCTAGAGAAATTTACATTTGGCATATCATTTATTTTAACAAAATCAAATACAGCTTCAAAATTTCCACCTACCAAATTTTTATTCATATCAAAGTAAAGGAACGCTATAAGAATAATTTATGTCATTGCTCATGAAATTTTGACGTTATATAAAAGGAGTGTCTACATATCCAAATAAACTTTTTAAATCCATTCAGTGGTTATTCACACTTATCACAGGTCCATGACTTTAGAGAAGCAATCTGATCGTGATTCAGAGTTTCATAATTGTCCACTTAAGCAGCTTTAGCTTATCACACTTAATTCTTATGCTGATCTATGAATAAATACTAGATGTTTGATCTTAAACATTTAAATTAAAGCAAAGAAGGAATTGGCAAATAAAAAGTATCTTGTTTTAACAAGGTGTAAAGTTAAAAATACACGATTGCAATGAGCTTAATTGGTAAAATGACATTATTCCTAGTAAAGTTAACGAAGGCATCAAATCTATCAGACTGTCTTCAGAATATAACAAAGTCTTTGATTGTTTTATAAGATTTTTAAAAAGAATATTTAGTAAAGCATTAGGTAAAAACTTTTGGAAAAAAATAGAACCAATGAAACTGAAGACAAAAAAAAACATCAACCTTTATTGCAAAAGACGTGAATAAGTTCATTTTGATATTCGTTAAGGTTCTTTTTCTGTCACAATTCTTCATATATGCATATAAAATCTCTGATATGTTGACTTTAAATGGGGGTAAAGTATTCTCCCGTTTCGACTTGGGTTCACGTTGCTGATTGTGGTTTAATCTTAATTTGTGTTTTTGTATTAATGAGGTTTGTTTGCTTTTTGTAATGTCTTTATAATATTTACCCCAGTTTTTTCTAGACCTTTTTTTAAACGCGCGACATTTTCCTCCATTGTTTGCTTATTTCTTTTATGACGACCAAAGAGTTCGGCATTGGTCTCAAACTGAAAAGTGCATGGATCACATTTGAACTGTAAAGCAGCGAGTATCTATTGGCTTCTGATTGAAGTTCTTATATAATTCATAAACATGAAACAGATGACATACTTTTTTATACTAGTAGTTCAATCCTGGATTAGGAAACAATCTTGATGCTTTTGAAACATGTTTAATTTGTGAACGTGGCCATGAAAGCGACCCCATTGAGCCTACTCTTACCAAATTCTGAAAGAGGCCCGGCTTTAACACACGTTGTGTATTGATTTAACCAACCGCGGGACAACATTTTTTCGCCTCTCTCGAGGACAAGTATTGTTTCTTGAGGTCATCCTCGCAAGTTAAAGTCGGAAAATCTGAACATACTGAATAGGTGAAGCTGGAAACAAAACAAAAACTACCAAAAAAAATTAAAATCAAACAAACAAACAAACAAAAAACCGCTTGTTTTCGTCTAGAACTGACACTTAATATCTATAAGTGTCTGTCTAAATAAAAATTTCGCTTTAAAGACGCAGTTTATATTTTACGGAATTGCTAAACCAATGCACGTCACGAATCTTCCCACTTGTAAACATTATGTAATCACCCATTAAAAGGAGCCTTTCACCTTCTTATAAGGCAATAATTGAAGTATATCTGCTACATGTTAAAAGTTCAATTGTTAATTCAAGTAATTAAAAGTACGCCCTTTTGACTCAAACAAAGTTATCAAGCTTTCACTCCTGACATTTTAACTATTTATTCAGAATCAAAGGTCTGGCTACTTAGCATTGGAGGTACTTGGTTGTAATCTAACGGGCAGGGTAATCCACAATACAAATAAAGCTCTGACATCCCGTGTCTTATCGCCCTGTAACGTAATTCCCCAACGTAACGTAAGATTCCGAGGTATCCCTATATTAACGAGTTGTAGGTGTGCGGTCATGTTAAGTGACTTTATCTATTTACTCAATTAATGATATAAAACCACAAATTATTCTGTGGACATCACCATTTTAACTTCACTTCTTGTAGGGGCTCCTTGATTTCCTTTACAGAGGAGTCAGAGTTTTCATAAATTCATTTGGGAAATAAGAAATATTTAACATAAATTATTCGTAAATTTAGCAGCAATTATGTTTAAATTGACAGTATTAACTATTTGTATTTTTCTCGTTAACGGACAATTGGACCGAACACGAATAGCCGGAACATCAGGTTCAGATGTTGTAGAAGCAGTCGTTAATTTAATAAGAGAAGCTTGCATCTTTCCTAATGACAAACTGTACCTTAGAAGATTGGCCTATGTGGAGTCTATGGACGGACTCGAAGCTAACACATACAGACCTAATTATGATGGCGGTATCTGGCAGGTTAGTTAATTTGTTCAATAATACATTTTACAATTGTTTCACATTTTTTTCCATTAGAAATGTTGGTTACTCCAAACAAAGTCCTGCTACGTTAAAAAATACGGTATTGACATTACGTTTCCATATTAACACAATGCCAATACGTCTTTTTGACTTCCGATCGCTTGTGTAAGGGTTCATTCATAAAAAAGTATCAAGTTATTATTGAAAAAAAACTTTTCTATTAATATGTTTTTACTAATAAAGTGTCGACCTCACCAAAACGCTATCCTGGAAATACTTCAATAAAGATATATTTTTGAATTATATTTGATTTACTTATTAAAAATGTAATCTTATGATTTCACTTTTATTGGTGAAAAGGAGATTTAAAAGCAGATGATATCTGATTTAATTGATACTGAAACGCATTTGAAAAGTCAATATATATGATCTGTATCTGTGTCTATATCTGTATGAAATGTCGGAAGAACAGTTTTCATTTTACCAATCGAAATATCAGTAATAACCGTTTTTTGTTTGTTTGGGTTTTATTTTGCTTTTGTGTTTTGTGAGTTTTTTTTATGTTTTTGTTTTTATTATTATTTTTTTTGGTTTTATTCGTTGCTACATTTAAGATATACTGACTAAATTTTGAGACTTTTGTCAGTTCTTGTAGCATTATTTAGATTAACTTTATACTGAGCAAACCCAGAGCTCCAGATAAGCTGCTTATTTGCAGTTTTATGCATTTGAAACAAAGCACAATTAATCTCATTGCAAAGATTTGCCAAACCTGTGGATGACATTACACCAGATAATCTTTGTTACATTTTTTTATGAAAACCCAACTGAGCATTTTTTCTGTATGTGGATGTTTATTTCAGATCGATCAAGACATGTTTAACCAGATCCAATCAGCTAAAGTTCTGGATAGTGCCAAAGCCAATATCAAACAGCGTCTTGGTGTTGATTGGTCAAAAGTCACGTGGTCTGAGCTGAGGAAACCTCTCTACTCTGGTCTTGCTGCAGCCCTCTTTACTCTGCTGAAGGCAGGCGCCAACGGTATACCGCGTGGTATAGAGTACCAGGCTACATTCTGGGTCAACTCATCACGACCTGCACAACAAGCTAACGTTTTCTTCACCAAGGCCAACAAATTGGAGACAGGTAAGATTCCTTCTAATCCAATATTGTACATGTATATTTGCATGGTGGACATCTAGTAATTGTATTCAATTTTAAAAGACTGTAATACCGAAATTTCAAAAGTTTTTTATACTCAATTGCAAGCTGGAGAAGGATTTATAGAAGCATAAAACTTGTTTCCAAATCAAGGATAGATAAAACTAACACTCAAACGAATTCCAAATATGAAGTGCTTTTAACAAAAGAAAAATATATTGTGTGCATTCTCTATTTGATCACTTCTCAGCTGCTCGGTAAAATAAAATTTACACCATGAAGGACATCAGTTAATGGTTTTATCCTTTTAAAATTCATCAATTCCTGACTTAAATTAAGATGCTACCATTCAGCATATTTGTATTAATTCAATTCAGGATGCAAGAGGGCTAATGCCTTGGATTTGGTATTTGCTCTTGACAGTTCAACCAGCTTAGCCCCACAAGATTTCGACGTTGCCAAACAGTTCGTTCAGTCCATTGTCGACTCTTTTGAAATTGGTCCAACTAAAACTCAAATAGCCGTCATCAGATTTAGCACCTCTGTAACAGGAGAGTTCGGTCTGAACCAGTACAATACAGCCGATTCTATCAAGAAGGCTGTAGAAGGAGTCCGATACCAATCAGGGGGAACTCACACGGATGAAGCAATCCAGTACGCCGTCGACAATGTGTTTGCTGTAGGAAACGGTGCCAGACTAGGATCTTCTAAGGTAAACACTTCTTTGTCATATGAACCAGTAGAGAAGCAAAAGCATGACAATGAGTTTCGATTTTGCTTGAAAATTTAGATATTTTTAGATATTTGACTATAAACTTATAAACGAAACTTGAAGCTTAATGTTTTTAAGCACTGGACAGGTGTCAAACCACTATTCTAAATTTGACTCTAGTTAATATAAATTCACTAATTTTTTATCATGCATCGAATTTTGTTTTTGACTTTTGGAAAACAAGAGACAACTGAATGAACAAGTAACATAATAATAAATCGTTGTCGCAAGCTCTGGGCTGATGAACATTTGTTTATCCTTTATCGTAATTGTTGGCATTTTGGGTGTTAGTTGTTGTTGCTGATTGACGCACGGATGACGAAATACATTCTGGTTAGCTTGTTGCTTCAGCATGCATTTTAACGTTTTTCTTTTGTTTTCAATCTAGGTTTTAATCGTTGTTACTGATGGACGAGCAGACAACGGTATACAGACCGTCCGAGTAGCAACAGCAGCTAAAGCCAGAGGAATCTCTATTTTTGCTATCGGTGTTGGTGCTCAGATTCTAGAGGTAGGTTTGGGTTTGGAAACCACTTTTATAATGCTGTTAGTTTATTACTTTACTGTATTTGCGTTCAAAAAGAAAAGAATCTTGTTTCAATATTGACGAAAAAGATACAAAGCATGCTAGTTTATTATTTTCCACTTATATTTCTTTGAGAGTATATACACCTATAACTATTTACTTAAAAGAATTTATTTTTGTTCCCATCTTATGAATTACAAACTCATAACAGTTTTTACCAATGTTATTTCAGAGGGAATTGAACTCTGTTGCCAGTCTCCCTACATGTACCCATGTACAGGTCCTCAACACCTTCTCCGACTTAGATTCTCTTAAAGCTGAGATTGAACAGGTTTCATGCAAAGGTATGTTTTAACTTTCTTTTTTTTTCAAATATTTATTCTTACCAGAGTTGAAGATCTTCAAGTCAACTCAAGTTAAGAAAAAAAAACAAATGCCCCTCAATCATGAAAAAATGCCTTTAAGGAAGCTTTACTGCTCTTTGTTGAATATGCTGAAAAGATTGTGGTGAATGATTGTGTTTGCGTTAATTAATCTAATGATACATTCGTTTCACCTCCTGAGAGCTCATGAATAGTCTACCGCTCAAAATCTAATAGTGATCAACTTACAACTGAAAATAGTGATATATATATATATATAAGTTTTAGCCAACATTTTTATTCTATTTTCAGCCCCTGCTGTACTAACCCCAAATAACTACACATATCAATGTAACAGTGGTATATCGGCTCAAGTTCTCCCTAATGTCAAAGCTGGATCAACAGTCACAGTGAGTAAAAGTTCTCTACATCAAAGCTTGATCAACAGTCACGGTTAGTACAAATTCTACCAAACATCAAAACTGGATCAACAGTCACGGTGAGCACAAGTTCTCCCAAATGTCAAAGCTGGATCAACAGTCACGGTGAGTACAAGTTCTACCAAACATCAAAGCTGGATCAACAGTCACGGTGAGTACAAATTCTCCCAAATATCAAAGCTGGATTAACAGTCACGGTGAATAAAAGTTCTCCCAAACATCAAAGCTGGATCAACAGTCACGGTGAGTACAAGTTCTCCCAAATGTCAAAACTGGGTCAACAGTTATGGTGAGTACGAGTTCTCCCCCCATGGCCCCAAACATCAAAGCTGGATCAACAGTCACGGTGAGTACAAATTCTCCCAAATATCAAAGCTGGATTAACAGTCACGGTGAGTACAAGTTCTCCCAAATATCAAAGCTGGATCAACAGTCAAGGCATGTACAAGTTCTCTCAAATATCAAAGCTGGATCAGCAGCCACGATGAGTACAGGTTATCCAAAATATTAAAGCTTAATCAGCAGCCATGTTGAGTAAAATTCATATATGACAGCTTGGTCAGCAGCCACGGTGAGTACAAGTTCTCCCAAATATAAAGACTGGATCAGCAGCCATGGTGAGTACAAGTTCTTCCAAAATAAAAAAAAAGAAATTACAAACAGCCACAATGATTATAAATTCTCTCAATATAAAGCTGGATCAACAGTCACGACGAGAACATTTAGTCTTCCGAGTATCAAAGCTAATTCGGATGTCACGGTGAGTACAAGTTCCCCTCAATAACTAAGCTGAAGCCTTTAAGGCCCTTAACTAGTCCTCATTTCGAACAAGCATGTTTTCAAAATCATTCACCGTTTTGAATAATATTGAGTAAAGGAATGATTATATATGCTAATCCAGAATCTTTTTACTGTTCAAATACATTGCTAATAAAAAGAATAATATTGCAACAGATTTCTAGGCGAGCTTAATTCTCGTTTTGGTGACCACCAAGGAAGACTATACAATTATTTCTATTGGCTTCCAGGTCAGTGTAGATGAAGGATCAGTTGATGTGTATGGTTCTCTCTCAGTCTCTAACCCGACCTCTATCATTAACGACTTCCTATCCATTGCTACACTCCAAGCTTCCACCTCCTTCTTCATCAAAGGAAACAAGACAGTTTCTCTAGCATTCGTCAGTAACAAGGCTTCATCATGCAAGTCAAACTTCCATGTGAATGTAGAGGAAGGAATGAAAGCTCGTCCAGGTAAGTTAACATTACTCTAAAACTGGCTTCACTCGCGCATTTTCTTTGTATAATGAATAATAAAATATTATTGTAATTTAAAATTCTACTTCTTTACTATGAAATAGTGTAAAAAGAGTAAAACACCCAAAACCAGAGCTTAGATAACCGATATGTTTTACATTGGTATAGAATTAGTAGTTCCCTCTTTACAGTGATGTTGTTAACTGTATAGATTTATTGGCTCTGATAGTGTTATACCTCAAGTATATACAGTTGTCTGTTGTCGACATAAAAAGAAAACATGTGATTTTTTTCTTAATATTTTGAAAACTGCCTTTTTCAGGTGTGAAGTTACTGTGTATTGAAGATAATATTATCCAGAACTGCTCAGCAGAGACTTTGAATAAGAGTCCTTTCTTGACCCTACCACCATGTAAGTATTGGCTCCCACGTTAAATGTATTCTTGTGATGAAGTGTTGTTGTTTGTTTAGTCATTAGTACAGGTATTAAAAATGCAAGTTCTTGTTTAGCACTTTAAACCATATCCATTCTTTTCAGTGAGCACGAAGAAGTAACAAACACTTACAAGTCTTTTAAAACAAGGCAATCATCGGAAATCGTCTTCTTTGGATCCAAAATTCACGTGAAATGACACAAACAGTATAAATTATCATAGTAGATTTTATAGACATCACGAACCTTAAATGGGCAGTTGGTTAAAAGAAATTTCATGCTTTATGATTAATTTTTTCAGCCAATAACAACTACCTTGGTCTGTGTAGGAACGTTCCCGAATTCTACGTGTTCCCAGAGAGAAATGATAGATTTATATTCTGTGACGGCCAAGGACATTACTTTATTGTTCTCTGTCCACTTGGAGACATATTCGATTCCAATGTATTGAGATGTGTACCAGGCAATCTTGTACTTACTCCTTTGTCAACGACCTCTCGACCTTTGACATCAACAATGACCCCAACACCAACAACCGTACGACCAACAGGTATACTTTTAGAATATATAAAATTCTCATGTTTTTGTTGTCACTCAAGAAATTTTACGAAAGACATCAAATGCTTTTGCACAAATACAGAACGAGATGAGCGCAGATGTTGGTTTTACATAGAGGTTTAGTATTTTCACCCTTACTGGTTTTGACCTACACTAAATCAATCATTTGCAACATGACGCGTCTGCTATAGCAAGCACAAACTGCTTACTCTTCCGGAGCACCCGAGTTCACATGTATAATGTCAGTGTCTCAAACGCATTAGCACCATCGGCCTAGCTGCTTATACGTTCTAGTCATTGGCATATTATAAGCTTTTGCTTTGACGCCTTAATTTGCAATCATCTTTTTTGACACCGAATAAATGTATGACTTCTTCAGTGTGCCTTTTATATCATGTATATAGTTTTGGTAATTCATCGAACTATGAGCTCGACCATGACCCCAACACCAACCACTGTAAAGCCAACAGGTACTAGTATATACTTTTATAATTGTTTTACACGATCTTCAGCACTTCCTTTATTTCTTCTCAAAGTGTTATTCATGTATACTTGAAACGCTGAGGTTTGTTGCTCGAAGTAAGAGAGTTTTATGGTGTCCAAAGGTTAAATGCCAGTCTGGGAAAATCAGAGTCTGCTCACTGATGCTTTTTCTCTTGCTGTTTCTTAAAATTGTCCAATGGCTAAAGAAGGTTTAATCAAGATTACAATGCCTGTGACAAATCAAATCGTTCCGATCTTCTGTTTCTCTGGTGTGTGTGTGTTTTTTCTCTTGAACATTTGAGATTATTCCTCCAAGTTAAGTAATTTTGTTCTTACCTTTATTTACCCTACAGAAAAATAGTCAGTAGCGTTTGATCAGCCAGAAGTATTATTGTCATTCCTCCACACACAATTAATTACACATGATGCCTCAAATCCAATATCTGTATCATTTAACATTGTAACAAATGCTGCTGGTGTGCAGTTACTCTTTGAAAGAAGCAAAGAGGTGCCGATAGGGCATCTAAATGTCAAAAGTCCGAAAGGGCAAAGACAAAACCAGTAAACACGATCAAAAACAACACGAAGAAACAGACACAATAAAATCACAAAAACAACTGAGCCTGGAAACTCAGCATTCAACAATGTGAACTCAAGTCGTATCGAGATTGAAATCAGGTGCTCCGAAAAGTAAGCTATAGCACCCCGAAATATGCATATACAACATAAAACAATTAAATGTTTTCATTACCGCTTTAGTATTTTGTATATAAGTCTCAAGATATACATTCTTACTGATTTGAAACATATAAACTTTTGACTAGACTCCTAACTTCGTAATCAATTTTGAGATCCATAATTTGTTTTATTAATTCTTGATTTTTCTTTTTTTGATAGTGTTCGTAACTCATAAACTGTTTTATTTACAGGTATTGTTGTTCCTACCGGACAACCAACAAACCCATGTACTCCACAGAATCTCGCCTTAGGTCTTTTCTTCTTCGAGTACCCTGGAAACGATCAACTGTACATCGAATGTTACAATCTACCATACGTTGCTGTTGTCAAGAGCTGCGACATCCATCATTACTGGTCACAGAAACATCTAACATGTCTGTATAGAGAAGTGGTCGTCGATCCTACCCAAGGCCTGTACAATGGAGGTAAAAACCCTTGCAACACCATCCCGAACCTGTTTTACTACCCACTTCCCGACAGGAACAAGTACATCCACTGTGACGATTTCGGAGATGCTTTTGAAAAGACCTGCCCTAACAGCTTTATTTGGAGCCAGCCTATCCTACAATGTATCCCAAGAGGTGTTATTTTCACAGAGGCCCCAATCACCGGTTAGACTTTATACTCATCCATTTTATTGACAGTATAAGTTATAGGTTTTTATTGTTGTGTATTCGTGTATCATGGACATTAATGGAAGCTTGACGATTGTTTTGTTGTAGTTATGTAATGAAAAATGCATTTAAGATATTTGTGAATAAAAACATCAAAATATATTCTTATACATGTTTCAAAGTGTTATTAACTTTATACTAGTATAACTCTTACAAACGACTTAAGTATTTTGGAGTAACTATTTGACCTTTTCAGCATTTAGGTTGAGTTTTGATCTCTCATCATTTCATACTATATGGTTTATTGATTATATTCGTTTTAAGGACATTCAATTTCAACACCTTCATCCTTTAAGAAATAAGTTATCGATCAAATAAAACTGCTTCTTTGGGTTTTATCTATATTTAATTATTTATTGTTCAATTTGGAAACGTGGTAGAAGCAGCATTTGGTCTGTAGTAAATGTGAACTTTATACTCAGGATGACCCCCACAATGTCTCCAAAAGTGTTCTCCTCGGGCAAAACAGGTGTCTTGGTTTTCATCTGAAAAAGAACATTATTTATTTTATTTTATATTGCAATCATATTTTAAGTTTACTATCACAAGATACTTTACTTGTATATAAAAATCAGATAGAAAAAATCTGTAAGAACTCAAAAACTAGTTTTCGGAGCTAAACAGACTGAATTGGTTTGATTGTTAAATGCTTACTTTTCAATGTCATTACAAGGGTTTCGTTTGTTCTCTTTTCAATGATAGTTAACATTTGCAGCTTGGTAATTCTTAAATCAAACAATTTCACGGTTAAAGTATCTACCTGTTTTATAATTTGCAGCCCCGAAACCATCATAAAACAAATGATTCATTGAAGGATCAGCCGGACATTTTTCTGGGTGTATCCAACATCCACTGCCTGCTGTTCTTGTGTTCCCTATAAAATAATGATATATTAAGGTGATTTCTACTTTCCTCGATTGTTTTAAGTATGATTAGAAAGTTTTCAAAGTATTTTTTGTTCATATACAGTATATAAGAAACTTTTTTTTTCAATTTAAAATTTGAATAAAGGTAATAACAATATTGCCGAACTTGGAGAATCAATCTCAAATGTCCATAAGACGAGACAAAACAAGGAACACATACCGGAAAAAAATGAAGATCGCAATGGTCCTGACTTGGTACAGGCATTCCAAAAGAAATGGTGGGTTAAACCAGGTTTTAAGGCGCGCCAAACCTCTCTCTTCCATTGTGATCTTTGGGTCCGGTAGTTACACAAAACACAACAGGTTTGTGATGAAATATTAGGGATGCTGAGGTGACATCTCAGTACATCAACCAGCCAAACACTTATCAAAGCAAGAACTAACATGAGATGAAGTGAACTTTAAGATTTTTAACTGACCGCATTCTTCGGTTCTATCCTCTTTGCTTTTAGCATGTCACAGCCCTATGATTGCGAAGATAGGACATTTACCTGCTAAGATTGATATACAACTAATTAAAAAAAATCTTTTTATTGCTATCAATATTTGAAAAGCCTAATAACCTGTAGGTCTGAAGATACTAGTTACAGGATAATTTGGGTCCGCCCCACACCACCGCCATTGGCTTAGTGCTCTTGATAGACATTTCGACTCGTCATGAGCTCCATTCAAATGTTGCTCTGCATAAACATCACGCGACATCCTCGGTGTATTAATGCCATGAAGAGGACAACCATAATAAGCCATATAACAACCATCACCACCAAGAGTTGTTGCCCCTGGTTATGTCAAAATACTAGTAAAATTATTTTGTTGATTGAGCTGTATTTTCTCAAGATCTACTATGACTTTAGAAATAAAGCCATTTTAGTAGAAATTATATGCACGTAAAATAAACAAAAAAGGGTGTAGTCAGATCATAGGATAAGTCCATTCAGGTTTAGGTTTATAAATAAGATTAGAATGCATCATGTAATAGTTCCTTGTGAAAAATCGAATCAACAAGTAGTTGCAGACACTCATCAGAGGCGCTCTAGTCAGAAGGTTGAAAATGCCAATCATTATATAAATATGAATAATTATAATTATTCCTATTCATATGCAATTATGAATAAAAAATGTCCAAATTGTAACTGAGATTACCTGTTGGTGCAAATATGATAGCGAATGATGATCCTGTACCACAACGCTGAGCCATAACGTTTGCCTTAGAGAGACAAACAAACTCGTTATCACCAGAATGGTCTTGGGTCTCTGATTGGGTGTCTCTGTAAAGGGGGCTAGTCGGTCTGTGTGTCTTCTCCAAGGAATGGTCATTGGGACATTTATCTATGGAGAACCAACACCCTGAAGATGTAGGAGAAAAAGGTCATTTATTGCATGTATTTTTTTTCTCAAATGCGATTCCTTGAAATAACGATTTCCATTTGTATTCTAATACCGGTAGTAATCAGTTATGATCCATAATACCCTTACATTTCTAAATATTTCCCATTCTATAATTATTAAAATCTTCATAATACGCTTTTAGAATATTTCTAATCATGATACCTGTCTTAGCTGTGATGTGATAAAGCGTGTTTGTGGTAGATCCATCAGGAAGATAGCTAGTTTTAGGCGGTGATAGGGCTGGTTTTGTGTTGCAGGGTGTAGGGGACGGAATCCGTCCTGTCTTATATCCTAGATCTGATGTAGGAAAATCTAAAACAAGGGTAAAATAATGAAGTAACCACACTGTGACGACTAATCTCTAGTAGCATGGGCTTAAAATTTATAATGTTACAATACTTGTAGTTGCAGTAGTCTTGTCTAAATACAGAAATATCGTATTAAACCAGGTTTTATTGTGTCTAACGCGATGTCATTTGACCTTGAAATTTGAACATTAATCTATCAAATCATACCATTTTTTAAAACACGTGTTAAACTAGGAATAATGAGAATTAAACAATTTTAACATGAAATACACAAGAATCTAACGACGACTGTTTACTTACTCATTTTATATGGACCAACATGAAACCTGGGTCCAATTTGTGAGGCAAGTACAGGATCTTTAAATTTAGTTTGGTTGACAAAATCATTGAGAAGGCATCTTGGTTTAAAATCTCCAAAGTCTGGCGCTAGGAAGTTACCCTCTTCACTTATCTATTGTGGTAAAATAAGGAGAAAAGAAACCGTTTAAATGGAAAAAAAACGTCAAAATCTAGACTGATCAATACATCACAAATTGAGATATAAATGACCAGAAATATAAAAAACTTTCAAAAATACATTTAACTTATATAGAAAATTTACTAATGTATAATCTCTGTAAAGCTAAGGACTGATTGGTTAGAAGTGACTTGTGTATTGGGTAAAATTGTTCAGTGTCTCTTTCAGAAAAGGTTAGCATACTATTTTGTATTATAACCTTATAATTTGAAATCCTATTTTTTTTATTATCTAAACATGCGGAGAAATGTTTTTTAACAGCTTCAAATAAAAATTTTACTTACATACATGTTATGAGTGATATTAAACCAGCTAGGACTAAATCTCCGTCCATAAGTTTGGAAGTTCGGCAGACTGGTAGAAAAAAATATGTTCTCGCAAATGACGTTACCTACCAAAACAAAGATGGTTACCAAAATAAATCAGAAAAAATGACGACAGAACTTTGTAAAAACTTAATTCTGAAAAGTTAAGTCATTGAACAGTACAATATTGATTTCACCAGAGGCCTTACAAGATGATGACGAAGACGATTTATTGATTATGATGGTGAGAACGACGACGATGATAAAGGTGGTGATGTCGATGCCGATGACGACGACAATGATGATAATGATGGCTACAACAAACAATTTTATTATATTCATGATGATGATGATGATGATGATGACGACGATGACGACAATGACGATAACGATGATGATGGCTACAATAAACGATTTCATTACCTTCAATATGATGGGGTGATGATGATGATGACGACGATAACGATTATGGATGATGACACGATTTCATTAATACCTTCTGGTAACCCCGGGTTGCTTGTATGAGCAACGGCAGCTAGTTCTGGATACCTCCGACTCCAAAGATCGTTTGTGTACGGTATTTTCTAATTAGGAATAGAAGACAGTGATTTTAAACTAACGGGTATAAATCAATATAAATTGAACGTAACCATGCAAAAAATTCAAAGCTTTTTCAGTGGCTGTTTCCAAAAGCAAATTAAAAATAATAATAAATCAATTGCCGCTGCTTTATCCTAACCCCTTCCCTAACTTAAACCTTTACCCTTATCCTAACCCTAAGCAATCGAGGCGACATGCAAGCCTAAAAACATATGACCCAGAGTAAGAGCAGCAATTGAATATCTTAATGTCACCGCGTGTCAACCGATAGGCAATGCATCTCGCAATGCTTGGGCCTATGTTAGAAGAGACCTGAACGTTGGAGGAAGTTGTTAGCAAATTTGATACAAAATTTACACAGTGGGCAATGCATTACTAAAAGGTAAAAAAAAATATACCTGCAATACTTAGTCATGATAACTGCATTCAAAAAATCAGGTTGAATTTTCTGATGCCATAATGTATTGACCATAAGAAAACTTGAAGTGGAAGGATGTTGCAAAGACAGATTATTGTTGCCATGTACATTTGAGGAGAATCGCCATTTCAAAAGTTACTTACACTAAGTTTGGCCATTATTTCTGTCGTGTGTCCTCCTTGTTCTCCCCTGGCGTCTAACTGCATGGAGTACTGGGACGTGTTATAGAATATGTTCTGTCTGACGATGTTGTCTCGTCCTCCACCGATGTTCACGTGTACGTCATTCTACAGAGTAAAAGAACAGATATGTTATGTCTGCTTGCCTTCAAAGTCTTACGTTAACTTCAATCATTTTGAAACTTACACTAGGGAAGACATTGTAAGAACTCCAGAGTACTGGCCCCAGTTTCTTGAACCATCTCAAGTTTGAGGTTACCTCAAATCTGACCTCAACTCAAATATTGACCAATGAAATTGCAAGAAATTTCAATTGAGGAAGGATTTGAGGAAATCTCAAATTTGAGATGGTTTATGAAACTGGGGCCTGATCATCTAACATTATACCCCTGATATCAACCCTTGACATGACTTTGTTCTACTACATGTATTAAACTCACATCATGGAAAACCTGCTCTATCTAAACTCCAAAGGACTAGTCACCTCACATGAAACCCCTGACATACGCTCTTGACATGGCTTTATTCTGCTACATATAATTTACTTACACATACATGATCGTAATCGTCATTTAACATGATTCTCCGGACACCAGCTCCGTTGACAAAGAGCTTTATACAGAGTCATTTGACTACGTATAAAAACTTACATCATGGAAGACATTGTGTTCTATTAGAGCTCCAGAATACTCGTCATCTAACATGATGCCCCTGACATCAGCCCCAGGGACAAGACGTTTGGTGTTCTGAATGTGGTTATAGCGGATGATATTACCTCTCTGGAAAAGACGAAGGGGTTTGTTTCTCACTAGACTTAGTTATGGTCATTTATTATATTAAGAAATCTCTTCTGCAGATTTGTCACAGAAACTCCCACGGTAAGGTAGCAATACACAGGAATAGTGTTTTAGAGTTCAAAATTGATCAACAAAATATCTTTCACAAAAATTTAAGATTATAGTAAAAATATAAAAGATCACATGTACATTTATCAGGTACTTTATTTCAAAACTGATAGAACAATTCACAGCTACAAACCAGCAACATCGTTAAAGCAAAGGACTGTCACCTACCGACGAAAAGCTTCGACCAGCATGCACAGCGCCACAATCGCTCGCTCCTTGACACATGTCTGATATATGGTTGTATTCAAAAATATTATCATTTCCCTAAAATCAAAAGATAAAAGGTCAAAGTATCGGAAACAATTTCCTAGTTTCGGGCTCATTTTCTTGATATGATTTCTTTCTCTATAATTTAATGCAATTAACTGAGCATATATATATCGTAAAAAATTGTGATATGTAGGCAAACCAAAGGGATATCAAATATATCGACTGCAAAAGTAAAACAGAATAAATGGATGGGGTCCGAAAATATTGTAACAAGCATCCTCTTTGAAGACTTTACAGACAGGATTTTTAGTGACTAAACGTGGTGTTCTCAGTACAGAGATCTAATATTTAAGCGACCAGGTTTTCCGTACGTAGATCTAACGACCCAACTTTCCTCATTTGGACGCCTTGAACTTGCTGACAGGTCGAATATGTAATGGTGGTTGTACTATCAGAAGGACGATCTACTATGATAAACACGTTTTCAAACAACTCACTCCCCATCTGATGCCATTATAGGTTCCCCTCAACAGTGTGTTATGATGGATATGGTTTCCAACTCCTTCGACGTACACAGCATCCGGTCCGACAATGGCCGTCCGACCAAAGTCAGAGAAATAATTATCGGAGACTTCGTTACCAGAGGGCGATAGTGTTGGTATTGAGCCACCTTGATGAAAAAATACGATTGATTGATTAAGACAAGAGTTAACACTAAAGTATGTCTCGCCTGCCCGCACCATCAGAAACAATTCAATTATTCAATCTTACTTCCACTATATTTTGAATTTACATTGATTTTCAGTTTCTGAGTTCAAAAGATGTTTATGGAACTTAAACATTGCTAATATATGCAATAAAAATAATCAAAGTTACTCAACCAGAAAATCAAAGTCAAGGTCAAAATATGGGGATGCAACTGTGCTAAGTTACTGGGGCATATGCATACAAAGTTTCATAAAAAGGATTATAGTTCTTGAGATATGGAGGTGCTCGCAAAACTTTTCCATTAATTGCTATTATATGTATTGAAAATTGTCAAAGTCACTCAACCGGAAAATCAAGGTCAAGGTAAAAAGATGGGGATGCAAATGTGCTAAGCTACTACTGGGGCATTTGCATGCCAAGTTTCATCAACCTAGGACCTATTGTTCTAGAGATATGGAGGTGCTCGCAAAACTTTTCCATCGCTATTATATGTATTGAAAACTGTCAAAGTCACTCAACCAGAAAATCAAGGTAAACACCAAAAGATGGGGATGCAACTGTGCTAGGCTAATACTGGGGCATATGCAAACCAAGTTTCATAGACTTAGGACCTATAGTTCTTGAGATATGGGGGTGCTCGCAAAACTTTTCCATTGCTATTATATGTATTGAAAATTGTCAAAGTCACTCAACCAGAAAATCAAGGTCAACACCAAAAGATGGGGATGCAACTGTGCTAGGCTACTACTGGGGCATATGCAAACCAAGTTTCATTAACCTAGGACCTATAGTTCTTGAGATATGGAGGTGCTCGCAAAACTTTTCCATTGCTATAATATGTATTGAAAATTGTCAAAGTCATTCAACCAGAAAATCAAAGTCAAGGTCAAAAGATGGGGATGCAACTGTGCTAAGCTACTACTGAGGAATATGCATACCAAGTTTCATCAACCCAGGGCCTATAGTTCTTGAGATATGGATGTGTTCATAAAACTTTTCCAAAAAGTTAACGCCGCCGCCACCGGTAAAGTTGTCCCACTCTTCTTCGCAGGCGAGACAAAAAAACGAGACTTTGTATCTTATGCAAGGATAGCCACGCATTTCGCATCTGAAACTTATATACTTTCTAAAGAACACATTTCTGATAATCGAATTGTATGCAGATTTGTGAAATAGAATTGTATGCAGATATGTGACCCTTTCGTGTGCAAAAATAGCAATTTTCGTCTTTAACAATATGTTCTTACTGCAAAAGATTGCAGTATAAGAGATATGAAATATAAGTACATGTACATGACACAACAAGCATTTTATAAGTTTGTCACAGAAGCATTGCTAGTTTTCCTAAATGTAGCCAAATTCTCTTTTAAATGTTTTTGCAGGATCATTTATATGAGACTAACTGGTCAATTTCAAAATTTTAGTTTTTTTGTCGGTAGGTCTTTAAAGAATACTTTTACCCTTCATAAATCATATATTTACCATTGAGTGCTATGCCACCTTCAGTATTTCTGAAATAATTTCTGTTGATTTTGATTGAGTTACCGGAAGCATAAATTCCGAAAGCACCTAAAATAAGAAAAAATGCATCATGTTACATCTATAGCTTTTATTTAATTCACCCTGTCCTTGTACGTTAAGGAATCCGTGGGCTCATGCGTAATCAAAGTCCCTATTGTTAAATTGTAAAAAATAAACTATCTTAACTATCTTTGGGATTGAATATTGGTACTGAGAATACTTTGAATCAAACATTTAAATATACTTTTGAGTTAATCTGCACCGGATGCTAAAAGAACTCTTCAAAAGTTTCCATCGGGCCAAAGTTGTAAGATTAGTGGGGCTATGGTCCTTATAGGTAATTAAGGGTTTTTTCATGTTTTTAGCCAGTGTAATTATTTAGACTTAAATTATAGCAGATAGAAAAAAGTTGCTGTTCGTTTATACCTTTAGCTCGTTTAGCTTTACAATAGTCTCCATTGGGTTGAAGATGTCAAATGACCCCTTATATGAGTTATGATACTTTAAAGATAAAAAAGTGTTTTCATGTTTTGCCCTACAATATGATAAGTGTTGCAGAAAGAGAAAAGCTGTTGCTTCTTTAAATCTTTAGATCATAAGGATGTTTAATTTAATGTCTCCAATGGGTGGAAGTTTTCAGATAATAGCTCATAGAAGAGACCATTATAGCTTAAGGACCAGGTGAGCGATTCAGGCTCCTAAGAGCCTCTTGATTAAATTTCAATAAGCGATAAACATACTAAGGACGTTTGATATTTTAGTAGGATGACTCTTCAATAGAACAGTACCTGTATTTTGTAGTAGCATGCTGGTAATAGTCATACTATTGACATGATTGGCATTAATCCCATATCTCCGACACGCCTCTACTATTAAACCCTCCATCACGATATTCCGGGAATCACGACTTACTCTAGAATGGAGTTTTGAACACCCTCATGATTACATTCTATGACTTCTAAAGTTGCTCTGTAAGTTTTATTTTGTTTGTTCAAAGTTAAAATTGATTAGTTTTTTTTAAATCTTTTAAAGGCTGGTATTGCTTTTTTCTTCGCAAAATTATCTATTTTTTTCAAGTTTAAATGCGGAAAGTTGTGTTTTTTTTTTCATTCCCTCGTATTATATATGCTAATGTGTTATTATTGTGCATGGTTGATATTGTATGGGTTGGACGCTGTTTGCCCTTTTATCGTTGGATATTCTTTAAACTTTACAATGATATGTACAATCATTGTAGTCCTTATCAGTCAAAACCTTTTTCTTAGCATAAAAACTTAAACTGCATGAAAAATTTTGGCAATTATTTCTTATTTCAACATTAGAATAGGCCTTGAATGGTGTTTCATAATATTAAAATAGACTACTAGTATTCTGTCAAAATTTTGCTGCCTAAGTTTTGAGTTATACATTTATAACATACAAAATGCAGTCGTTCGCAAGTGAAGCATATATGACATCATTCTGGGTGATGGTATTGTTCAGTGGCCAAAGATACAAAGTGCCAGTGGTGTGGTCCACGTAATATTCACCCTAATGTGATAGAAATGATGATAAATTATTAAATTGTCTGTGTTGCCCTGGTGTTGAATAAGAGATACGTGCATAATACAGTGTTCATTTAAAAAGTGACAATTGAATTTATTTTATGAATAATGAGCCTCAAGTTTATATTTAAATTAGGTGTTGACTTTTGTTCCTTCCAATTAAGTTCAAAAGCATCGATCAATACATATACAAATGTACGACAGCTACGAGATTTCAGAAAATAAACTTAAGAACGGGGGTAGAAGGGTACGTTATAATGACTTACGGGTTCATCTAATTCTGATAGAACATTAAAGAACCTGAAATATCCTCCTTGCTTACTGAATCCCGCAGACGCTGGATCAGAGTTGTTATAGTGGCCTGCAAAAATGAATAAAAAAGATAAATTCATTAGCATATAAAGATTGGTCACATATTGAAATATCTATTTTAATGCTATCAATTTATTAAAGGATATATAACTATGTCTTGCAAGTTGGCTTCTATATACAAGTATTCTAAATCATCTTATCTTTGTAACTGAATTGCAGAGACGCTGAATTTGTTACTTATCTGAAAATATATGAAACACAAAACCATAAACAAAAATTTGAAAATTACAAACAAATCATACACGATCCGTTTATTTTATTTTTCCATGGACTTCAATTGAATCTTAAAACTCTTAATTTCAGAAGTAACTAATATAACTAATTACCCGTTGTTAGCCCATATCTAGTTGGTTTGGTCAGAGTTATAGTACTGTTGTGGGAATCTAAATGGGCAACTTTGATTGCCATGTCAGCCCAACTCCAATGCCTGTATAACGATAAGGAAACATAACTTTATTTCAGCTGTAATGCACAGAAACTTTTTTAATCCGCAGTACCTTGGAAGTGAAACGTGGAAATCTACAACAGCACAATTATATATATTGGGATGTAAAATAAATGCACTTGGCACAACAGCAATACAGCAACGACAATTTAAAGATAATCAGGGGCTGTCAACGTAGGTCTGTTCAACGGTTGTTTTCTCAGTGCATAAAACCATAAAAAGTATGAAGCAGATGTTTCGAAACCGGTCTCAGAGTTTATCAATTGTTATCTTTAAATTATTACCAGAATCCATGAACCCACACATCTTGTTCACTGTGCCACTGTCTCGGTCTATCTGATTTATACGTAAAAGATGTCGTACTGTGAACAGTCTGTACATTGATGTAACCCTAAAAATGATTAACAGAAAATGAATAAAAAACATAAAATAATAAATTATTAAAATTGACTTCGTTCGTTTTGTGTCAATTTTGACAAAATTGTAAATTTAAAAAAAAACAACACCTTAGCATAAAACATTTTTCAACCCTAATGTGAAATCATAAAATTAATGCATTATCGGTTTCTAGGAAGAAAATACAAAATTAAAAGTAAGAATCCTATATTGGATGTTTCCAATAAGGTTGCTTGTCGTTTCAATTTTATGAAAAAGTATGCAATTGACAAATTAAGTTCATATAAAGGACAGAAAATGAATCTCTCATGTCGACTGTTCTTACTTTATTCGGGACCCTGGTCAATTGGTATGGCTCAACATTCTTACTTTATTCGGGTACCTGGTCAATTGGTATGGCTCAACATTCTAACTTTATTCGGGATCCTGGTCAATTGGTATGGCTCAACATTCTTACTTCATTCGGGTACCTGGTCAATTGGTATGGCTCAACATTCTTACTTTATTCGGGATCCTGGTCAATTGGTATGGCTCAACATTCTTACCTTATTCGGGTACCTGGATAATTGGTATGGATCAACATTCTTACCTTTTTTGGGTACCTGGTCAATTGGTATGGCTCAACATTCTTACCTTATTCGGGATCCTGGTCAATTGGTATATGGCTCAACATTCTTACTTTATTCGGGACCCTGGTCAATTGGTATGGCTCAACATTCTTACTTTATTCGAGACCCTGGTCAATTGGTATGGTTCAACATTCTTACTTTATTCGGGATCCTGGTCAATTGGTATGGCTCAACATTCTTACTTTATTCGGGACCCTGGTCAATTGGTATGGCTCAACATTCTTACTTTATTCGGGACCCTGGTCAATTGGTATGGTTCAACATTCTTACTTTATTCGGGATCCTGGTCAATTGGTATGGCTCAACATTCTTACTTTATTCGGGTACCTGGTCAATTGGTATGGCTCAACATTCTTACTTTATTCGGGATCCTGGTCAATTGGTATGGCTCAACATTCTTACTTTATTCGGGATCCTGGTCAATTGGTATGGCTCAACATTCTTACTGTATTCGGGTACCTGGTCAATTGGTATGGCTCAACATTCTTACTTTATTCGGGATCATGGTCAATTGGTATGGCTCAACATTTTTACCTTATTCGGGTACCTGGCCAACATGACTCTTTCGGGTACCAGAACAATCGGTATGGCTTATCATTTTCATCTTATTCGGATACCTAAACAATCTATATGGCTCGCCAATCTTACCTTATTCGGGTATCTGGCCAATCGATATGGCTCCCCATTCTCAAATATTTCTAAAGGTGCGGTTACTCTGTGATGGAAGCCAAACTCCTGAATGGAGCCAAAGTCTGTAATACCGACGTCGTGGAGCTTTACCGAGTATACCTTAAATGAAAAACAAAAGTCTTGACTAACAGGGGTCGTCTTTACAAATTGAAATCTGAAGAGTAAAATTTATTTCAAGCATGTGATTGGTTAAAATCTAAACGACAGTTGTTACTCTGTAGATTTTTTTTTGTGTACTCGACTACAGATCATATCTTGCCAATACTTTTTTTCACTAGCGCCTGCATGGTATTTCAGTGAAAACGCGAGTTTTTCCCCACTCGGGACATCTAGTAGCAGTCACATTTCTTTTATCATAATAATATTTAATAATGTTACTTAGTTATAGTGTTTAAAATGTATGTGTATGGTAAATTCGTATCGATCCTCAACAATTGCCCAATTAAAATTTAAAATATCTTAGATTGAATGTTACGTGTTTCCTTGAGTTCGGAGGAAGTCGGTTCAGGATTGTGTGGTCTGTAACTGGTCTAAAGGCATTAGATGGAATTCTCTTACCACCTGTCTACAAAAGATCAAACGAATGGTTTTGGTACTGTTGAATTTAAGCGTTCACATTCACAATTTGCAATGTCACAAAATTGAATTGTTAAATGGGATTTTGGGGCTTTAAAAAAACAAACAAAAAACAATTTTTGTAATATATATAACGAATTCATGAGATTGACACCTTGTGATGCATTTTAAGGTAACGCCGTAAAAAGAAATATGTTTATTTAAAAGAAAACTATGATAGTTCCGGACTCAATTCTTATTAGAGGGTGTCGTCCATTTGAATTTTCTGTGATTTAGGCAAACAATTGTTCGTGAACTGTGACAAGGGCATTGTCTGTGGACCGTTCTTGGCTTAAATAATTTTCCGTGATCTGTGATTGATCCCCCCACAGATCTCTACAGGGGCAATATTTCCTGTGAATTGCGATTTAGGGAATTTTTTCAAATATTTGCTGATTTCCTGTGAACTGTGAAATCCAAATTTTATTTTCCGTGAACCATGACCAGGACCCCTTATTAATGTATTTTTAACGTTGAAACTTGTACTATACCGCCGCTTACCACGTGGACGTCTTGGTCTTGAAATGCCCGGATGGTTATTTTTCTTGATCCTTTGTTGGTAATATGAAGACTTGTATGTTGTTCATGATAACCTTCTAATAATTCAATGACCACATCTATGTTAAAAAAAAACACCAGCTATTATAATTTTCATTTGGGCTCAATATTTTTTTTTGTCACTGATGATTTTTGCACAATAAAATGTAAGAAAATACTTTAAGTAAATTTCCGAGGTAATTTATTTTTGTTAGTTTTTTGGAAGTAAGTGATAGAATGCAAATGTAAGAAAGCCTAAATTTTGAAAACGAAATCTTAAGAGCCAAAGGAGAAGGGGTGGAGATGTAATGTAAATGAAAAACACGTCAAATTTGATTACAGCCAATTTTATATTTTAACAAAATAACTCTTTCTTTTTTCTTTAGATTGGTTTGGTACAAGTATTTCTTTAGAACTACCTTTATGAATATTCCTGGCAACGTTACTGTGGTGCAAAGCGGCTGTTATCGTCTTAAATGGGTGGCTGGCATCTGTCCTGCAATAAATTGAATTATAACACTACATACAAAGGAGTCCATAGAGTGTTTTGTGTATCTTTGAAAAATTGTCCTTTTATAGTCAGAATAACAGAAAAAAATGCAATGTTTTTGATAGTCATATCACGCTGATTTGATTCTCAGTTCTCTATACACCTCAAACAGATTTTTATCTTAATTATAAAATTGTGAACTCGTAACTCTAACAATAGCTTGATTTTGAAAATTTTCAAGAAAGTGATTCAAAAATTTCATTCCTGACTTTACTCACCCAGAGTTTCTGTCAGCTCCTGTCGGGCTCACGTAAAAATATATAGAATTATCCGTATCCAATAAAAACAAATAAGTCCGGCGACAGAGAGTTAAGAGCAGAAGACTAACAAATAGCTGTAAAGGCCACATTCCGACAGTTTGTTCTTAATGACCCTGTGATAACATGGGGTCGTTTTTCAGGAACATTGCAGATAATTATTCTAGTCTTGTATTAGTCTCGGTTCACGTGTACATTTTATTTTAACTCGAATATCATTTAGAATTACCAACCAGTCATATCTTTGAGAATACAAAGTTATTCCATAACTTGCAGGGGGACTTACATCGACTTACGTTTAGAGCGTCACGTCTGACACAAAAATTGACTAATACAAGGACAAGGTTATGTTGCTCCTCGGTTGCTGTCTTCACTCTAGAAATTTTACGGATGACATCATGCACTCATAGACAAATTAAGGGATTTCTATCTCTTAGAACAGTGCAGATATTGATTTTCCATAGGATTTAGTTTTGTATTCCTTCACACTGAATTGAAAATTGGCAGCGAGGCGGTTGTGTTTAAACAATCAGGAACTGCTGACTCTTCCTGAGCACATGAGTTCACTCTCGTTACGACTTGAGTTCGCGTTGTTGATTTCTAATCGGTTATTTTTGTGTTTTTTTATGTTTTGCTTTTCTTTGTGTGGTTCTAATTTATGTTTACCGGTTTTGTCGTTGTCCTTTCAGACTTTTAACACTCTAATAATCCTTTGGTTCCTCTGCTTCTTTCAATTGCTGGTACCAATAAAACGCATAATTTAGTTATATTGTATATGCATATTCCTCATCCGCAGCATTTAAACAAACAAAAAACCAAATCATTTGATAGCCGGAAACCATAGGTATTGACAGAAAAATTCTCGTATCCGCAAAAAGTTCAAATAAAAAAAATTCTAACATCGAGGATATCGAACATGCGCAGTACAAGGAACAAAACTTTTTTTTAAACAATACCCAATTGAGACAATCGGAAAATCTCAATAATAAAAAAATATTGATATAATTTGTTTCAGATAAGTCCGAATACCAAGCTTGCAATTGCCATCGGGAACCTTTGAATTGGTCTACCAGCAGCGGTAATCGAGTCAAAAGTTATGCAATGAAAAAAGCGGGTTTCATGCCGTACAGTCACCTTTGTACTGCAATTATTATACTGAATACAAAACATTTTAAGCCTCTTAAACCAAAGGCATTCCAAGAAAAGCAATGGTGCTAAAAGTGCTCGAACATAGAAGTCAAATCCAATACCGATGTACAGTAAAAGGAAAGAAACTAGTTTTTTTTAACAATTTTGAATTTAGGCAATCGGAAACTGATTAAGACATAGCTCTAGACCTTCAAAAATGTTATCAGATAATGATATGTGTTTCCTATCAAAGAAGGTATCTGTGATTTGACAATCTGGTCCTTATTTCATCAGTTTGAAACTGTTAATGCAGAAAGACCGATTTGCCAATACAATATTAATTGTTACACGTGAACCAGTACGACTATTGTTCGTTTTTCTGATAAAAGGAATAACTATTCCCCGAATTCTTTTTCTAGTTAACTTCAATTTAAATATTGAAATTTTGAACGATACTATATTTTAATAGATCCATTTTATTTACACAAAAAGAAAATACACGAAGAGACAGTAAAATGAGAAATGATAAATTTTTGCGTTTGTAAAAAGGCCAAGTTTTGGGCTTTGTGATAATTGAAAACAAAAGTCAAGGAAGTTTAAAACACATCTGAACATTGTCAAGCTCGTCTTTCATCAGACCGTCATTTGATTGTTAGCTGACATTTGTGAATATTTCTGATCTGGCAAGTCTAATAATTGCAGTACTCCTGCTATTTTCCTAAAATGGGTAAGTTGCTTTTCTTGAACTTTTTCAACTATTCTTGTATGTAGTCTAAACAAAGTTTGATTAACTAGATCAGCTTTTTTTTGCAGTCGTAATAGATTCGTTTACGAAGCAAAATCTCACGAAAAACATTTGATGTCTTTGTTTTCAACAGAAACGTTTAATAGAAAATAATGAGATGTGGAATAAGTGAACGCGACACAACCCACAATTAAACGGCAATTTAGAAAAACCACAAGTCAAAAGTCAAAGGATACATATAAAGAAAATGGCGATGATTGTATATATGGTATGTACCATATCTTTTTTTTTTATTTAAGGACATTCGTCTTCCAGGGATCAATCACCGGATCAATCACCGGATCAATCTGCTGTTGTTCAAGCACAAGTTCGGTTGTCAGCTAGAACACTAGACACAAAAAATATGTGCGTGATGTGCATGTATTCATCTAAAGCGGGGATCTTTGTGCCATGTCGTCATATGGCTTGTTGTCAGGCGTGTGCTAACACAATAATAACTAGGGATGGGCGATGTCCACTATGCAGAGGAAAGATACAAGCATTTCATGTCATTTAAAACTGACACAACCGTAGAATTCTTGTTTTTTGTTTCATTTTTTTTATCAGCAAATGTTTATTTAAAGAGATGGAATGCAAAAATGCCATTCCTAGGTCTAGATTTCTGAGACTTAAACGTATTTGCAGCAATGAGGATGATTTTAAAGTTCAAAGCAGCACTATGAAATTGCATTCTTTGTCAAAAGGGGATATCCTAACAACATCTTGGACAAAGCTATCGACTCAGTTTCCCGGGTGACACGATCCAAGGCTTTGGAGCCCAGGTCAAGACGCAAGAATGACCGTATACCTTTGGTACTTACATACCACCCTCATAACATCGTTATACGGAACATTCTGTTGCGCAATTTCAAGTCCATCGTCTTAAAGGACGAACACATGTCTACAGTGTTCGACTCGCCACCCCTGACTGCTTTTTGCAAAGGTAAGAGTTTGAGGCAACATCTTGTCTCCAGTTCATTTGACAAATCCAAGAGACGTCCTCGCTCTGACTTTTCAGGCACCAGGGGTTGTGGTCGATCTATCTGTGTCACATGTCCTTTTACCTGGGAGACTGAAGAGATAGTTGGCCCCTCCAACACCTTCAAGTTGAAGAACACCTGCATCTCCGAAAATGTCATTTACGCCATCCGCTGTGCCAAGTGCCTTAAAATTTACGTAGGAGAAACTTATCGTCGACTGGGTGACAGATTTGCTGAACACAGGAGAAGTGTTCTCAAATGCGACGATTGCCCAGTCGGCCAGCACTTTTCATTGCCAAACCATGGCGTCCAGGATATGCAGGTGACCGTTCTCCTTGAAACATGCACCGGCGAAAAACAAAGACAGTTTCTTGAGCAAAGAATAATCAACTTTTTAGGCACTTTTCAACCCTTTGGTATGAATGTAAAAAGACAGACCTTTTCTTAATATTTATAAATTAGTCATCAAGTTCAGGATTAAAATACCACGTGATGTTCTTCGAGTCAATTTTATGTCATTCTGTCCTCGTCAGTCGATGTGTGAACACCTTTTTACTTTTTAGCCCCTGAAGAAGATCTTTATGTCCGAAAATTTGGGCATTCTTGTTTTATTTGTTTTAAAGGTTTTATTTCTTTATATTTCTTATTTAGTTTTGACCTTTTAAATGTGGCTTCACCATCCATTTATTTATCTATTTTGTTTATTTAAAGATCGTTTTAAAATGTTCTTGTTTCTTATTATAGTTATTTGTGTGGTTGGAAATGTGACTGGTAGTTAAAGACGACGCCTGACCTCCTACCATCTTAAGGGAGTACGAGCCTGAAATTGTTTGTAATTAGAAGTTATTTAAAATAGAAAATGTAGATAGAATAGCTCAAAATAGCTAGACTTTATGAAAAAAGTTTTCAAAAACATGGAGCCGTTTTTGAGATTTAAGCACTTAAAATATGGCGGGAAAAAAACTTCTCTAGATTTTTCATAGGAATTACGTTGACTTTTATTCTTCTGTTCTAACATAGAAATTATAATTAGAATTGGTTAACATTTTTAAAAGATGTTTATCAGGACCTTCTCTCATTAGTACTGAACAAATATTAGGAAAACATGTTGGAAAATTTTTAATGCATTTGAATGGATAAAAGCCGAGATAATCCTGAAAATGTTCAATTTCTGAGGCTCGTACTCCCTTAACACTATTTGCTAACACTAATTTATACAAAGATGCCTAATATTAAGTATTGTCTATATAAAGATAGTTAGTCCAAATAATTATGCCGTTACGGGGAAGGCTAACGTTTTATTCGTATTTTTTTCTCGGACGCCTTCCTTCGCAGGAAGGCGCAACAATAAAAATCATAAAAAAGCCTTACAAGAGGGCCTAATTATTTGGACTAAAAGATATTATTCTTGAAAAATAAAGTGTGGATAGTTTTTGGATTAAAGGTAGACTGTTGAACTGAAGTTTTAAAACAAATCGCCAAAAGAGATGTTTCATTTTTTTCAACTTATGGTTTATTATTACTTTTTATCATACATTTAGCTTTGATACCTTTAAATTTGTCCGTGTGTAACAGCCGTAAATTTACAAGTCATATCTTGAAAAGGGACTTTTTTGCCATATCAAGCCCTCGCGCGCACAAAAGTGGGCAAATATGGCCATTTCAAGACCATATGGAACGCCATAGCTGCCTTATGATGATGTGTTTCATTATGTGATGATACTTCTTCATTATGTGATGATACTTTGTCATTATGTGATGGTACTTTGTCATTATGTTTGTCATTATGTGATGGTACTTTGTCATTATGTGATGATACTTCTTCATTATGTGGCGATACTTTGTCATTATGTGATGATACTTCGTCATTCTGTGATGATGATTTGCCATTATGTGATGGTACTTCCTCATTATGTGATGATACTTTGTCATTATGTGATGATACTTTGTCTTTCTAAGATCAAAGTTTATTATAATGAACAGCGCTAAAAAAATATTCTTTTCTTATGACAAATATTTTGTTCGACGCGTAGTTTTTCTGTGTATTTTATTAAATAATAAATAATATATTGGTTATTGATTTGAAATTCGGGAGAGCGACCTTTTGGAAACGATTTTTTGTGGGGGGGGGGGTTACACAGAAAAACTATCTGTTGAACAAAAATAAGAAATGACTATTTATAATGACAAAGTATCATCGCATAATGAAGAAGTATCATCACATAATGACAAAGTATCATCACATTATGAAGAAGTGTCATCACATAATGACAAAGTATCATCACATTATGACGAAGTATCATCACATAATGACAAAGTATCATCACAAAATGAAGAAGTACCATCACATAATGACAAAGTATCACCACACAATGAAGAAGTATCATCACATAATGACAAAGTACCATCACTTAATGACAAAATATCATCACATAATGAAACTCATCATCATAAGGCAGCTATGGCGTTCCGTATGAATCGCTCACTTGGTATCTAAACTATTGGGGACTCTTCTATTAGCTATTGTCTGCATAAGGGGTTGTCTGTAAAAATACAATACCAAAAAACGGGTATAAACGGTTAATTTGGTTATGCTGTATACCGATATTTCAAGGAGTAAATTCTCATCAGCAGCATTTGAATCTGAACATTGAAAGATCAATAACAAAAAATATTGAATGAAAAGTTCTCAAAACCAAAAAATTCGAACAGGAATTTAAAGCCAAATCCATTAGCGAGGATATCGACCATGTGCAATACATGGAAAGCAACCTGGTGTTTTAAACGATTTTGAATTTAACAATTGGAAATTTCAATAACAAAAAATGTTAGAAAGTTATTGGTAAAATCGTGGTAGACAAGTCTGACGACCAGGTTTGTGATTACCAACTCTCATCCAATGGAGATTTTTAGAGCTAAATGAGCTGAAGGTTTAATTTAGCAAGATACAGTTCTTCCACACCTCCAATTACTATCATTCTGTAGTGCATAGACATGATAAAACGCTTATTTTGTCCCTTTTAAGACCATAACCCCTATAAGCGGTCATCTGACATCATAGACCCAACAGAGACTTTTATGTAGCTCAGCGAGCTGATGGTTTAACAAGTACCAACATATTTCTATCTAAAACACCTTTCATTCTAAAGACCATGCTGAAGAAGGAGGGTCGCAGCAGATTTTTTTATTATCTCTCATACATTTTTCAATTTACAAGCCCAAAACAATAGTTTGACCCCCTGGTCTATTTTAGCAACAGCAATCATGATTTTGACCGATCATTAAACTAAACAAAACTTTTGTGCAGGACACGCTTAAAATCAATATGTCTAGCTTCATTAGATTATTTGTTGTATAGTCCATTTGAGTTCTATAAATCAACGAAAATTCTTTAAATTTTTTTTGTCTCTCAAATAAAATTTATTTTTTACACACAAATTAACTTTTTATTAGTATACGAACTCTGATAACAAAAACCAAGATGTTATCTTCTAAAACAAAAAAGTTTTCCATATGGTCGAATGCAAAATATTTCACTAATTTTAATAATACCTTAAATGGTATGTTTATCTGACGGAACAGCCAGGTGTTGGGCCTACCTGAACATAATTGAAAGGACTAACAATAGGAGATTAGATGACCAATTAGCTCGACAAAGGATTTTTAAAGGTATACGGAGCAAATGCTGTTCCTGGTCACAAGGTTGTACTCCCATGGATTTGTATGAATTTTTGGTCCATTTTTACTATTAAGGTCTATGGAAAACATTTTTATTAATAATGCAAAAATTTTGAAATTTTTTGCCCGAGTTCGTATGCCATTAAAAAGTCATGACATACTAAGATAGTTAAAATATTATGCAAGACGTAAAATTACAAGCCATTTTTCGTTGATTTATAAAACTCAAAAGAACTATAGTTTCGGGGGAGAAGATTTTTGAAAAAACGGAAGACAGACGACGACGGGCGCCAAAGAAGGGCCATAATCTCTATAAGGATTCATCTGACAACTTCGACCTAAGGAAGACTTTTAAGCTTTTGATACTGAAGAGGAAAAGTTCCATAAGATTTTCTCTTATCTTTTATCCTATTGAAATTACACTGGTCTGGAATTAAACTTTGTTCAACATTTTTAGGGAAAGAGTCCTTAACTTTAAATACTCTTAGTTTTTTACTTCAATGTTTTTAAATACCGAATTACTAGTACAACTCTATTATTTCATAATTGAAATTTCATTATTTGTCTTACTTCCGCTTTTTCAAAAATTTTCTCCTCCAAAACTACAACAACACATAATTGAATGAAACTCGGTCGAAGTTACGAGGAAAGAAAAATTAAGTTAATATCAAGAAGAATTTCGTCCGTATAACAGAATCACGTTTGAAACATTTAACAGACTGATCAATATGCCAATACAAATTATTGTTATACATATTAACCAGAACGAATACGGTCATGCATGTTAAAAATAAAATGCATACTTCCAAGAAGGCTTTATTTTTATTGAGCTTGGATTTAAATATCGAAATTGATCCATTATATAACTGTATTGTACAACTGTATTTTAAACGACTGTATTTTAACAACGCAAATTTTATGGCATGCGTTTTATCGGCAGAGAAAGCAAACAGACGAAGTAGCAGTTCTATAAGAATTCTGATTTTTTAGCTTATACCTTGGACTTCCATGAAGCGTCCAGCTTGTTTTTTATGAATAACACCAGCTTCATGAAAATGAATTCGTTCCTAAGGTAAACACAAATCGTCAAGGAAGCTTAAAACACATCATCTGAACAATGTTGATATCAGCGGAAGATTTATGCAAAGGGGTGGATAATTTTTTCGACAAACCCGTATTAATACTATCTTCTCTAGTGGTCGTACTACTGGCTATTATACCGCAGGGTTGTACCATTTGGGTGCCTGCCTGGTTGAAATCGGATACTTCTAAGCTAGGGCTATGGAAGCTTTGCTACGACAGTGATGATTTAACATGTTGCGACAGTGTATCTGACAGCTTTGGTTCTACACCCGGTAAGTGAAATAATGGTCCATTTTCTAAAACATCGCAATTGAAAAAAAAACTTATAACATTTTCAAAAAATTCTTATTAAATGAAAAACCTTAGTGAGCACGCTCACATACCCCAGGCGTCCACATTATGGACAGAGATTATCTATTTCCAATTAGGAATAAAAAAGAGTTGTTGTCTTTAAAAGTTGGCTTGTTAAACAGGAAGAAAATGATTGACAGACCTGAAAACGTATACCATCATATGAGAACCCTACCTGAAGCTACATACCAAATATCAAAAGCCTAAAATCAATAGTTGCTGAGAAATCTGTGGCGAAAATTTTCAACCCTGAAAATTTAGTGAAAAAAGTTTAAGTCAGCTCGTTAAACAGGAAGTAGATCATCGACAGACCTTAAAACAAATCCGACAATATAGGACCACTACCCGAAGCTATATACCAAATATCAAATAACTACAATTTATAGTTGCCGAGAAATCTGTTACGAAAATTTTCAACCCTGAAAATTTAGTGAAAAAAAGTCTAAGTCGACTCGTTAAACAGGGATTAGATGATCGGCGACCTGAAAATGTATCCCACCATATATGACCCCTACCTGAAGCTACATACTAAATATCAAAAGCCTACAATTAGTAGTTGCTGGGAAATATGTGACGAAAATTTTCAACCATGAAAATTTATTAAAAAAGTCTAGGTCGGCTCGTTAAACAGGGATTAGATGATCGACGGACCTGAAAATGTATCCCACCATTTGGGACCCCTTCCTGAAGCTACATACTAAATATCAAAAGCCTACAATTAATAGTTGCTGGGAATTATGTGACGAAAATTTTCAACCCTGAAAATTTAGTGAAAAAAGTCTAAGTCAGCTCGTTAAACAGGAAGTAGATCGTCGACACACCTGAAAATGTTTCCCACCATATGGGACCCCACCTGAAGCTACATAATAAATATCAAAAACCTACAATTCTTAATAGCTGAGATATCTGTTACGAATATTTTAATCACGAACAGACGGACGGACTGACGGACTGACGGACCAGTCAAAAAAATTATATCATTCGCACCTTCGTTGCGTAGGGTATAATCACATTTTCCCGTCAAGTCCTTGTTATCGTGTTAAATTAATTTAAGAATATTTAAAATACTTTTACACAGGATTAAAAGCTATTATGTTACATTTGTAGGGTGGCTGAAGGCAACACAAGTTTTACAATGCCTTTCATTTGTATGCCTGATCTTGGCCGGAATGCTGTTCGTGCCTTATACGTGCGTTACAAAATGTTGGTCTGAAGAAAAATTTAAGAATATACTTATATGGGTTATAATAGGGTCCTGTTTCTTCTCAGGTAAGTCCTATCACGACAGGGAATATATACTACAGGCCATCAGTTAGAGGTTCTGATGGCGATTATATGTGTGCGGTTTTATAGACGATAAAAGAGATGTGGAGAATAAGTGTACGCGACACAACAAACATTAAAGAAATGGCAATTTAAAAAATCACAATAGAAAACAGCCAGCAGTCTTAAACATGACCAGAGGTCACTGCTCGCTGTCTTGAATTGGCCAAAGACTAAAAATTCAATACATAAGATTCAAACAAATCCCTAGATTATCAACGAAAGACCCATTTCTGGACAAATAACAAAAAACAGATAGTTGACAAGGACAAACAAAAGCTTTGACAAGAATTCCTGGCTTAGGACAGGCACATATAAAATGTGGCGGGGTTAAACTAGTTTTTTTGGGCCCAACCTTCCCCCAATTGTTTATCTTGTACAAAGCACAAAAAATAACTCACTTTAAAAATCAAATCGATGAAAGTTCAATTCACCAAGAGAGAACCTGAGAAAAGAGTACTATACGAGAACAACGAAACGTAAAAGAACTCTCTTGAGAACTCGCAGTTACTTACAGCTAGCTAAGAAGCTTTTATCGACTGATGTAAAAAAAAATCAAACACATCGAATTTAAATCCAACATAACACTTTAAACAACTAATGATTTAGTATTATATCATCACAAAAAACCGACATATTTGATCGTTGTAATGCTTCGAAACAATACAATAGCCAACAGAAAAAAGATTAACGTTTTACATGTGGTTACTATCAAATTATCAATATTTCTACCAAAAACACCAAATTGAAAGATTTTACTACCGTATAACTTCCAACTTGTATCCTTTCTTTGATAAGTTTTTAAGCCAAATTACCATGTCAAGAGGATTGTTTTTGAATTTACGTGCCTTATAAACTACATTTCCATAGAATTGTGTTTGGTGTGAAAGCTTATTTGGTTCACATTATGTGGTGCAACATAAAAAAATCAACCGTGACAAATCGTTCCCACAATTTAACAATTCGTAGTCATGAGATACAAATTGTTCCCACGAATTAATAAAATTGTGGCCACGAATAAACAAATCGTTCCCACGATTTAACAATTCGTGGCCACGAATTGTGTATTAAACAAATCGTTCCCACGATTTAACAAATTGTGGCCACAAACAAACAATTCGTTCCCATGAATTAAAAAATCGTGGCCACGAATAAACAAATCGTTACCACGATTTAACAATTCGTGGCCACGAATTGTTTATTAAACAATTTGTTCCCACAATTTCACAAATTGTGGCCACGAACAAACAAATCGTTCCCACGATTTAAAGATTCGTTACAAAACAAATCGTGGCTACGAAAAACAAATCGTTCCCACGATTTAAAGATTCGTTACAAAACAAATCGTGGCTACGAAAAACAAATCGTTCCCACGCTTTAACAATTCGTGGCCACGAACAAACAAATCGTTCCCACGATTAGCAATTCCTAGCCAAGAGAAAACAATTCATGGCCACGAATAAACAAATTGTGGCCACGAGAAACAAATCGTTCCCACGATTTAACAAATCGTGGCCACGGTTAAACAAATAGAATTATTAAATCGTGGGAACAATTTGTTTATTCGTGGCCACGAGTTGTCAAATCGTGGGAACAATTTGTTTATTCGTGGCGACGAGTTGTCCAATCGTGGGAACGATTTGTTTCTCGTGGTCACGAATTGTTAAATCGTGGGAAAGATTTGTTTGTTCGTGGGAACGATTTGTTTACTCAACAATTCGTGGTAACGATTTGTGTTGATTCTTTTTTATGTGGCACCTACTGACTTTTGGATTGAAAGGGGAGGGGAAAAGTTCGGAAGCACTTTCTATGTACTTATACAGGGCCGTTTATTGTATATTACGACAAATTGGGACGGTCACCGGATGGGGCATGTAGCCCACTTACCCCTCTGTTAGTGCCACCTACTTTATGTTACAGTTGAATATTAAATGATTTTCCGTTGAATATTAAACGAATGTCAACCGAAAGTCAATCGAATATCAAACAAATGTCAATCGAATGTTAAACGAATGTCAATCGAATGTCGATTAAGTAACCAACTTCACATTGCTTATTGATTCTATTTCATGAAACATGTTCGTTATACAAGTATGATTTTGTTTGTCTGATTTTATTATTATGAAAATAATAGATTTTATGAGGAATGAATGTAAATTTATACGGCGTGCCATACATAGCCCGACGAACCCGGCATTCATTTACATTTAAAGGAATAGTTACAAATCTTTAACTTTCAACTTGATTATAACCATTTGTTCAAAAATTTCAATTAATAATCGTAAAAATACATATAATGAAAATAGTATAGGTGATGGAACTTCTTACTGCATAACTTAAATCAAATTGATAACATAAAAAAATACACGTTTGTTTTTGCAGGAAAGGCTGTGATGCATACTTTTGCACATATTTTATCTATAAATATGGTTATGTATGGTTGAAATCTAATTTACATATTTTGCTCTCTGATCGCTTGCGCTTTGTGGCACATTTGAATTTTTATTCCACAATGATTTTTTTGGTTTTGTTTTGTAGCTTTTTTCTCCATAATCGGTTTGGGCATCTTCGGAAACAACTTTCGGGAATCGAAACTTTTATTGGACCATCATTTGTATTGGTGCTTCTTTGTGACCATTTTTGTGATTTTCGCCCAAGCAATTGTAACGATAGTGCTTGCAATCCAATATTATTTCATGAGTAAGTTTATCTTGTTGAAGACCGAGATAATGTTAAATCTTGATAATAGATGCAGAATAAGTGTTTACGGCACAACCCAAATAAAAAGCAACAAAAGATCTCTCTTCTGAACACGAAACAGCTAACATTATGACGACAAGTGCAAGTTAAATTGAGAGCGGAAGAGTTTGTTACTCTATAATGAACGTTTTGCTAGTAAAAAATAAAAAAGTTTTAACGATACGATAAAAAGGTATAGGTAAATGTGAATCAATCCTAGAACAGTTAAATATTTGTCTACAGTTTTAAACAGATTTGGTATATAGTATTTTTGACGCCGAATATAGTTACATTTGTAGCAAGGACTCCAAGCTAAAACACCGCTTAAGTACTGATGAAGAATATATTTGCCCATTCAAACAGTTATTGAAAAAGGGTAAAGACAAAATTACCAAACTGGGATCATCATGCTTAATACACAAGAAGAAAAATCAAATCTAAAAGACATACGGTAAAAATTGAAGATCACGTGCAATGGTCCTAATTTGGTACAGCAATTGCAAATGAAATGGTGGATTGGAAAAACAAAATTATTCTTTATAATCATGTTAGTTGCATGTCATTCACTAAATTGAGTTAACAGAATTTCTGCTAATTTTTTATACAGTAATATAACATATTTGATAACTTGATATTGTATGAACTTTTCAGGGGAAAACCGGCGGGTGGAACCAAGTGCACCACTAGCCGAACACAGTCAACCAGAAAACATGTCACAACAGAATGCAGTCCAATCTTCAATGTCAGTTCGAAACCGGACCCAAGCTCAACAGTCTGGCCCAGCTCAAAGTCAACAAAATGACTGCGTAGTTTGCATGATAGCACCGAAAGACGGGATATTTAATACCTGTGGTCATAGGGCGTGTTGTCAGGGATGTGCTGACATACTAATAGGTCGTGGTGATCCATGCCCTATTTGTAGAGCACCAATAGAAAGATTTCTGATAATCTACGATCCCTGAGTGGTAATGTCAAACAATACACGTCATAGCAATGTGTCTTTGGAGTCATCTATTTTGTGTAAGCACATTTTTCTATACATCTTATATTCATTATCCTATTCAACTTGTATATATTATTGTTGTGTTTTTTTCCCATAATATTTGACACGAACTATTAAAAAGGGACATGTTTTCTTAATCTTTTTTTTATTAATACACAGATGAATTTGTGTTATCTTTGAATAAATAAGTTTAATCCAAGTGTGGTTGAAATATTGATCTATGTTGTTGTTTGAAATACCCTTTCAAATTTGATTTTCAAAATGTGACGCTAAAATTGAAAATATGCTAATTCAGCTAAATTTCACAATTTTCCACCTGGTTTTTGGTGAAAATGACATGGGCGCCACCCCTCGCCCATAAATATTTTTGCTTAAATTTTATAAATACAATATTTTCTTCATATTTTAACAAAAATTTCGATGGGCGAGCACATAGAAAATCACAAAAATGTGACTGAAAAACAAGTCATTTTGGCCAAAAAGTGAAAAATCACTGATTTAGGCTATTTTTGAAGGGTTAGGGTACTTGAAAATCCATTTATACACCATAATCAAATCTTTTCTCTTTTAGCAAAGACATCCAGCTATACATACACAAAGTTTGGTGTAAAACAAACCAATTTTGATATTTAAGTACTAACAGGGCCAATTATGGGGGTTCGTGGCTTTAGTCCTTTAGTTTATGTTTTTACAGCTTAAACATAGATTTGATCCTTGCAATATTTTATGATAGTAGACATGGATGTACTCTTCAAGAGTTGTGGTTTTCTACAGCAGTATACAAAGATAATAGCTAAAAAAAAAAGAAATGATACCCCCCAAAAAATATAAAAAACAGAAACAACAAACAACAGTGTAAGATGATGAGGGTTTCTCATATCCAACGATGTGCTAGATGATGTCACAACATCAGAGAAAACCACATTTATTTCTGACAGTCCCCGTAGTAGGAGTATCACAAGATTCAGCACGATGAGTATTTCTACCCTTGAGGTTCTTTCACACAAATCGATTCAGAATCAACTTTTTCTTCCTGAAAGATACTCATGACTTTGAACACTGTAGACACAATATTAAATCAGAACAGAAGAAAATCATGAGGGCTTTTCTTTACTTGGGAAAGTCGTCAAACTTTTGTTGTTTGTACCATCTTAAACGACAATAGTATTTAAAATTAAAATTACAACAAGCTGTGCAAAAAGTATTTGCTCAAAATTTCAATACAAAAATTATATAAACTTGAACACTCTGTAGTTTGAAAGTCGATGAATTTTAGACAAAGAACTCAAAAATATTTTTTACGTTCAGTGTGGGTATCATATTTTCCTTTATTTACAAATTATGAAAATGAAAACTAACTTACACTTAAAACTGACGATTAACCAGTTACTTTGCTGTGTATGTTTGTTTGCCACGTTGCGAGATGCGTTTTGCGTAGATCGGTGTATTTTGATATAACAAGGTTACACCAACGTGACAGGACTCTTTTGATTTTGACTCTTGGTCCCATGTACGTTACAGGTGAAAGGAAGGGCATAGGTTTATACAGGAAAGGAATGGCAATGGTAAAACCTTACCATTTTGATATTTCCCCAAGAAAAATCCGTCCGCTCGTTTACAATTTACCTTACAGATTTCTCAGCTCCTAACAAAAGGATTGATGTCAAATTTGATACACAGCGTTACCACTATGAGCTCTATCATGCATTCCTTTCACACAAATCATGCGAACATCTACCTCTTGTTTCCAAACCGGCTCACACTATTTAAGGGGTCAAAAATGATCTTTTTTAATCCATTATTGTAGAAAAATTCAAAAAAAGGGAATGCCAGAAAAAAGAATTGTGATTGTTTTACTAGTAATTAGTTTTTGGAAGTATGTAGTAACTTAGTGATTATCCATTATCCATTTTGCTTTCTGCGACAGATTTGTGTCTTACCGTACCGTTTGAAACTTGTGCGCACGAGTTAAACATTGATTTGTTGGTGGCACGTCGGGGCTTCCATATTGTAATCAAATAGTTTTGTTGATAAATTTATTGCTTAAAATTTTATGAAAAAAAAAAAAAAACAAATAAATTAATTCAAGAATTCTGATTTTTGCCAATCCCTAGTTTTTGTCCGCTGCGGACGGAAAGATATAGAAATAAAAAAGAATTTAATGATGATTCAACGAACTATTTTTCTTTCTTCCGCTCAAACTCAAGTCATACTTTTGATTTTAAGACTCAGGTCTTGTCTTTGAGATATGTCTAAAGACACTTAGATTTATTTTCATACGAAAGTTTGAAATATATACTTCACAATTCCACTTTCAACGGGGAAATTTCCTTCAAGTTAATGGAACAGCCATGGTAACAAAAATGGCCCCCTCATATGCCAACATTTTTATGGGGGAGTTAGAGGAACGTCTTTTGCAAACCTCTCCTACGCAACCGCTCTCTTGGTTCCGTTTCATTGATGACGTTGATATGAAATGAAGAACTTCAAGATTTCTTTAATCATGCCAACAATATTAATCCATCAATAAAATTTATTCACGAGGTATCAGATACTAAAATGTCATTTCTGGATACTTGTACCACACTTGAGAATGGAACTTTGAAATCTGACATTTATTGCAAGCCCACGGACAAACATCAATATCTTTCTCCCAGCAGCTGTCACCCAAAACACTGCTTCAAAAGTATACCCTTATGCCAAGCCATCCGTGTGAAAAGAATATGTTCAACTGATGAAACAACGAAGCAAAGACTGGGAGACTTACGCCGTCACTTAAAGAAACGTGGGTACAATGACAAAGTAATTGATAAAGGATTTTCAAAAGCTTATACATTAGATCGAAGTGATCTTCTAGAGTATAAAGAAAAAAAGTTGAATAAGAAAGTTCCCCTTGTCATCACATACCACCCATGCTTGCAAGACATTTCAAACATTGTGTGTCATCACTGGAAAGAAATAGAAAAAGGTGAAACCCTGTCAAAGTTATTCACTGAACCACCGGTTGTAGCATTTCGGCGACCGAGAAGCATAAAGGACACATTGGTGAAAGCTGCGGTCTCTGCACCTTCAACAGCAGTCGGCCAATGTAAACCTTGTGGAGACAAACGGTGCAAGAGTTGCTGCCAATGCAATCCACAAACGAGTTCCAGATCAATGTGACAGGAAAGGGTTATAGGATATTCTGCAATTCTTTTTGCAAAACACCAAATGTCATATATCTCATTACCTGTTGCAATACATATAAGTGAAAGTGTCCAGCCCTTCAACAAAAGAATGAATGGGCACAGAAGAGACCTAACAAAAAAGCCGTTCTTGTCCGTGAGTCAACATTTCGTGTCTCCGGGCCACACCCTGGATGACTTTGTAAGATCAAAATTAACCATCGTAGACCATAGTCAAAGCTGGAGCGATGCACAAAGACAGAAAAAAGAGAGCCTTTGGATCCATGAATTGAAAACACTTCAGCCAATTGGAATAAATAAGAAAATGTAGTCGGTAGGCCTCTCTCAACTAAGTTCTTTATGGTTTCAGTGTTATTTCGTGTAAATTTTTTTTTTTTTTCATCATTTTAAATGTTCGTCTATTTCGTCTATCCTGGTGCCCTTGTTTTTTAAACTTTTTAAAAACTATTTTCATTTTGTTTTGAGCTTCTCAATAAAGGCTATTATTTATAGCTTTATATAATATATTTTTTTATTTATTTTACATTTTTTCATTTATTGTAGTTTGTTCGATTTCATTATTTTTCATGTTGAGGATCAATTTCAATGTTCTAACATAAAGTTCAGGATTCAAGACACTATACGTCACAGATCTTGATTACGTAATTTATTATCATCATATCAGATTTCAAGCGCTGGTGAAGCTGGTCGGTCCAGCGAAATATCAGCTAATTTGATTATTAATTATTTTCTTTTGACTTTAATAATTAATATTTTATTTTAACATCAAATTTGATGTTGTTGTGCACCATTTTAGAAGTTTTTTTTTAATATGTAAATACATATATTTTTTTAAATACCTTTACATTAACGGGGATAAGAAATTCGAGTAAAACCATATGTGTTTCCATTTCTTAAGTAACCAGTCATGTTTGAAACTGTTTTGTCAACAGATAGACCGATATGTCAATCCAAAAATATGAACCATAACGAATATCGTTAGGTTTCTGAATAAACGGAAAAAAAATTCTCCGAAATTTATTGTTAATTTGTTATTTTTAGTCGGCTTTAATTAAGTACATGTATTTATTGTTCAAATTGTATTTTAAATGACATAAAATTTTACTTAACATTTCAAAAAAAGAATGTGACGAGAATCACTTTGTGATTATTATTAGGTTCTTAGATTTAAAGACATCTAAACAATGGCGATATCATCATCTTTATGTCAAGGCGTAGATAATTTTTTCGACAGCTCACCAAAAGTGCTCGTCTCTCTCGGCTTTGTTATCATTGTACTAATAGCTCAGTGTTGTACCATCGGGATAGCTTCATGGTCGAGATCAGAAACTTCTAAGCTTGGCCTATGGTCACTGTGCTCTGATAACGATGTTTTAACGTGCTGTGACAGTGTTTCTGACAGCTTTGAGTCTATTCCAGGTAATGTTTGTTAGGCTTTCTACCAATAATTGGCAAAAAGTTAGTGATTGTTCAAATGTTTTGTTGTTATTTTTTTATGGACCGTCCATTTTGTAAATGATCAACGTTTGAAAAGTTCAATAGTTATTTTTTATGTATTAATGTTTTTTTTTTCATGTCAATTTAACAATTTATACAGCATAGAAAATATAAGCGTTGCAAATTCGGTTGTTGCAAGCATCGTTAAACTTCGGATAACAGTAAACACAGAAATATAAATTAGTCCTAATCTTTAACATTTAGAAACATCCGTCATGTTGCTAATGGCCAATTCAGTGTGCAAAATCTGCGGTAAATGTGGACACCGTCTGTATTTATCTGAGGGACAGAAATCCCATATTAGTCAACGAGCACATTGTGTCTTCTGTAAAGGTTTTGAATAAAGCCAATAATCCAAGAGAAATAAAACCCAGCGTTAGCAATTGTCGTGGTGTATCATATCCCTGTGCTGGCATTTTTTTGTTTTGTGTGACAGACGTGTGACGCTGTATCAAAGAAATAATGGTAAGGCTCACAATCTACAGCATGACGAATCAGTTGTGATATGAAATGAGGTGTATAAACATGTGTTAGTCGTACATGCACACAACGCTTTATCCTGGAAATCAAAGCAGGTCCCACAAGATCTGGAACAACGAATCAGTTGTGATATGTAAACTACATAATCTTTAGCGGACGGAATATTGCTACATTTTGTCACAATGAGGGAAAGTTAAGTTGTCATATGTTTATAATACAGGCTTTGTTGGGAGTTTTCCTTGAGCATATATTTTGATATGTAGATTTAAATATAAAACATACTTTATTGTCTTATATCACACATTCCTGGTAATATATTAAATGGAGAAAGTCACTAAATAGAGGATTGTTCAATTAAAGGACATCATTTATATAACAGTGAAGTTAAAATATAGACTAAGTATACGATCTCTGTGTTCAGAAGTAATTGTAAGTTGTCTGCTCCATATGAATGAATATCTTATATGTAATTATCATCAGATTTCCATTTCTCTCGTCTGAAAAATTTACCTTAAAATATATTAATTGTAGGCTGGCTAAGCGGAACACAGACCCTACAATGTCTTTCTTTGGTATCGCTTGTCATCACTGTAGCACTTTTAACAGTTTATACATGCATTACAAAATGTTTGCACAACAGAAGAGTTTATATTGCAATAATGGTACTCTGTATAAGTTCAGGTTGGTAGTTATTGTATATACAGTATCTTACAGTTTCTCCGCGAGAAACGTGCATACACTTATATGGTCTACGTTTTCAACATCTAATTTTTTTAGAGCAAACTTGTACAAGATTACGTACTTGCGATCCGACGTCAGCAAATGGGGTGTTATTTATTTTCTCATGTGTTAATTAGATTTATTTGTCCGTGATTGCGTTGTTTGATATACGACTGCGAAAGGACAAAGATCAAACAAATCAAACAAAATGAGAACAACACTTAAAAGCAAACAACAAAAAGCAAGCGACCAGAAATCAGCATCGCAATATCAAGTCGTAATAATGTGAACTAAGGTGCCCCGGAATGGCAATCAGTTCCTACTTATTTCAACATACCCTAAGTATGCGTTTCTAACAGTTAGCGTGTATGGTCCAGTAATAAGGACAAAACAAAACTCTTTTCTTGTATTGTTATGAATCCCAATTTATGGCGAAACTTCAAAAAGACCCCAACAGACATCTCATTGAAACTTTTAATCATACATACAGATATTTAGACGACATTCTTTCACTAAACAATCACACATTTTCTACTTTTAGTAGGGAAATATATCCCAAGGAATTTACCTTACCGGTGATATATGCCCATTTTTAGATCTAGATTTAAGCATTATCAATGGAAAATTACACACTAAAATATATGATAAACGGGATGACTTTTCATTTCTTATTGTTAATTATCCTTTTCTAGAGGAAGATGTAACACTTGCTCCGTCATACGGAGTATATATTTCACAATTGGTAATATATGTTCTGATCTGCAGTGGTGTGTCCGATTTGCTTATGGATAATTGTTTCTTCAGTGTGTTCCCCAGGAGAATATATGACATTTGCCGTATAACACACAATTAGTTTTCTTAACATTCCGCGGGTAAAAAAAATCCACAATGTGGAACAAATATAGACATTGATATAGTTCCTCTGAGGAACATTACAAGAAAACTCAAGTTAAACATAAAGTTCCTCTGGGGAACAGAGCCTACAAGAATTAAACATTGAATATCAAGTTCCTCTGGGGAACACAACAAGAAATGTCCGTTTAAACATTGATAAAGTTCATCTGGGGAACATTACAAGAAAGTCTATTTAAACATTGATAAAGTTCTGGGGAACATTACAAGAAAACTCAAGTTAAACATAAAGTTCCTCTGGGGAACAGAGCCTACAAGAAATGTTATTTTAAACATTGATCAGTCAAGGTCCTCTGGGGAATATTACAAGAAAACTCAAGTTAAACATAAAAGTTCCTCTGGGGAACATTTAACATTAAAGTTCCTCCGGGGAACATTAAACATAAAAGTTCCTCTGGGGAACACTACAAGAAATGTCCATTTAAACATTGATAAAGTTCCTCTGGGGAACATTACAATTAATGGAACTACTTTTCTCAATGTGCCTTTTAAAATATCAATGCGCTGTTCCCCCAAGGAACAAACTGAAGAAATAATTATCCAAGAGCGTCCGATTTTAATGATAAAAAACCGGTGTATTACAAAAAAATACTAAAACAAGGATATCGTTACCACAAATTAGTGGAGTCGTTTACTAATGTGGCTTTCCATTATGCGGTTTATACCGGTTTATTTTGTGTTGTCACCGGTTCGTCTGGTTCGTCTTTTGATGCAAAGCGTTTGTGCTGAACACGAACCTAAGGTTCAACTGGTACAAACCACATAATGGAAAGCGCCCTAGGTTTTATCATAAATTTCTATACCTTATTGGAAAATTTAACTGTACACGTCGAATTTTGATTGTAAAGGGAATATCCCATCCCGATTTCTACGGTAATGTTGTTTATAAAGCAAATAAATTTAAAAAAAACAATCCTTTGGGAATGAAAAATTGGCTTAAAACTTTTTTGAATAAGGATTATGAAATGGAAATTTTAGTAAATCTTTGAATTTAGTCTTCTTTGGTAAAATATTGATAATTTGATACTTACTTTAAAATGTTAATTGCCTTTTTATACTTTTCTTATGCCATTTTTGAGCATTACAGCGGTCAAGTGTGTCGATTTTGTGTGAAGATGCATCATCAAAGCATGAATTGTTTGACGTGTTGTGTCGGATTAAAAATCGACACACTTGATTTTTTTACATCAGTCGATGGATGCTTCTAAGCTAGCTGTCAAGAGAGTATCTCTATGTCCCGTTAATTACTTGTTGTCCTTTTGTCTCAGATACTCTCTTGAATTGAACTTCTATCAATTTGATTTTTACTGTTTGTTAGTTTGTGCTTTGTTATTGAGTATCAATAGGGGGAAGGTTGGCGCCAAAAAACTAGTTTAACCCACCACTTCTTTGGAAGTGCCTGTACCAAGTCAGGACCATTGCGGTCTTTAATTCTTCTGGTTTTGTGTTTCTCTCAAATAAAAATTACAACAAAGTTCCTGACAAAAGCTTCTGTATTTTGTTCATGATAATTTTCATATCCTACATGTCCTATTATATTCTATTATATTACAATGTATGCATAATATTATAAAACCTAATTCTAAGAAAATTTTACAGTGTCACACTATTTTACGTAACTATATATTGTGGGTTAAGCTAATTTTACAGTGTCACACTATTCTATGTTACTATATATATTATGGACTTGAAGATCGCAATGGAAGAGGGAGGCTTGGCGCCATAAAACCTGGTTTAACCCCGCCACATTTTTAATGAGCCTGTCCTAAGCCATGGATCTTTATTAAAGCTTATGTTTGTATTAAGTCGAATTTATGTTAATTTGTTTTTTTTTCTTTGTCAAGAAGAGGGTCTTTCATTGCACTTTAGGATTAGGCTTGAATCATATGCAGTTTATTTTCAATCCAGGGGCCAATTGAAAAACAGCGAGCAGCGACCGCTGATCACATTGAAGGCTGTTGGCTGTTTTCTATTGTTGATGTTTTAAATTTACGCTTATATTGTAGGTTGTGTCGCGTACAATTATTCCACATCTCGTTTTCTTCTATCTTAGACAAACCAACTTCTGTACAGAAATCCTGTTTTTGTTAAATTGTCCGAAATGCAAAGACAAAATCAGACAACACAAACAATAACAAATCGGAGAAATAGACAAAACAACTGGTATAGCAACAAGCAACACGAAATCAATTCGAAACAGGAGCTCAGGGTGCTCTGTAAGTGATAGTAGTTCCTGCTTGTCCACCATTTTCGGTGCTAATGATCAGTCAAACTCCTCCCAGTTCCAGTTCCCGTCCCATGGTCCGTACATTAGTATCATTAACATTAGAATAGTGCGTATTTGCTGGAACCGGTTTTACAACCAATCTAATTAATTTTGCTTAGTAAAAAAATATGGCACATTTACAATTCAATGAAAATAAAATTTTCGACAAGAATCTTGGCGAATTCATGAAAGTATGGATTATCTGGTACTGGATAAGTACCTACTGCGAAGGAGTTTGATGATCAGTGTGTCTTATCCGGTAAAGGAGGACAAATGACAACCAAACATCTGCTCTCACTTGAGATATAAATACCGTAATTGCCACGGGTTACGAGTAAACGATGTCTTCCGTGTTTGCATTTTTTGTGTCATGTCGATATAGTCCACAGACTCATGCAGGAATGAAGACGTTTTACGCCTATATAGATCTGAGCCGTGGTAACCTGAAATTGTACACGTAGAGGTCACGAACTTAACCCTTAAAACCTTGACGTGATTAAAAGGGCTTCAAACGTCTTCATTTCCTACTAAATTACAGATCAGTTGTGATATGTATTTCATTCAGAGCGTCGTACATCATAATGCTCGCGAGATGTTTTTGTCATATTATTTGTCTTTGTAGCTTTCTTCACCTTTGTCAGCCTGATTACCTTCGGAGACAATTTTCGGGAGTCTGACCTACTATCGGATCACCATTTACACGACTGTTTCTTTGTGGCCATAGCGGTGTTTTGTTCCCTTCTTATTACGCTGATCTTTCTTATCGTTGAATGTTGCTCAAGTAAGTTTAATTTTTAAAGTGTTTTGCATTAAAGAATGGTTTCAAAATCGAAAAGCCAAATGAGGGTCGCCCAATATAAAACACTAATGAAAATATTTGTATGTGAAAAGCAAAGGATGGCCAAAGAGGCATTTGAAACGCGAAATCCATGAAAACATATAAAGGTCCAGAAAAAAACGGCGACAACGACACAACAACAACAACAACAAACGAAACAATCAACGTGACAACCAAAACAAAAATCAGAATCAATGTCTGCGAACAATGTTGTTGTGGATTGCCTAAATACTAGCACGGAATTAAAAGGTTCGAACACTTTCATTTCCGTGAAATCTACAGAAGCAAATATACAAATATAAAGGCTGCTGGTGGTCATTTACTTGTTTTATTCTCATAAAACTCATTCTTAACGAGGTTTGACATGAAAAATATATGTTGAAAACGACGAAAACAGATGCCGCCATTTTGAAAAGTTTTTTTAAGCCCCAGTCACACTGTCACGTTTCGGCTATTCCGTTTAACTACGTTTAAAATGTCACGTTTCAATGTAATTTATTGTCATAGTTTTCGGTTTCTACGTTTCGCTACGTTTTGAAAGGTTTCCCCACGTTCTATTACGTATTACTACGTTTAGCCAGGTTTAACAGAAGCTGTTTCGTTAGGTTTTGCTACGTTTTGCTACGTATCAGGTACGATTCATTGGGTATTACTAGGGTTTGTCACGGATTACTAGGTTTACAGTACGTTGACTACGTATTGATGTGGTCTTGTTGTGTTCGTGCTACGTTTATGCGTAGTACTACGTGTCACTACGTTGTAATTAATTCTTCGCGAAAACCGCGTCATTTTAAGTTTTTCATATATCAAAAATTCTATCATTTCACTTTTAAATCAGGCTTCTCAAAAAAGGCAGTCTTGAATTTGAAGAAAATGAATGTAAATTGAAACAGCATTCAGATTTTAGTGCATTTATATTGTGTATTAAAAAATGTAAGACTATTCATGTATTAAGAGGTAAACATGTTCAGTGCCAGGTGTATTTCAATAAGGCAAAATAGAAGAAAAAAAATTTGTATGTTTATTTTGACCTACCCAGAAAAATTGGCCCTACTATTTACCCCAAATTTTTATCATGATATTTTACCAAAACTGTTATTATTCCTCGGATTTCACAATCTTAACAGATTTTTTTCCATGTCCAAATTGTACATTCACAATTTCAAAAGAAAAGTTCTACAATGAGATATGATGAGTCTTGTATGACACAATTCTCTTTCCATTTTTAGCACTAAAAATTCCCTATTTACCCCACACTAGGACCCTTAGGAAACGTTAAACGATCATTTTTTTATGGGTCTAACTAATTTTGTCGTCCTCCATCGGATGGACATGCTTTCCATCAACTCAAATAAGGGCATGGTGGAACAGCAAAATAGCACTGAGCTGCATTTATCCACCCATTTTCATACCTTAGTTGCATCTTGCGTGTATAATATTCATAAATCATTGCCTCGCTCTCGTTTTCCAAGTACGACATTTGAAATGGTGTTGTATAGAGCCCCAAGTGGATACATAGAGAATGGTACTAGTAACTGTACCCAGTAGCAATCAAGCATAAAGTTCCGTGCAGGTAATACATTTTGTTACGCCTTGCATGAGTTTTGTCTATTCAAGACTGATCAGGATACTTAAATATTGGAAAAGTCAAACGCTACATGAATATGAAGAGCATAGAATAAATAATAAAAATATGCCGAACTGGAACCGTAATATTTTACTCTCACTGAGATCAACCTATACCTGAGGTAAGGAGAAGCTCAGAGTTTTGACAATTATAAACATTACACGGATATTTTGTTTTAGCTTTTATATGATCTTCAGCACATAAGTGTTGAGCTGGTCAACCTCGGGGTATTAAAACTCCAACAGCAGTGCTAACCATCATTGTTAGAACTAAAAAATAAAACAAATTTCCAGCCAATAAATTTTGCCACGGCTGACGCTCATTTCAAGACTCATCAGAGATTTCGAAGAGTAATAGCAACTTCAAGGCCAACTGGCAGTGCCTTTCCTAACCATCAAGTCTAGGTGGCAGTCTAGTCACAATCGCAGCGAACATATCGTAGTCAGCACGCAAAGGGTATTTCAAAGAAACAATATCCTCACATCTCAGTTCATCTAAGTTGTTCATATATACCGAATAAAGATAACAACATAACTACCGAGCTTGATAGCTAAATCTCATGTGGCAAGAAGAAATGACAAAACATCTAAATCCCGATACAAGAATTTAAAAAAGAAATGATGTGTTAAACCACGTTTCATGGCACCAAACCTCCCTCTTCCATTGCGATCCAAGGAACTAGGGTCTGTTACTTTTAAAATCTCTCTTAATTGAAACCAAATTAAACGCACTCTTCTTATCCCCTGGTACCGACAACAACAGCCTCATCTGAAAAATGCGTTCGTGCAGCAATATTCAAACTCCATGATTATTCTTTAATATTATGTGCAAAAATAGGTGAATATACGTTTTACACCACCTCTCCTGGCAAGACGACGGATGGCTGGCTTGGTGATATCCTGGATATTATCACGCAACACTTTCCTGTGACGCTTCTTCTTCTTCTTCTTCTTCTTCTCCACCCCTAGTAAGGTGAATTCACGACGATCAGGAAAGTCCAGTGAAGGATTCACGTAATGTTGTATTTGGTGGGTTGAATTCGTCCCTTTTTCGATCGATATTGTTTACAAAACGCACATAAAATGCACACCTGAGCATTGTAAATAAACATTAACCTATGTATTATTTATATTTCTTTATAATTTACATTTTTGTATTGATTTCAATAAAATGTGAAAGTTTGGTGAATCTATGATCAATGGTTTAAAAGTTATGATTAAAAAGGTTATACATTTTATAACTCTAAATTAAAAGTAAACAACACATTTCAAACTTATGATAAAGCATGCAATGTGTACCCACGTTCTTTTAAAATCATTTTAAATTAAAACATGCAAGGATAGAACTGCCAACTGTTTAAGAAAATCAAATTTGTTGACACATCAAACTGGTAATTTGTATCCCCATTTTAGAGGATTCAGTTTTGTTCAGTTATAGACTTCTGTTTTGGTAAATTGTGAATACTGTTTTGTCGGGTTATATCATACATTTTTATGGTTATTTACAAATGATTGCGTAATTATAAGTTGCATATATGACCTATTTTACTCAAACTCATTTCGTGTTATCCAGGAACTAACAGAATTCGTTGATTCGGATATCATGCATGCTTACATTCCAAATTTTAAATATTTTGTACTTGTTATATGCTTACAACCTTTTGGGTAAAATTCGCATTTAATAAAGCTAATATGAAATAGGCAGTGCCTAAATGCGAGAACAGCATAATTCTGTTCAATAAAAAAATGATTTCGAATCGATACAGTCAAATAAGATCTGAAACCATCGTAATTATTTTTGTTTTGGTTAATTTTCTAGAACGTTCAATTTGGGATGAGATCCTAGGGGCGATTGAACGTTAAATAGAAAAGTAAGAAAAAAATCGATTAAAATTTGGTTACTACAAAAAATGTAGCAACTCGTCGTCATCAGAATATTTTTCTCTTTTTACATTGTTAAATAGATAATTTTTGGAATGCGACTAGCAAAATGGGTAATTATTTTCAAATTCACTCCGTTCCAGTAAAAATTTGAGAGCCTTTCCGGACCATGAAAAATCAATATCAGCATTAGGCAATTTTTTTGCGGGAACAAATACCGTAGAGCTCTCCGCTTACGAGCTGTGCTCGCTATAATAGATTAATGTCTTCATTCATATGAAGCAGACTTCTTACAATCACTTCTAGACAAAAAAAAGGTCGTAGGCTAGCTCTCTCTTTTAACTTCACTTTCCGTTATATTGATGATGTCCTTTCTCTGAACGATTCTCAATACTCATTTATCGTCAGAAACTTGAGATAAAGGACACAACAGATTCTCAAAAGGCTGCTTCATATTTAGATCTAAATTTATCGAAATAAATTCCAAAGGAAAACTTTTAACAAATCTCTATAAAAAACGTGATGACTTCAATAAATATTCAAATCGTCAACTTTTATACTCCTTGTGTAGCAAAATTCCGTTTACTCCAGCTAATTGAGTTCAAGTTCCACAATTGATTCATTACTCCTGAGCTTGCGGTAATATTACATCAATTTCCTTGGCAGAGCGTCACACATATGACACAAAATGTGCTAACACAGGGTTATGTTGCTCTTAGATTGCTGTCTTGACATAAAAAAATTTGAGCTCATAGACAAATATGGGATTTCTATCTTTCAGATGAGTGCAGATGTTGGTTTGTCATAGGGTTTTGTTTTATCTTCCTTTACTGGAATTAACACACGGAATTTGAAATTGGCAGCGCGACGGGTGTCAAATAGCATGCATACAGGAACTGCTTACTTTTCCGGAGTACACGAGTTCATTTTCTGCGTCGTTGATAACTGTTTTGTTGATTTTGTGTTTGTTTTATGTTTTGTGGTTCTTCGTGCTGTTCACGTTCATGTTAACTGGTTTTGTCGTTGCCCATTTTGACTTTTAACACTCGAATGCCCCACTTGATTTTTGTCAAAATACTTGGAGTTTTTGCAAATACTTATAAGTGGGAATTAAATCAATATGACCCTAAAATATCTTAAAATGCTCCTAAAACGTATCTTAATTACATGTTTGCATCAATTGGAATTAAATGCCTCATCTCAGATTTTTTTAGATCTGGAAGAGGGTGCATCTACATGCAGTCTCATTTTTGAAACGAACTGCATTAGCAATGAATGTGAATTGGTTGCCTTTATATTCCTGCAAACAGGAACATTTCATTTCGATACAGTATTTACTATTTTCGAATTGCAAAACCTCCGTGCAGATCCCGGATAGCAAATAGGCCCGCAGCAGCGCTTTAGTTTATCGGTAATCGTCCACTTAAAATCGCTCAGAGACCTTTCGTCGCGTCAGGCCGCTTTGCCCAAATAGCGACAGGTATGTGTGCCCCAAGTGGTTGAATGGCACAGACCTGTCATACTGAATGCCGGGGTCGTCAGGCTATAATGCGGAAAACCTGACCGCAAACCATAGTGGTGAACCGTGTTTAAAAAAAACCCAGCTGCAGAAGGATCCCCATGTAGGAGGCTTAACTATCCGTCCAAGCTACCTTTTTCCAATGGCAGTCAAAAACTATCCTCACTGATTGGCCCGATGTCCCCATTTCCTCCACTTCATCATCATTTCACGCTTTTTATGTACATCTCCCGAATATATCCGAAATCGTGCTGCTTAAACAAAGGCAAAACTAAATAACTAACTAACTAACGAATTTAAAAAAAAACGAGATGGGGTGTTTATTTATAGATAAATGGGTTGGTGCTTCTGTAATTTGAGACCCATGCCTAATATCTGAGGTGCACTTTTTCGGGGGGTGACCTGCGTGGCAGGGCGGGCAATAACTGTTACTTTGCCAGCGGCGGCGATTAATGCTATCAATGTTTCAGTGTTGGAGTTATATGAACACTTTATGGTGACGAAACTTGGTATGCATATGCTCCAGTAAAGTAGCTTTGGTTTTGTTTTAGAATTTAATAGAAGTTCTTGCACAAGATCGGGTTTAGTTGAAACACAAAAGTATATCCTCAAAACAAAGAGAGATTCTCGTCCCTTCGACTAGTTGGCCGTGACATTTAGGACCGTCCATAAACTACAAAAGCGTTCATGAAACAATTTTTTAAAAACTTACAAAACCTTAAGGTTTCCAGAAATTTGTATCTCATTTCTCATCAGGCGTAGCAAAATTTATTTTCTGGAACTTTGCTGTAATTCTTATTTCAGATGGATATGAGTAAGAGAAAACTCAACCAGGAAATGAGAAATGTATCAAATCATTTTGCATTCGCTTGTAAGACAATAAATTCTAAGATGAAATTGTAGAATTTTTAAAATTTTCTATAACCGTTGGTATAGGGATAATAAACTCTTAATGATCTTCTTCGCTTTCGAGTATGTCTAGAAATTCAACCAAATATGCAAAGCCTTGATTGATGTATATTGATTGTATTATTTTTGCTAATAATAAGCATCCTATATTTAACAATAATTTAGTTTCTTAATGTGGATATTTAACTTAACATTTTAAGTATGACTATGATTATCTTTAGTTATACAGCATTTGCCCACAGATATTAATACATATAAATCTAAATGTTTTTAAACCGATACTGAACCGAACTCCGTGCATTACCAAAACAGAATCCTCTTATTACCAGAACATTATCCGCCAATTTTTACATCTATTTTTTTAAGGTATACTTATTTTTTTCAATACAAATTTTCAACTTGTCTCTAGTACGTATAATAGTCTTGCTTTGATGAAATATATAGACACTTTAAGCAAACAAAAACACAACTATTTGATTTTATAGTTTTCGTCATGAACATAACTCAACCTTCACGTTTTTCGTGAATTGTAACTTTATTTAAAAGCAGATTCGTATATGCTTTTACGACTTTTTGGTTTTTTGTGGTACAAATAAAGAGACGGGACTAAATTGATCATTTTCCCTTCGAAAGACATTAATTTTGCAACAAAACAAAGTTGTTTACTTTTTTATTTAACCCGACAAAACTGAATCGTCTTACCAAATACAACTTTACGTGAATCCTTCACTGGACTTTCCTGATCGTCGTGAATCCACCTTACTAGGGGTGTTCCCGTCTAGAGAGTACTCAGTACTGAGTGTTATATCTCCGTGCATGCGCCAAACTGTACAGTTAAAAGCAATCGTATTTACAATTAAAAACGGAGTTTAGAGTTGATTACATCGTGGACTGCACGGCAAGGACTAAAGGTCCTATGCCGGCTCGGAACTGTTCGACCGTTGTGGACTGTCGTATGACTAGTGGTATTAGATTCCAGGTGATTATGGTCCTGGGGAAGAAAGAATACTTGTAAACGTCAGTTCTGGTGTATAGTGTTCTAAATCTGGTGTTGCCCCGTGTCCTGTTGTCAGCTGGTGTCAGAATATTGGCAGATGGGATGTCAACAAGGTTGTTGGTGATCTTATACATCAGTACAGCTCTTGCTTTGGCACGTCGTTGTTCTAAGGTTTCCCATCCCAGGTTTGCGAGCGTGGATGTTACAGCTCCTGGGTCTCTGTCATGGAAGTTGTTGTAGGTAAACCGAGCTACTCTTCTTGGAATAGCTTCTAGTTGTTGTATTTGGTTTTTGTTAAAGGGGTCCCACACAGCACTGGCATATTCTACGGCGGGTCTCACCAAAGTGGTATAGGCTGTTGATTTCACCTCTTTGGGACACGAGTGGATATTGCGTCGTAGAAATCCAATGGATCTGTTGGCTTTAGCAGAGATGGTGTTTATATGTGTGGTCCAGCTTAGGTCATTACTGATTGACACTCCTAAGTATTTACTGTCTTTGGTGACTTCAAGAGTCTGATTGTGTAGGGTATATTTGTCTTCCATGGTCTTTCGTTTCCTGGTTATGTGTAGTGTAAAACACTTGTCGGCGTTGAATGACATCTGCCATGTTTGCTCCCATTCTTCCAGTTTTCTAAGATCTGACTGCAACTGTTGTTGATCGGTCTTGGTGTTAATGACTCGATACAGAAGGCAATCGTCAGCAAAAAGTCTGGCGTGAGATGTAACTGCCTCTGGAAGATCGTTGATGAAAAGAATAACAAGAATAAGAGTGGACCGAGGACTGTCCCTTGTGGTACTCCTGAGTCTACTGAGCAAGTTGTTGAATGGCTGCCCTCTAGAAGAACTTGCTGAGTTCGGTCTTCAAGGAAGTGCTGTATCCATTGTAAGGTGTTGCCCCTTATCCCATAATGATGGAGCTTAAAAAGTAATCTCTTGTGGGGAACCTTGTCAAATGCTTTGGAAAAATCCAGCAATATTGCATCAATCTGCTTCCCCTCAGATAGATTCTTTGCTAGGTCCTGGATTGTGGTAACGAGTTGTGTTTCACAAGATCGACGAGCTCTGAAGCCATGTTGGCTGTCTGATAGAATCTGATGGTGAGTAAGATGGTCCATAATATTGCTGTAGATAATATGTTCTTGTAGTTTACAACAGATTGCTGTGAGAGAGACAAGCCTATAATTAGATGCGGCTGATTTATCACCTTTTTTAAAGACGGGTACTATGCTGGCGGTCTTCCAGTCTAAGGGTACTTTTCCAGTGTCGAGTGATGTTTGAAATATCCACGTAAGTGCTGGAGAGATGGTTTTAGAGAGGTGTTTCAAAAGTTTCGGTGGTACTGCATCTGGCCCGTTTTCATTGATGCGTATGTGTCCCATGGATGGAGTTGTGCTGGTTCCCAGATCAGGTAAATTGGAGGTGTTTTCTGAGGTGTATGCTCATTTAAATTGGCTGTTGAGTATTTCGGTCTTGTTTTTACTGTCACTGTAGATGATCCCGTTTTGAGCTCGTAATGGTGCGACTCCTGTATTCTCTTGTTTCTTTGACTTAATAAATGACCAAAAACGTTTTGGGTTACTTTTCTGCTCAGGGCTGATGATGTCCCGGATGTATCCATTATATGCTGATCTTGTTGCCTTTTGGGTTTGTGACTTGAGTTTCCTAAACCTGTCTTTATCCTTTTGTGTCCTTGTTTTTCTAGCTTTCCTTCCCGCTTTGTTTTTCCTGTTCATCATTCTTCTGACTTCGGTGTTGATCCAGGGATCACATCCACTTCTGATGTCGCTGCAAGTTCGATAAGCTCTGTCTTTTTGTTGCGGATACTCTGAAAGTTAATAGTTAACATTCTGATCGAGTTAAAGCTGTTTTTAACTGTTGTTGGTCGCTTTGGTTTTTGCATTGGCGATGATGATGCTACTTGAAGGTGGCAATAAGCGTAGTTAAGCGAAGTAAAACGTCATGATAAATCGTGATAAAATCTAGCATAACGTAACATAAAACGTAATGAATCGTACTATAAAAACCCATTGAAACCTCGTGAAACGCATCAAATACATAGGGAACCGTAGTAAAACCTGCTGGTTGGCATTCTCTACGTTTTACTAGGTTAACTAGGTTTTCATTACGGATTTACTAGGTTTTAGAACGTTTTAACAACGTTTTAATACGTTTTAGTACGTATTTGCTACGTATCATTTTCTTGCCACGTGTTGTGCAAACGATACAAACGGGGCGTGCCACGTTTCTGTCCAGGTACGACTGACTGGTTATAGTGGTAATTCAAAACAAAAAGAGTTCAATAAAATTTCAGTTTTCGTTACCCTTGCTTTAAGAGAAATGGTTTAAAGGTACCCTGGCAGTCTTCTCAACTATTTCACACATTTACAGGTCACGAAATATTCAGAATCGTGAATGTTGACTGCATGTTGACTCTACGTTTTCATTTTTCCTTGTGTGATTCTTAAAAGTGCAGTCAAACCGACGATTCATTTTGTTTGTCTGATAATTTCAAACATTATCTTTTTGTTTTGTCATTTTTATGCATTTTTTTTTTTTATATTTTACAAATGTGCTTCCGTATTCAAATATGTGACGTTTCTTTTGTCCATGAGTATAACAATGGCGATCATATCATAGCAACCACAGCACTATGTATGAGCAGCCCAAAAATACAATAAATTACCTACTTTGTACTGAATACTACGGAGCCCGGATAGGGACATACAAAGAAAAAAAATTATATTGTGCGCACAACATATTATATTGTGCGCGCAACATATTATATTGTGCGCGCAACATATTATATTGTGCGCGCAACATATTATATTGTGCGCACATCTATACTACTAAAATAACGAAGCGTTTTTTGTTAGCCGGGTTGCAGCCTAAACAACAAATGCTACGACTGAGCTTTATATATCAAAAATAAGGGATGGTTGTGCCCTTTTAAAATTTAATTAGCACATATGCAATTATGTCTGCAGTTTGCTAATTAACCTAATTAATTGATCCGGAAACGCTATAGCCGTCATCGTTCCGGAATTTAATATACCCTCCTTTTTTATAATGTTTGAAATTATTTCCCCTGTTTTCAGACAAATACCCCAAAAAAACCACAAAACTTTTCCATTAATTATGCTTTATATTTAAAGATTGTATATTATAGATTATATTGGTATGTTTACTATAAAATGTATGTAAAAAATTTTTTATCGTCAAAAATTTAAACTTGATAGAAAAATGAAAACCATATTGAAATTTTAAAATGTGAAAAGTAGGGTCAACGATAAAGTTGCGTAGTTTATGGGAGAAATTTGTCCTGCCACTGGACTTTTGTTTGAAAATACAAACCTACAGGTGGGATAAAAACTTAATTAAAGTTAAAATGATACCGTGAAACCTCCAGTCTTCCAGAATTCCGACCAGTACTTCCCCGCGGTGGAAGACGGGCCCTGCATCCATCGATAACAAAGGATCAGTCAGCCGTAAAACCTTTCATTTGAGATTAGCACAACCATGTATGGTCATGCAAATGCAATGTCAACATGTATTTTTAAAGCAATGCAACAATTGATTTTGCCGCGAATTCGCGGGTTTTTCCTAGTTATATTATATTTTGCGCACAAACGAAAACCGGTAAAAATTTCAGGGCATTGTTCTCTTACCGATATCTCCAAAGTTTTTTCTCTTGCTTTGACTTCTATGAAGGATTTTATTATCGGATGCTTTGGCAAGATCTTTGAAGATAATGGAATAAATCATTTTTGGAATGTTTAAAAATCTCTTGATGTTTTGGATAAACTTAGTGCATTTGAAAAACTTTCCTAACCGTTGATAGCTGTACTAGTACAATTTTTCTACTAGTATTGCATTTAAACATTATTAAGCAGAGATTTGAATTTAGGATATAATTAACGTGACGACTTTATATTTCATATTTCTTGAAGGCAATGTACCACTAGTTCCGTTTAACATGTTTAATGTTGTTTTTTTTTTTTATTTCACAGTTAGTAATGTATGCTCGGTCTGCAGTGGTGTTTTTAGTCCCCTACCGGCGAAAGCCGAAGGGGACTAAAGGTTTAAATAATAATAATAATAATAATAATAATCTCCTTTATTTAAACAGAATAGCATATTTAGTCCGAGGACTAGTTTACAATATGGTCCTGTGTTTATGTACATATTTACAACATAAAGAATAAGACACATTTAAAACAATACATAATAGAATAGAAAATACAATATTTCAGAGTAATAAAATACAATTATCTTATGTAGCATTCATAAAAAAGTTTTCTAGGTATGCCTTTTTAAAATTTTCCAATGTCGAACAATTTCTTAAATATTGTGGAATATTGTTCCAAAGCAAACTCCCAGATATAACAAAAGATCTTTTAAAATATTCAGTTCTCACTCTTGGTACATATAGCAAGTTTGTTTCACTCTGTCTGGTAGTTCTTGTACTAATTTGATTGACAAATCTAAAAACATTCAAGTACTCAGGTGCCAATTGATGCAATACTTTAAATACAAGAATAACTTTTCTGAATATAAAATAATCAGTTATTGGCATCCATCGTAATTGATTGAATAGTACATCTGATGGTGTCATAGTATCTTGGACCTTTAAAATGATTCGTGCTGCTCTTTTTTGTAATTTAAGAATTTTATGAACATTGTTTACACACTTTGCATTTGACCATATGGTACAACAATAATTGAAATGTGGAAAAATAACTGAGTTGTATACTTTAAGTAGAGCTTGAGAAGACATGAAACTTTTAAGCCGCTTTAACACACCAATTTTCTTTGAAATTTTCTTAGCCAAAATGTCAATATGGTATGACCAAGATAGGTAACAATCTATATTTACTCCTAAAAGTTTTGAGTTTTCAACAGTTTCTAATACAATGTTATCAATGTTAATACTCATTTTTCTGCACTTTGATAGTCTCTGTTTGGTCCCAATGAGCATGCATTGAGTCTTTTTCAAATTCATTGTAAGTTTGTTACACTTCATCCAGTTGATTGAGTTAACAAGATCTTCTTTTAACTTTCTTTCAATCACATTTACACATTTGTCACTGACGTCTTGTGATGTATCGTCTGCATATATTGTTGCATGTGAATGAACTAAACATTTGGGATAATCGTTAACGAACAATATAAAAAATAAGGGTCCCAGAATAGATCCCTGGGGAACACCTATTGTTATATTCTTTGGTTCAGATAAAATACCATTCAAACCAACATACTGTTTTCTACATGATAAATATGATTCAAACCATTTTAAACTATTTTCAGACACACCAAACATTTTTAACTTATGTAATAATACTGTATGATTGACTGTATCAAATGCTTTGCTCAGGTCAATAAATAAAACACCTGTAAGTTTTCCATCATCAATATTTTTCAACCATCTATCTATTAAACTATTCAGCACAGTTTCACATGAGTGCTTTGGTCTGAACCCAGACTGACAATTTGTAATTAACCTGTTAACAGTCAAGTATTCATAAAAAACATTGAATACATGTCTCTCTATTATTTTACTTACAATAGGTAAAACTGACACTGGTCTAAAATTATTAACAACATGCTCATCGCCAGATTTGAAAATTGGAGTTACTCTTGCTACCTTCCAATCATTTTGAACAATACAGTTTTCTATAGAAAAATTTAAAATGTATGTTAAAATATTTGTTATAACATCAGATGTCGTTTTAAGTAACTTAACTGAGATGTTATCTAAACCTGTGGCTTTTGCTGATGACATACTGTATATTTCCTTTTTAACAAAAACTTCTGACATTTTTGGAATAGAAAATGAATTTGATTGTATAAGCTTATCTAAATGAGGCAATGAGTCATCAAAATTTTTACCCAGATTGTGACCAATGTTACAAAAGAATTCATTAAAAGCATTGGCCATTTCATCACTTTGTGAAATAATTTTACCATTGATTTCTAAATAAGAAGAACTCATAGACTTTGACTTAGAAGGTATAAATTGTTTGAGACGATCCCACATGTCTTTAGGTTTCATAGATGATTGTTCTATAGCTTCGTCAACAAATGTTCTTTTCGCTTCTTTGACTTTCGACACAACTATATTACGGCTCTTCTTATACAGTGCCCAGTCTAGCTCCGAGTTGGTTTTCAAGGCTTTTGAATGTAAATAATCCCTTTGGTGCATGGTAGTTAAGATTTCATCATTAATCCACTTTTCAGAGTTAACATTAATCCTTCTCTCTTTGTATGGTATATGTTTATCAATAATGTCTGTAAATTGTTGTTTAAATGTTAACCACATTTGGTTGATGTCAGTCATACTTTTAATTGATTCCCAGTTAACGCTACGCATTTCATCTAAAAGTAAAGTTTCGTCCAGATGCTTGAAGTCTCTATAACGTATTGTAGTGTGTTTTTTTGGGCCGCATTTAATTTTTTTTCGAATGACATAGGTCAAATGATGATCACTGATGCCAAGTGGTACAACACCAGCAGTTGAAAAGTTTTCATCGTTAGTCACATACATATGGTCTATTAATGTAGATGTATCTTTCGTAACTCTTGTAGGTTCTTCAATAAGTTGTTTGTAGTTGTATGTGTTCATTAGACTGCTCATTTTATTGTCCTTCAATTGATCGATGTTGAAGTCTCCCATTATGACGGTATGTTCTGCTCTAGTTGCTAGTTCTTCTGCAACCCTTTCAAAGTCGGTACACCACTTTGCGCTCTGTCCGTCTGTCCGTCTGTCTGTCACTCCTCAGTTTTCCACACTTTTTTTCTAAACGCTTATAGATAATGAACTTATTTTTGGTATGTGAGTTAACCTTGATGAGTTACAGTTCAATTTTGAGTTTCGTGCCGGTCCACAAATTTTTATGGGAGTAATGGCCCTTTGAACTTTGAAAATTCACTAAAATTTCAGTTTTCCGCACTTTTTTCTTAACGCTTATAGATAATGAACTGATTTTTGGTATGTGAGTTTACCTTGATGAGTTACAGATCAATTTTGAGTTTCGTGCCGGTCCACAATTTTTTATGTGAGTTATGGCCCTTTGATCTTTGAAAATTCACTAAAATTTCAGTTTTCCGCACTTTTTTTTCTAAACGCTTATAGATAATAAACTGATTTTTGGTATGTGAGTTTACCATGATGAGTTACAGATTAAGATTGAGTTTCCTGCCGTTCCACAAATTGTTATGGGAGTTATGGCACTTTGAAGTTAGAAAATCCATTGCAATTTTATTTTCTACACTTTTTTTATTGTCCCTTGTAGATAATAAACTGATCAAGTTTATAGTATTCATTTGTTTGACAAATTGTCACCAGTGACTGAAATATGAGGCCAGTAGGGGACTATGTATTGTTTTGCAATACTCTCAGATTGCTTGTTGATTTTAGTTTTTTTATGCGATATCTCATTGGAAAATTTAATTGCACACGTCGATGATCCTTCGTCGATTTTTGATTGTAAAATTGGTATTACATCCTCATTTTAATTGTAATTGTGTGGTTTATAAAGCAAAGGTGTAATTAAAAGAAATCCTCTTGAAATGAAAATGGTTTAAGAATCTATAAGTTGATCATTTGGGTTAAATCTTAAGGGTCTGATTATTGAGTTTTTAAATGTTAAGTTAACCATTCATTGACCATTGTGTTCTTTTGCACTTTGAACATCGGCGCTCAAATGTAGGAAAACCTGACTAAAAATCAGTTGTTGCCTACTGTCACCGCATGGTACATATGAAGACACCCCATTCTTCTTTCTGTTCTGATGACCTTTTTAGAATCCTCTGGATGTATCATAAGAAATGCTTTCAAAATCTTTAAAGCTGCAATCTGTTTGGTCAATTCAAAAGGTCACCAGAACAAAATTAAATGGGGTGTCTTTAGATCTAACTATTTACCTCATTATTATTTTATATTTAGGTCCATCGTCTGTTTCTCCCGTAGAAATACTTCCGGTCGATCCATCTACACTATCGTTTGAGCCTGTTCCAGTGCCTGCTCCGATTCCACCACAGCCTCCCGGTACAGTAAATGAATGCTTGATTTGCCTAGATGCACCCAAAGCTGGTACATTCGTTCCCTGTGGTCATATGGCATGTTGTGAGAGATGTGCTAACATAATAACAACAAGAGGTGATAGATGCCCAATGTGCAGAGGGAGGATACAAATGTTTCAAAGAGTCTATAATTCGTGAATGGATCTAGACTTGAGATTCTTTGGCTCGAGTTTCCAGTGACTCAGAAGTTTGCGTCCCTATTTATTAGACAACTTTTCATGAGTATAATTAGTTGTCTGCAAATCCTTAGTAAGATCATTGAAGTAATATACATTTCAATCTTATTTCCATGGTGTGTGTGTGTGTGTGTGTGTGTGACGCCCTTTATCGACGCACCTTGGTCATGTTGGGTGGTCAGTTTTATTGATGGAGGAAACCGGAGTACCCGGAGAAAACCACCGACTATGGCAGGTTACTGACAAACCTAATCACATACAAGTTAACTTCCATGGTAAGATATAGATTCATACTTTTAAAAATGTAGATAGCTTTGTTTGTTTCTTTGTTTTTACTATGAAACACATGTATTCTACATAGGCGATACTTTGGAAACGAAATTGACATTGTCATGATTGTGGTTTTTCTGAATTACCGATTGGTTGTGGGCTTATTCCACATCTCATTATTTTCTATAAATAGGAATGACTCTTTTCATTTGGCTAATGACAAACGAAGAATCTACATTTTAATTGTTTTCAATATAGAAATAATATAAACCATGTAATCATCGTATACGTATGTCTTTTACTATTATAAAGTTATCATTTATTTAGGCATTTCCCTTTGCAAAGGGAAGACCTTAATGTATTTTTAATTATTATTATTTTTATTTCCTGCCACAGATGGCAAAAAAAGTGTCTTGACTTATCATTTCGAAGCTAAATACCATTATTTGGTCATACTCTGATTCGCTTTGACTGGCCCTGCGAAACCGATCTATTTATAGTAATAGAATTATCCGTCCCGCTACTTGAAACCTTGTGTTTAAACAAACCCAAAAGCCATAATGGATATAAAAAATCTAAATTGACTGAGGAAAATGTTGTCGGACTCATAGTCATGATTTGTCATGCAAAAAAAAAAAAAAATCGATCCACTTCCTAGTTACGCGTATTTGACTCGAAGCACTGTTGCGACTCGGTCATTTTTTCTTTCTTTCTTTAAAACGGTTAGTCCTAGGAACTTTGGATGTTCGCCAATCATCCTACATGACATATGTTGCATCCAATAATGTCAAGAGCCAAGGTCAGCGGAAAGACCTCATTTGTTGTCTTTGATGTTATCTGTGGAAAATATTTTTATACTAATTTGTTGATCAATGTAATATAAGTCAGAATATCTATGCTTTTCTATTCTGTACACAAACATCATTTTGAACTCTTTAGAAATGTATTAATTTATTACATCTAAAGTATGTAAAACATTATTAAAAGTATTTTCATCTTTGGCACATATTCCATAGTCTTTCTTTTTTTTAAAACATCTTTGGAATTACAATCCACTGGATTCAGTTTTGAATAACGTAAGCAGTTACAGCCTGTTAAAACACAGCCTTAACGCCTAAATCAAAGCCGTATCTATTATTGGGGTATGAAGATGTACCACCTGTATTGAAACAATAATTATACACGATGAATATTCTATAATAAATAAATTTTAGAAAATTGTTAGTTGCATTTGCATTGAAAGCAAATTGGGTTTATATTCTTGTAAACTTTTTTAAAAGTCTAAAGAATTTGATTGGATTAACGATATTTTATACTACTCCTAATATCATCGAATCCAGTTTAAACAGGAATACAACAATAAAGTTTTTAAATACACTTTGCAGTTGCACAGATGCCACGTGCAATGTGATTGACAGGTGTAAATATTTATACGCCGATTTTATTAACCGAATTTTAAATATTTTTATAGAAAAAATATCAATTTACTTAATTTTTGGACTAGAGGCTCCCAGGAGCCTGAATCGCTCACCTGATCTCTTATGCCAAAGTTTGAATAAATTTCACAAACTTTCAAGTATACAAAGTTGCAAAAGAATGATCAATCCTTACAGTGGTTTCACAGAAGATTTTTGGAAATCATTTTAAATTAATAGAAAAAAAAACCAGTTAATGGGCAATAACTCCTGTAAGGACCTTTTGATGCTGAACAAGAAAATTTGCTTCGGATTTTCTCTATCTCTTATACTTTTCGAGTTATAAGCCAAAAACAATGGTCTGACCCCCTGTTCTATTTTTAGCAATGGCGGCCATGTTGGTTGGTCGACATGTATATCATTCACAAACTTGGTAGAGGACATCCTAAAGATCAAGTGAACCAAGTTTCAAAGCAATGAATCCCTTCAGTGGTTTCAGAGAAGAAGATTTTTGAAAATCAGTTAAAATCAATGGAAAAAAAAACAGTTAATGGGGAACAACTCTTCAATGGCTGACATTAAAATTTTGACTCTGAAATCAACTTTGTAGATCTGAATAAGCTTAACAATTTTGCAATGCTAACTTTTCCTCCAGCTCTAACAGTTTTCAAGATATAGTCCAAAAACTGCAAAAATGGTCAATTTTGACGATTAAAGGGCAATTACTCCTATAAGGAGTTGTTTCGCAATTTTGACTCAACGGAGAGATTTGTAGAGCTTGTGATGCTGAACATGAAAGGTTGCTTCGAATTTTCTCTATCTCTTATACTTTTTGAGTTATAAGCCAAAAACAATGGTCTGACCCCCCTGTTCTACTTTTAGCAACGGCGGCCATGTTGGTTGGTCGACGTGTATATAATTCACAAACTTGGTAGAGGACATCCTAAAGATCAAGTATACTAAGTATCAATGGAACCCCTTCAGTGGTTTTAGAGAAGAAGATTTTTGAAAATCAGTGTAAATTAATGGAAAAAAAAACAGTTAAAGGGGAATAACTCTTAAACGGCTGATCTGACAATTTAGACCCTGAAATCATTTTTGTAGATCTCAATGAGCTTAACATTTCTGCAATGCTAACTTTTCCACTAGCTCTAACGGTTTTCAAGATATAGTCCAAAAACTGCAAAAATGGTCAATTTTGATGATTAAAGGGCAATAACTCCTATAAGGAGTCGTTTCACAACTTCGACTCAATGGAGAGATTCGTAGAGCTTTTGATGCTGAACAAGGACGGTTGCTTCAGATTTTCTTTATCTCTTATACTTTTCGAGTTATAAGCCAAAAACAATGGTCTGACCCCCCTGTTCTATTTTTAGCAACGGCGGCCATGTTGGTTGGTCGACGTGTATATAATTCACAAACTTGGTAGAGGGCATCTTAAAGATCAAGTATACCAAGTTTCAATGCAATCCCTTGGGTGGTTTCAGAGAAGAAGAAAAGTTAATGGACGGACGGACGGACGACTGACGCTATACGATGACAATAGCTCACATGACCCTTCGGGTCAGGTGAGCTAATAAATTTATTTATAAGTATTAACTGTAATAATTTTTGGTTTATAGAAGCAATAAATTAGATTTTTAATGGTGTACATTTTACATTCGCGGATTATTCAATGTGTACCATGAAAAATTTAGTTTATGGTTCAATAACTTGTGACCAAAAAAAAATATTACAGTTAATTCTTAACTAGATCCTCTGGTAGGAATATTGCCTGACCGATTTACCCTGTCTAGACGATAAAAAAAACCCCGCAAAAATCAGATAGCTCTGCTCAAAAACTGTTTTAAATCACGTTCCTTAATTGATCAATCCTTATTATTGAGGGTGCCCTAAAAAAAAAAAAAAAAAAACCTTTGTGGAATATGATTATTTTTGATAGCCCCGTGCCAGGGTTTACAGTTTATTTATCCATTATCCAAGATTTATAAAAAGCCTACTGTCTTTTGAGGACACCAGTCTCGGAGTCGCATCGACTTGACAATATGTATACTGTTCCTCAAATGGATTCCTGACATCACCAATAATTACATTTAGAACAAGTAAGGTATCAGAGCTTTCCTGGACTTGGGGTAGTCGTCAAACTTTTCTATGTACCATCTAAAAAGACAAAATACATTTTTCAAATATCTTATATACCTTCCGCATACACTAAAATGAAATAAAACAGGCGTCAGCAGGAGCAGGAGAATTGTATAGGAAGTAAAGAATGTAATCGTGGCAACTTGGACGTTGTATCTTAGATTACAAATAAAGGTAATAACAAAATTACCGAGCTTTGGGAATCAATCTCAAATGTCCATAAGACGAGACAAAATAGGGAAGACATACCGGAAAAATTGAAGATCGCAATGGTCCTGACTTAGTACAGGCCTTTCAAAAGAAATGGAGGGTTAAACCGGGTATTAAGGCGCGCTAAACCCCCCCTTCCATTGCGATCTTTGGGTCCGGTAGTTACACAAAACACATCAGGTTGAGGTTAAAAATGATGAGATTTTAAGTACTACTTTTCCTAGGAATCAGGCAGATACGATTTATAGGGTGTCACATTGATAATAAATACACACAAAAAAATTCAACAGAATTAGGTAAAGCCACCCCAGTAAACTTTGTTTTGACCACTAAATTTTTCCGTCTATCTTGGGTTTAGGAGATATAACCAGTCAAAAAATATCTAGGCACCAAATACATATTAAGATGTAAAAACTGCATTGGGTTTCTTTTTATGGTAAAATGAATGCATCTGTAGATACCCCAAAATCTGAAATTGGAAATGATCGATGTGCCACCCCCTGCCTGATCCTTATGTGGAATAGTACAGAATTGATTTATTGTTTAAGATGTTGGCCATGGTTTACAGTGTTTTTACGTTGTCTTTGTGCTGCCTATTTTTACATGTATGTTTGTATTTGCTTAACCTCTTTGAGGTTTTATTATGCAATAAAGTATAAAATAATTGTGTGTGCACAGTTTTCACTGCGTTTTCATGGCCAATCTTATAATTATAATGTAACAGAAAACTGTAAAAAGGACGATTCAGACTAAAACTTATAACAACAAGATTACGTCAGACTATTTTTTTCTAGTAAAACTCATTTGTTTGTAAGGTATGCCAACCTGTGATGGTGAACAGCTCTTGGCCCTAGGTTACAGGTGGTAGATATGGCAAAGGCTAACCCAGGCAAGGAATTACTGGCAATGGCAAACCCCCACCATTCTAGGATCTCCCCAAGGAAATTGGCACCGGATACATACTCAAACATCCCACCTGTGTCGACAATAGATATTATATGTTTGTTAAAAGTATTGATACTTTTGCCTTAAAGTGCTTATCGGCAATGAAAGATACAAGTTTTAGAATAAATAAAATACGGCAGTATACAATGCTAGTATGCAGAGTTATGATTTGTAAAATATTTTTTTAAAATCGTTTGTGAATTCCAAAAGAAATTGTTAAAGTAAAAACTGTTATATTGATGGTCATCGGAAAATTTCCAGTAAACGAAAAAAAAAAAAAAATCAGCTTTTAATAAAGGCGTCACAATTTGAAGTAATTTTGCGATACATTGGTAAATTCAACTTTTTTTGCTAAGATGAGATTTGATGCCATAAAATAAAACCGATTCATCCAACCATTTCTTCTGAAATCACATTATAAAGTCATGACTGCTGACTTTTGTAGCTTTCATTCTTTCGATTGGAATTGCCTTATTTTTTGCATGGCGTCTTTGAATCATTCAAGTTCGACAGCTAAATGTTGCTACCCAGCGTTATTTCATGATTCATATATACACCTGGAAGAATTAAAGCACCCACGTGTTTTTTTTTAGAGTCCTACATTTTCAAAACACTTTTAACCATTATTTAACTGATAGTCTTAGTAAATTTGCATTACAAACCAAAAATGTGGATATAACTGAAAGCTCACGTCCTTTAAATCATATATAGTAGATTTAAAACTGATCAGAATCATGAAATTAAAAACTATTTCAAATCAATCATTGAAAAATACAAATAGTCATGGGGTGCTTAACTTTTTTCCAGGTGCCAGTTAGAACTGTACCTTGTGGTATTTTGTATCCAGTTTCTCCAGGTTTTCTGAGATTCCTCAGTATGTGATCCGAGTGTACGTTAATGCACAGACCAACTATAAACAAACTAAAACCTACAACACACAACAAAATGAAACTGAAAAAATAAGACTTCATTATGCAAAAGGAAAAAAGAATATTGAAAATGCACATGGGACAATATGGAAAAAAAAACCAACAGTATGATTAGAATTGAAAATTAAAAAGAGTTAAAGACAGTTTAAGTGTTTTAAAAGACGTCTTAATTGTACGAAAATGCTGAAGGACAAGGTAGGACAAGTGAACAAATTGGCCCCCTAAATTTGGCATATTCTACTTGTTATGAATATTTCATTGTAATTGCAGGATTTTGTAGTTTAAAGGTTATATTTGATGGAAAATGCATTTTTTTTAAATTCAAAAAGATTGCTAATGTATGCATATGCGATAAATTGTAAAACCAGCAAAATTGTCAAAATATGCTAAAATTAGCCACAGGCGTTTGGGTACAGGATTTTATTTTATTTTGAATAACATGTTTATAAAAAAATTTCACATCGTCTCTATACTATTTCTGTAGCGAGTGTCATATTTTTTTTTATCTAAACACAATAAATAGAAATAAAAACCTGGACCCAAACGACTGTGAAAATAGCTAGAATTTATGCAGTTTTTTGTGAAAAATTCAAAATTTCAAAAATAAACATGAGAGAACCTGTGACCCACAGAGATATTTTCAGCAAACATTGGTATAGTGATACTTCGCCACAGTAAAAATATTTTAGTGGGCCACAGGTTCGCTCAGACTTTTATTTTAATTTAAAAAAAACATGAAAATTTATCTTATTTCGAGCTTTTTGAGAAAAAAGTCGCTTTTTCCACATATTTAGCTCAACACTGAGAAGAAAATTGCTAGATTATACGTTTGAAACATAGAAATTGTTTTGAAATTCGCCACTTTAAAGTAGTAAAATTGACATTTTAAAGAAATTTGTCCGTTTTGAAAAAGGGGCAAAAAAAAACAGCCCTCATCATATCTTGTCCTTTGTGATTTGTTTAATATGGCTCTGCATGTATGTGTATACAACAATTATCTTAAAATTCTACTAGCTGTTTTTTTGTCATCTTGTGTCACGATAACCCTGACATTTGGAATGGCATTTAACATATTAAAAAATTAAAATGTCATATGTGGGTGATGTTTTCCTTTTGTGACTTATTTACTCTTTCCTATCTTAAACAAAACAAATTTTAGATATTCAAATGGTATACGTGAATTTCCAGGGGATTCCATTGTAATTTTTTAATTCGTGTAAAGCGTGGATACGTATTTTAGATTTTACCAACATTTAACAGGTCGTTGACAACAAGCAGAAGCGCCCAACCCTTCCGGGCTCCCAAATTTTCGTATGTTTCGATGCAGGTTTGCGTCGATATTTTGGCATATAAGTGATGGAGTGTGTATTTTGCTACAATGTGCATTTTTTCCCATTGTTCTGAAGTGGGTTTCATGTCAACTTTTAAACTGTTATTGTCTTCAAATTCCCCCATTGCTTCCACTTTGGTTATTTAAAAAAATGGTTGATATTCCGTAATAGTAGTATTTCATCATTAAAATTAATCCTGCAATATGATTTTCATGTTCATTTTCCCCTTTTAGCACTAGGTTTTCTGACTGTTTTATTTCAATTGTTTAGCAGTATCAATTTAGCGTGAATTTCCAGGGGCTTCCCCCATTACTCATGAACTCACATCCTACTTGCTTATAACTGCGAATGTCTGCCAGGTTTCAGTCTACCTGTTACAAAATGCGGATGTCTGTGCCAGTTCCTAGCAGTCTGCTTAAAACTGAGGATACGTGTGCCAGTTCTAAACCTACCTGCTATAAACTGAGGATTTCTGAGTCAGTTCTAAGCCTACCTGCTATAAACTGTGGATGTCTGAGTCAGTTCTAAGCCCATCTGCTATAAACTGCGGATGTCTGAGTCAGTCAAGTTCTAAGCCTACCTGCTATAAACTGTGGATGTGTGAGTCAGTTCTAAGCCTACCTGCTATAAACTGTGGATGTCTGAGTCAGTTCAAAGCCTACCTGCTATAAACTGTGGATGTCTGAGTCAGTTCTAAGCCTACCTGCCATAAACTGCGGATGTCTGAGTAAGTCAAGTTCTTAGCCTACCTGCTATAAACTGCTGATGACTGTGCCAGTTCTAAACCTACCTGCTATAAACTGTGAATGTCTGAGTCAGTTCTAAGCCTACCTGCTATAAACTGTGAATGTCTGAGTCAGTTCTAAGCCTACCTGCTATAAACTGCGGATGTCTGTACCAGTTCTCAGCCTACCTGCTATAAACTGTGGATGTCTGTACCAGTTCTAAGCCTACCTTTTATAAACTGTGAATGTCTGAGTCAGTTCTAAGCCTACCTGCTATAAACTGAGGATGTCTGAGTCAGTTCTAAGCCTACCTGTTTTAAACTGAGGATACGTGTGCCAGTTCTAAACCTACCTGCTATAAACTGCGGATGTCTGAGTCAGTTCTAAGCCCACCTGCTATAAACTGTGGATGTCTGAGTCAGTTCTAAGCCTACCTGCTATAAACTTTGGATGTCTGAGTCAGTTCTCAGCCTACCTGCTATAAACTGTGGATGTCTGTGCCAGTTCAAAGCCTACCTGCTATAAACTGTGGGTGTCTGAGTCAGTTCTAAACCTATACCTGCTATAAACTGTGGATGTCTGTGTCAGTTCTTAGCCTACCTGCTATAAACTGAGGATGTCTGAGTCAGTTCTAAGCCTACCTGCTATAAACTGTGGATGTCTGTGTCAGTTCTTAGCCTACCTGCTATAAACTGCGGATGTCTGTGCCAGTTCTAAGCCTACCTGCTATAGACTGAGGAATTCTGAGTCAGGTCTTTGCCTACCTGCTATAAACTGTGGATGTCTGTGCCAGTTTTGTGGGTTTTTCTGAACGTAGAGCAGGTATCCACACTGTAAGAATCCGTTCATGGAACAAAACAAGAACGCTAAAACAACCATGTACAGTGGAAGAGGTCGCCCCTTCAGGAAGAGGGGATAGATGAAGATTCTGCATGGATAAATAGATAAAAAGATTGATTAAAGCAAGTGGATTTCCAATATCAAGGCCTTATCGAAGTCGTTATTGAACTCTAAAAAAAGAAAATAGGAACACACTCATAGCAAGAGTGAAGACACGAAACAGTTCCTAAAACTATAAAAGCTATAATCAACCATTAGGTATAATTACTGCATAAAGCCGTAAAAACTCATACAAAAACCATTGAGGAGTGAATACTGAAATAAGTTAGATGTAAAGTACAAAAACGATTCAAAACATTAACCTGTACACTAGAACTTTTTTCACCAGAAATTCTCGTTTTTTTCCCATTTCTATATGAAGATCATTGTAACTTGGTTTGTTGCAATCATTCTCCTGCTTAAAGATTCAAATATGTGGTTATTTCATCGCTTCCTGTAGTTTCAAATTAACAGAGAATAGCAACACAAAGAGGTGTGTTTTTTGAAAATTAATTCCAGATTGTTTCTCAACCAATTAAGGATCGCTGGTCAATTTTTGAGATTTCTGTCAGATTTTCGGAATTCTCTGGATAGGAATAATTTTTTTTTTGCCCATTTACCTCCAAATTTCTTTTCATAATAAGGTTTATTTGAGTCATTAAGAGCTAATTTACAAAGTGTAATAAATTTCTTGTTATTTTTCCATAGGTTGTTACACATGCTAAACATGTGAAAAAGCTAGAGAGAGCGTTTTCCTGCCAAATTTTGAATGCTTATTATCCGGCAACCATATTAATTTTACTTTTTACCTTTATGATCTATTCATCAGGTATATCAATTAGATACCTTGTTATTTTCAATCTGACCAGTGAATTTGTAAAAATAAATAGGAAAAGCTTACTCTTCCGAGCTACGTAAATTCCGCTATTTCACGAGTGCACGTTGCTCATATTAAGATGTGTTTTGAGGTTATATTTGCAGTCTCTATGTTTTCATTTTTATAAGTTAAACTTGTTATCTTTCGTATGTCTTTGCTACTCATAAGCTGAGAGAAGTTTAAGAACGGCAGTGTACACATAAAAGTATAGCTTAGCATACGGATCAAATTTGGTTGTGGACAAAACATTAAAATTTTAGTACCAGGTGCTTGTCTTAGTTCTACAATGTTCAGTACCAGACAGAAAAATTACAGTTACTACTATATAAAAAGTTAAAACAAAATGAGCTTGTGGTGCTTTCTTTTATTGGATATGTCGTGTAAAAGTTGCAACTTTGTACATGTTGCAACATGTACAGATAAATTGTACAAGTTAAGAAAAATTTTGAATGCCCTCTTCATTATTAGACCCAACTTATTTTTTTTTGTAATCATCAATGTGAATGGAACATTTAAGAACAAGTGTATCATGAAATTCACAATCAAGTGAATAAAGTTCTAAGAACTTCCATTGCATAATGATGGCAGTATTAGTTCCCAGACTTTGATGTCTTGATTTCAGCAACAACACTTTAGATGCTTTTGTATGGCACTTCAATAATAATATTTATTAAACATTTTGGTCGGGAATATTTCTTAAAATTGACATGCAAAATTTCAACAAAATGTGTAAATCTCATGTCTTATTTGGGATTACATTTGTTTGATGAAAGACAACCATGTCATATTTATCTTCACTTGTACAATTTATCTGTGCATATTGCAACATGTACAATATTGCATCTTGTACACAACATATTTATTTCTAGCTTTGTTCTTTTATCATTAACCAGCCCTTTTGTGATGTATTGTGGATCTCAAAATTGCCAATGATTATAAACTAGGTTCATGTGATAGTTGTACCGCGGAGTCCACAATTTCATTACTGCTTTTAAAAACAATGTCAAATCCTTACCTGTGAATATAATGCAGCCCATAGAGACTTAGCAGAATCCTGTTTGTGAAGTTTTCTGCCCTTTGACACTCTGTAAAACATATCAAAGCCGCTGGGATCGCAAGCGCGGGAAGCTCTTGAAGAAACCATCCAATCCTATCGTTTACAACAAACTTGCTGCTGTCCGAATATCGCCCATACTTCGCACGTGTAAATAACAGCGAGAGAAGTAAAACACCGCTCCAAATAATAAGGCCTTTCGCTGTATTGAGAAAAAGCTTCTCTGAAATTTCCATTTTACTTTTTCGTCTACTCCTTTTCCATCTGAAGATGGGGAATATTTCTTATCTCATCTCAGAGCATGGCATCTGTCGTGGAATTGTGATGACGTCAAATTAATTGGAATATCTCGGGTGCTGTGACAAAGTAGAGGTGGCGTATGAAGATTAATTTTCACAGAAAGTGGATATCAAATAATTTAATATTTACTATTTATCGCACACAGCATGTGGATCAAATTATGTAAACAATGATACCACAGATTTTTATTATCATTTGATATCAATAAAGGGCAGATTCGTGATGTAGATTGATGAATCGATCATGACAGGTTTTTTTTGTCCCTCAATATGCCGACTCTAAAAGAGAGAGAAAAATGATATTCTAAAGAAATTTCATCTCTGATATTGATTTTAAAATAACAATGTTTTATGGTATAATTTTTAGAATACATGTGCGTTTGTTAAAAGTTTTTTTTCATATTTTGTTTGAACATAGATATAATCATAGATATAATATACATTATATCTATGGTTTGAACAAATAGTTTGAAATGAAACATGTTCTACTGAAAAGAAAGGGACATATTTTAACTCATCTCAATAGACGATAATCGAGATTCAATCAGATCATGGAAGTCAAGTATCAAATTGGTTTCATAGTTCAGATGGATTTAAAATCTTACAACAATTGAAGTAATTCCAATTTATATTGAGATAAGCATCATTATTAAAAAATCATAAAGAGTAATCAACGATGCAATGATGTGAACATCACCTATAAGAATAAGAATAAGAATAATTTTATTACCCAGTGACTGGGCCCATTTCTGGGCAAAGGTTACATTGATCTAACAATAAACATACAACATGTACAAAGACATTACAACAATAATGGTGTTATTTAATTTGTTGTCACAGAATCAGAGCCTGTACAAAAACTTATAAACATATATATGCAGTGTAAAACGTGTGGAACAATAATGGTGGTATTTCCCTCAGCAGTTGATCAGTTTTGTCTTAATTCAAACCCTTTAATTATAAATTTACCCAAGTTCTTAATATAAGCAAATCTTCATTGCTAGTTAACCATAAATAATTATCATCAGTAGAGAGATTAATAAAATTTGGACACATTGCAGAAATATCTTTAAATAAAATATTCCTTTCCTCTTTATATTTTGGGCATTGAACTAGAAAATGAATTTCATCTTTTACTTTATCTAATGAACAATTTAAGCACTTTCTTTCAGACCTCTCTGTTTTATTCTTATCATATCTTTTTCTCTCGATTTGTAGATCATGAGCACTAATTCTAAGTTTACAGATTGTGCGTCTAATGTTAAAATTTTCAATCAAAAGGTAGGTCTTAAAGCAGTAGTTTACTTTAAATTTAAAATATGTATCTAATTTAGTTTGTGAGATGGATGATCTTTTCTTGTTCCAAAAATTGATGTAACTATCACAAAGTTTCCTTTTTACAGTGTTAATTAGAGTAGTATATTTAACATTATGTGACTGTACACCCAATTTCTCTAGAATATAAACAATAGAGGTATACCAACAATCTGTGTGATTTTGATACATGGTTTTGTTGCATATATATGCATCATATAGTAGTCCATCATTTAATTCTTCAAGTCTTAACCAATATTTGATTAAAGTTATAACTATAGAAAAGAACAGAGGATATCGTCCTACCTCAGCCATTACAGCTAAGTTGGTGGCTTTTTTGTTTACCCCAAGAATATATTTTAAATATTTTATGTGGGATCTGTCAAAATAGTTATTCAAAAAGTTCAACTGCAGAAGGAAATCGCCTTCTCTGCTACATGCAACAGTGTTGGTTTTAAACATACCAGTAACTTCACTACCATACATACAAATAGGTTTTATGGTGTGGTCATACAAATGGAGAGATGTCAAGACACTTGGATTACTTGAGGATAATGATCTTTGAAGTTTAAAAATTGCCTTAAGTGATTTTTTGTAAAGTTCTTCCTTTGCAACATTGAAAAGGCCACTGGCAGAAAAGGGTATACCAAGATATTTGTAGCTATTGACACATTCAATTTCATCTTTATTAAAAAGAAACCTTTCTTTTATATGTTTGCCACTCTTGTTAAATATAAGAGCTTTTGTTTTACTTAAATTAACTTCCATACACCATTGTGTACAGAAATATGACAATTTATCTAATCTTGATTGAAGACCTTTTTTGGAATTTGATAAAATAACAATGTCATCTGCATACATCAGACAGTCACATCTTCTATTATTTACATTTACAGCATCTTGGCAGTTTTCAAATAGTATTGGCAAATCATTTAAAAACATTTTAAACAAATTAGGTCTCAGAACATCACCCTGTCTGACTCCTATATTAGAGCTGAACTTTGGGAGTCAAAAAACTGTCTATCTTGACACAAAGGTCTGATTTTGAGTACATATCTTTCAAGATTGAATAGAATTTCCCAGAAATGTTATTTTTTAGTAGTTTAAATTGAATACCAGCATGTACAACCTTATCAAACGCTTTACGGAAGTCGACAAAGCATGCATACAGTCTATCACCTTTGCAATTTGTATACTTGTCAATAATGGTTTTTAAAACAAACATGTGGTCTGATGTCCTGCGTTTACTGCAGAAGCCAATTTGTGATGGATGAATAATATTGTTTGCTTCAAGGTATTTATCTAGTCTTTTATTTAAAATAGAATTAAACACTTTTCCAATGCAATTATTAATAGCTATGCCCCTGTAATTTTCAGGTTTCTTTGGATCGTCCGACTTGTAAATGGGACAAATGTATGCAGTGGACCATTTGGCAGGGTAATACCCTGGGGAGAATATTAGGTTGAATAATTTATTAAGTATTGGAGTTAAAATACTACCTCCACATTTTAAAATTTCATTTGGCAGCCCATCTAGGCCAGCAGCCTTTCCTGTTTTGGGGCTTTTTATACATTGTAAAATTTCTTTATCATCAATTCTATAATCAAGTTCACAGAAGGTTTGTGTTTTCTCTAATGTACTGACCATTGAACGAATTTCTTCTTGTCTTGATGAAAACTTATCAGGGGTCTGATTCAACGAGTTAAAATACTTGTACCAAACATTTGTATCAATGGCACATTCTGGTTTATCTGAATTAGTCTCTTCTTTTAATGATTTAACTAAAGCCCAATATTCCTTAGGGTTATTTGTCATTAGATTGTCCAATCTATCAAGTATCTTTTGTTTAAACTCTCTTTTCTTTATTTTTCTTAGTTTATTGTATTCTCTATAGCATTTAAAATATGAACCTTTTATAATTGGATCCTGTGGAAATTTTGAGAGTAATTTACCTTTATCAATTAAAATCTTTCTCTTTTTTTGTAGGTCATTATCAAAGAATTTTTTATTCGTTTTCTTCCTTTTTGAAACTTTGAATGGAAGTACCTTTTTTGTTGCATTTTCAATTTTAAATTGACATTTATGAACAGCATTTTCAATGCTAGTAGAAGATGTGTTAAAATCTGATTCTAAAAATTCTTTTATATCATTTGTTGTTTCTTGACAATTCAAAGCATTATGTAACATCTCTCCAGATGTTGAAGACCATCTATATTTACCAGGAAAAACAATATAAACTGTAATGGACAGAACTAGAAAATCTCACAACTACTGGTTTCGTCATTACTCACAAGGAACATGGGTTTTTATGTCCACCTTGAAGGCAACCTTTGCAAGTATAAATTTTAATTTGTCTACTTCAGATCATATATCTATTCGGGGAAGACGTTATATGCAAGAATAGAAAATGCATTAGATTTTAAAAGACAGGTAAAAGTTTTGCAGCACAGGC
>OZ020311.1:51888475-52074997 GCA_963971305.1 Arcuatula senhousia
AACCTCCTAAAGACCAGCAAGGCCATGATAACTGGGATAGGAAAGTCGAGGGATTATTATCGTTGCTAGGATACATCGTGGGATTAGGAAACCTATGGAGATTCCCGTACCTTTGTATGAAGAACGGGGGAGGTATAGTTATCGTTGCTCATAAAAATTGGCCTTTTACGTGACAGACATAAACAAGTTAACCATTAATTTATCGTAACATTTTTATTGAATTATGATGGTAAAAACATCTGCAATTTTCATTAAAAGAAGAAAAATGCTATTTTTTTTATTTATTTGAATAGTTTGTTTTCAGATAAATCAATAACAGACAAAATTAAACAAACGCTTTTTGTAAGGCTTTTGAGATTTTTTAACCAGTGTTTTTAATGATAAAACTCATTTGTCAGTAGCCATTGAACCTGTTTTGCACGCTGTTTTGTCTCTTCTTTTTAGGTGCTTTTCTGATTCCGTTTGTTTTCTGTATTATATTTTGTGCCTTTCCATTGTTTTTCCTGGAGTTAGCTCTGGGTCAGTTCACTGCTAAAAGTACGATCCATTGTTGGGAAGTCTGTCCTCTGTTTAAAGGTAACTAGACATTGTAGAAATAAACCAGAACAACGCTTATCTATAAAATCCTATATTTTGACATTACAGGTTTTATAGTCTATATATTTTATAGTCGATCTGACTTTTGTTACACTTTGCGAAAATATTATATACATGATTTAGTAACTTTGATACAAGTCTCTATCATAATTTGTAAACCAAAAGAAACGTAATTTAGCTAATTTGTACAACCATCAAACCAAAGTAGATGTTCTAAGGTCACTCAGAAAACAGAAAATATATTCATGTAATATAAATCTGTTTTACTGTCAGTTTAATGTAAAGATCCGTCCCTCATTTCTCCAAATTTAGCAAACTTTTGCTACAATTTGATAACAAGCCCCCTACAGATAAGCATTGGCGGATACAGGAGGGGGGTTGGCTCGATACGAACAAGACACAGACGAGTTCATCGAAAGGGAAACATTATTGAAGTTTGAAAACGAGTGATATTTTACGGTTATCTGAACTGTTTAGTAGTAACCGTGCTAAAACTATTCAAATTGAAAAATTGAATAAAAGACATTATATTTTGTCTATTCTTTGCAGTGGCGGATCCAGAAATTCTGAAAAGAGGAGGCCCACTGACTGGCCTAAGAGGGGGCCCACTTTTGTCACGCTTCAATGATTTCCTGTATATTCAACCAATTTTTTTTTCGCCAAAAAGGGGGTTGGGCATCCAGCCCCCCTTGTATCAGCCAATGCTTTGTATGATTTATGATAAGGTCTATTTAAATGAAGTAAAATATTTTCCCTAATTCTTATATCCAGCGTATAGGTTACAAATCCCGGCCACCGGGAACTTTTTACAACCAACATATGTCAAAAGTCAATTTATCAGTAATCAGATAAGGTAAAATTTCGGGAATAGATAAGCAAGAATCTCCCTTTGTACGTTTTCGCATTCAAATAATAGTCGAGCATTATTTATTTATAAGTCGGTACAAGTTACAAACAAATGAAATTACAGAAGCTCTTGTGAGTTTTTAAAACCGACATTACATTAAAACATTACACACAAATATGATATAATGACATATCAAACATAATAAACGTAAAATTAAAAGACTGCACAACATTGAAGCACATACAGATATTATAGAAGAGAAGATGGCGTCTTGAACAATGAAATCGAATTCTTAACATTGGCCGAAATAATTGTCTGGTCATGTTGAAGACTGCTGACTGTTTTCCATTGTGAGTTTTTAAATTGCTGTTTCTTTAATGTTGGTTGTGTCGCGTACACTTATTCCACATCTCTTTATCGTCTTTTGTTGAGAAATCTCCATGTGGAAACATATGGCCATGTTGTGTTGCAGGGACCGTTTTTTTCCACCGGGCATCTACATCCTGCTTGTCCATTAAACTTACACAGGTCTCTATTTGTTTAATCTAGGTGTAGGCTTTGGTATGGTCCTACTCAATGGATTGTGCTGCTTGTATTATGTCATGGTAGTCACATGGTCTCTTTACTTTATTGGGAACTCCTTTTTATCCCCACTTCCATGGTCGACGTGTACCAACGATTGGAACACGGATAACTGCTTTACAGATGTCACGGAGGTTAACAATGTTACCATGACCACTAATACGGAGTATACCAACGAGTCGAGAGGAAATATGACCCTCAACACGACGTTTATCATCGGGTTAGGAGGAAATGAAACTAATAGTTCCGTCCTTCTTACTAACAGTTCTAGATATGTCATTAGCAGTGAGGAAGAATTCTGGCAGTGAGTCAAATTATATCATTTTTTGCTATTATATGAACAGTTAGTAAAACACAGTTGTGACGTCATGCCATTATTAATCCAGTACTTTATTGCTCGTCTTACCGGTAAGAACAGTTCAACTGCTTAGTCTTAATATTGGACTGTTTTATATTTAATATTGGATTGCTTTTATCTAATATTGGACGGTCATTAATAGTATTTCAATGTATTTTTGTGAATTTAACATTTTCTTTTTAAAGTCAATGATGGAAGAGAAAAATGCAGCAAGTATAAAATTTGACATATTTTTGACAATGTATGCCATGCCTAGATTCGAACCCGCAATCTTTCTCTCCTTAGGCAATGTCATTAAGCCTGTGGCTACCAATTGCTTGATTCATATGTGTTTAATTGGGGTATTTAAATCATTCTGGTTGTATAAACGTGCATGATAAATCTATATTGATATCAAAATTTTTTTGTCCATAGCTGGAATCGAATCCGTATTCTCTCCCACCAAAGTCCATATCGCTAACCATTCGGCTATAGAAGACTTGACAAACAAGTGTTCATTTAGAGTTTGAATTATCTGATAGTATTTGCGTATATATAACATCACGGATAAAATATATTTTTGATCGTGTTATGCTTGAATATAAAAGTTTGTAAGCATAAACTGTGTTTTAAGTAAGATAAAAGCCGTAAACAGTCCATTCGGTAAAATATTGGACAGCTTGCGCCTCAGACCTGTCCAATATTTTAACGAATGGACTGTTTACGGCTTATATCCTTTAGGTAAAAACCCGAGGCGCATTTGGTCAAATCTTTGATATTAAGACTAATTCAAATGTTTTCATTCCATGTTCAAAATTATTACTGTCTTTACTGGTTGTTCTCTCATACATATATTTTACATCCCCTTATTTTCTTTACATTGGCCCAAAAGGCAATAGAAGATGACATTTCAATCATGTTCTGCTGATAACAGAAAATCATGAAAGTAATTTATTTACTTTAATTGCTTATTTGTTCAACTTTGTCATAATTGACAAATAAATTATAAAGTATCTAATCTATACTGAATTTTGATCATTTGCATAATGCTTTCTACGCTCTACTTAAAAAAAAATAAGCGCTGCTGAAAGATTCGCTGCTTCGCTAAAAATATTACCTTTCATTTTTGTTTGTTTGGCATGTCTTATAAAGCACTTCCAATATTTCTTTTAGGTACAACGTATTGAATATATCTGAAGGAATAGATGTGTTGGGAGATGTAAACGTGAAGACATTGTTATGTTTGATGGGGGCCTGGCTCATAGTATTTTTCTGTCTGATGAAAGGAGTGAAATCCATTGGAAAGGTAAATCTTCCGTGAATGAAAAAAACATGAAAAACAGCCAAATAAATAACTGACATCCGAAAATAAATCTAAAGGACCAAAAACTTTACATGCCATCAAGGTTAAACACAAATATTTTTTAAGTTCACAAAAACGTAATGATCAAGTTTCCTTGCCAAGGTTGATGGCCAGGTGCCTAGAACTGAGTAAATCTTGTGCATCCTTTTCTTTGAATTTCCTAATATTTGGTATAATGATTATGTCCTTTGAATTTAAAACAGAACAGAATAAAAAAGACATATATTTGGAATAAATAAATTCAAATCTAAAAATTTAACACCCAATACTGTAAAAATACTATTTTTTCGTTTAATCAAATTTTTCGGTCTCCAAAAAAACTATTTTGGGTTAAGCATACTTATTTTTTTTTTAGAAAATATTTTTTATAGATTTTAGGGATTTTTTTTCAGATAGTTTTCTCTATTGATTCTATACTCAAACACATAAATTTTCCAAACCCCGTTATGACCTATGTCACAAAAATATTATGATAAAATCTATCAATGACTTTAAAAAAATTCTGCCTTTTTCAAGGCGGTTTACATTACAGCCACGATGCCATACGTTCTGCTATTGGTTCTCATGGTAAGGGCAGCTACTTTACCTGGAGCGAAGGATGGCGTTCTTTATTACATTACACCTAGCTTTTCACAGATTACAAATTTTCAGGTAACTCAAAAATGCCTACTACGTGCCTAATCTGTAAAGAAGCTAGTACATTTTTCAAATAAAAAGCTACGCCGAGCGCAGCATGATACGACCTCAACATGTTGAACCCTGTACGATGGAGGCCCAATATGGATAGTCTATTGCTTTGGTCACATGCAGCCCATGGTGGACTTATAAAGCTTTTTGACACATACACCCTGTGGTGAACTTTATAATGCATATTTGACACATATATATTTACATCAACATCTAATAGAAAAAGTCTTATATTAATTGACATATTTGGTTCTTTTCGACTCCTATTTTTCAACAACAAAAAAGGTAAGAATTATTGCAAATCTGATCGAAAAATATGGGTAGGGATTTTCACATGGATTCCAATGAAAAAAATATTTTGAAAATCGAACCCCAAAAAAAGTTGATATATAGGCGTGGCATTTCTTTGGCCCACTCCAGCAATGTAAAGGTGCAATATATTTTCAAACTATGACCACATTTAGGTGACAGAATTCAATTAGCAATTCAACAAAAAAGAATTTTCAAAATCGAATGAATAATAAACATTCTACAACAGTTTTGTCAATTCACCTGTTTTAGCACATTTTGGCCCTTTTTTCTAAAACGGTAGGGACCACAAACCCAAAATACAGTACCAACCTTCCTTGAGTGGATATAACCATCATATTAAAACTTCATACTAATTGGCTGGTCCGCTACAGCTAAAGTTATTTACCTAGACAATCTGCATAAAAATTGCATTTTTTGCCCTTTCAACCCCTTATTTCTCAAAAATGGTAAGAGATATTGCAAATCTGATTTAAAAACCCACGCAGGAATTTTCACAAGGATTCCAATGAAAAAAAGATTTTCAAAATCGGACCACAAATAAAACAAGAGGCTCCCAGGAGCCTGAATCGCTCACCTGGTCTTGATGTGAACCCTATTGAGACTTTTGTATAGCTAAATGAGCTGAAAGTTTAAGCACGAAAAAGCTTTTCTCTATCTTCAATAGTTTTCATTCTGTAGGCCAAAAACACTATTTTTTGCCTTTAAGGGGCTGTAACCCCTATAAGGGGTCATCTGACAACTTCGACCCTATGGAGACTTTTGTAGAGCTAAATGAGCTGAACATTTAAGCAAGCAACAGCTTTTTAGCTCACCTTGCCGAAGGCAATGTGAGCTTTTGCAATCACTTGGCGTCCGTCGTCCGTCGTCCGTCGTCCGTCGTCCAACTTTTCAAAAATCTTCTCCTCTGAAACCGCTTGGCCAAATGTATTGAAACTTAGTAGGGTTGTTCTGTAGTATATCCTCTACAAATTTATCGTTCGAAATTTTGATTCGACAAAAAACATGGCCGCCATGGCTAAAAATAGAACATAGGGGTAAATTGCAGTTTTTTGCAAATAACTCAAAAACCGTAACAGATATCAAAATTCTGGCAAGGGTAAATGTGATCAGCACCTCAAGATCTACCTGCCCAGAAATTTTCAAGAAGATCCATCAACCGATGTAGGAGTTATTGCCCTTTTTCTGGATTTTTTCAAAAAAAATTACTTATTTAGCCCTATATCTTGAAAACTATACAAGATATTTCAAAAAATTAGATTTCATATGAATAAGCACATCAAGATCTACAAAAGTTGTAACAGAGTCAAAGTTGTAGGATCGTTCGTTTAGGAGTTATATCCCTTGGATTGTAAAAATTGACCATTTTCACAGTTTTTTGTTCAACATTTCAAAAATCTTCTTCTCTGAAACTGCTAAGTCAAATGAAATGAAACTTAGTAGGGTTGTTTAGTAGTATGTGGTCTACAAAATTATCGTTCGAAATTTTGATTTGACAAAAAACATGGCTGCCATGGCTAAAAATAGAACATAAGGTAAATTGCAGTTTTTTGCAAACTACTCAAAAATGGTAACAGATATTAAAATTCTATTTGAGTAATAATGATCAGCACATAAAGATCTACCTGCCCTGAAGTTTTGAAGAAGATCTGACATTAGTTGTAGGAGTTATTGCCCTTTTTCTTTTTTTTTCAAATTTTGCTCTTATAAGACTTATATCTTGAAAACAATACAAGATATTTGAAAAATTTAAATTGCATATGGTTAAGCACATAAAGATCTAAAAATTATGTAATGGGGTCAAAGTTGTAAGACCTTTCTTGATAGAAGTTGTTTTCCTTAGAACATTAAAATTGATAATTCCACAGAGTAGCAGTCCTTTGTTATATCCAGCATATAAGTATCATAGAATACAAGGTGAGCGATTCAGGCTCCTGGGAGCCTCTAGTCTCTATCTGCAATAGTTTTCTTCTATAAGCCAAAAACACTATTTTTCGCCTTTAAGGGGCTGTAACCCCTATAAGGGGTCATCTGACAACTTCGACCCTATGGAGACTTTTGTAGAGCTAAATGAGCTGAACATTTAAGCAAGCAACAGCTTTTCTCTATCTGCAATAGTTTTCATTCTATAGGCTAAAAACACTTTTTTTCGCCTTTAAGGGGCTGTAACCCCTATAAGGGGTCATCTGACAACTTCGACCCTATGGAGACTTTTGTAGAGCTAAATGAGCTGAACATGTAAGCAAGCAACAGCTTTTCTCTATCTGCAATAGTTTTCCTTCTATAAGCCAAAAACATGAAAAAACGCTATTTTTCACCTTTAAGGGGCTGTAACCCCTATAAGGGATCATCTGACAACTTCGACCAAATGGACACTTTTGTACAACTTTTGATGCTGAAGCAGTAAGGTGGCATCAGATTTCATCTATCTCTTATACTTTTTGATTTACAACCAAAAAAAAGTAGTCTGACCCCCTGGTCTATTTTTAGTTACAGTGGCCATGTTTTTTGACGGATCAAAAATCGAAACACAAGTTTGGTGCAGGACACCCTAAGGACCACTCACACCAAGTTTCATTAAATTCTGTTCAGTAGTTTCAGAGGAGAAGATTTTTGTAAAATGTTAACAGACGACGACAGACGACGACAGACGACGACAGACGACGACGGACACCAAGTGATGGCAATAGTTGATCTTTGGGGTATGGCACCTTTTTGACCCCCTGTAGCAATGTAACGGTGCAATATATGTTATAACCATTTACACATTTAGTTGACAGAATTTAATGAGAAACTCAATAAAAAAAAAGAATTTTCAAAATCGAATGAATAATAAACATTTTAAAACAGTTTTGTCAATACGCCCGTTTTAGTCCTTTTTTGCCATTTTTTCTAAAACGGTAGGAGCCAAAAACCCTTAATACAATACCAACCTTCCTTTAGTGGTTACAAACATCATATCAAAATTTCATAACAATCGGTCAATATTTACTCAAGTTATTGCACGGAAACCAAATGTCTACAGACGACGACAACGTCAACGACAACGACGACAACGACATCGCCATAACATTATACGATCGCAAAAATTTTACGGTCGTACAAAAAGCCTAACAAGACCTCCCAGGTAAAAAAACCCAACATTTTGGGCATATTTAAAATATAATTTAAACATTTAAGCAAACAAAAAGTTTTCTATCTGTTGTTGTTTATCTAATTATGGCAAACGATTTTTACCCTAAAAGAACGCCTAATAGAGAACAACATTTTGCCAAAGGAGTCATTGCTAAGCCTTATAAACTTATGCAACAATCTTACTATTTCTACAATTTATTGTTTGTATACTTTGTGATAAACAAAAAACTCCAAAATGCATATATTGTTCCCAATCTGATTAAAATTGTTTCCTATTGTCTCTGCATTATCAGTGATGGTAGCATGTAGAGACAGTAGGGAACAACTGATAGATCTGATTTTAATCAGATTGACATCGTGCCTATAATTGTAAAGCAGCAAGACGTATATTTTCTAATAAAAAAGGCCTTAAGCGACCTTCCATGTAAAAACAAGACAAAAAAAAAATTATTTTGGGGAATTTCAAAATGAAAATTAGCCGTATAATTTTAACTAAAAAAGTTTTCTATCCGCAATTGTTTCCATAATTATGGACGAAAACATTAACACAAACGCTTTGGACACTAAAAGGACGATAGACAAACATCTAGCAAACTGGAGTCAATGCTAAGCCTTATAAACGTATACAACAATCTCTATTTCTGATTTTTTTGTTTACATTCTTAGTTTCCCACTTTAGGTATGGTCGGAGGCAGCAGTCCAAGTTTTTTTCTCCACTTGTGTTAGTTGGGGTCCGCTGATTACCATGGCCAGTCATAATAAATTTAGAAATAATTGTTTGAGGTAATTACAAGCGTGGTATAATTTTTTTTCTTAATGTGCAAGCAATTCAATATTTATATGTAATTGATGAAAATGATAAAACTAGTACGAAATCAATATTGAAAGACAGTCAAAAGACTCACCAGAGCAACTTTAAACAGTTGGTAAAAAACAAATTTGATTGTCAGGTATGCGTAGAGTTTGTGACTTATGTCGTTTAAAGGCTTGTATGTGAGTTGCATTTTAAAATTGCTTTCTCTAAATCAACCATGCGCTTTACACTGACTATCACCTTCAGTTTTACAAAAAAGCAGATGTAAAGTTTAATTTATTTCAAGATTTATCAGCTTTGCTCTTACTCTGTCGTTTCTTGAGGTTATATGTGTTGACAATATTCAAAACAAAATGTACTGTAGAGATTCCATTATTCTGGTGACAGCTGGTGGGCTGACAAGTGTACTGGTAAAATTTGTTGTGTATCTCTCTTGTTTTCTAGAAATTCCATATTTCTGGTGACAGCTGGTGGTCTGATTGGAGTACTGGTAGAATTTGTTGTATATTTTCTCTTGTTTTTAAGGGATTCCATATTTCTGGTGATAGCTGGTGAGCTGACCAGTGTACTGGTAGGATTTGTGGTGTTCTCCATACTTGGGTATATGGCACACATGAGTAAACTACCCATAGAAGACGTCGTAAAATCAGGTGATAAATGTTATGACTTTCCCTTGTAAAGACTTTTGTCGCTTCAGAGACGTTTACATTTGCCTTGAACACTCATGTGGGTGTAGGGTTAGTTACGAGGATAAACATGAATTTAGTTGACATGAAGATAACGGGAAGATAATTTCTGATTTACATCATTAACGCAAAGTCAAGAAGTGTTTTGTGGTCTTTTCCATCCACAAAATAAAGCCATGATTCCAAACGCAACTAGCTTCCTTTGTTTAATACTAGTAACTTACTTATTAATTTGTTGTAGCCAGTGTCTTTGACAAGGTGTTAAGCAGCTACTTTGCAGACGTTTTTTTTTCAAATCGCTTTAGTGGCGGGAATATTTTAAAAAGTGTTGGTTTGTTCTTGCGGTGTTTTAATTTTCATATTGTGTATATTCGTTCCTTTTTATTTAAAAAACTTCATCCTCATTAATTTGGAGCGAGCTGAAAAGAGTAAGCATTTTATTTGTGTACTGGGGCTGTTAGCTTTTTTTGTGTAATACTATTTATTTCTTTCTTTATGACTTGTTATTTAAAGGTCCTGGACTAGTATTTATAGCTTACCCCGAGGCTGTATCTACTCTACCACTACCGAATCTCTGGGCTATATATTTGTGTTTTAGGTCCTGGGCTAGTATTTATAGCCTACCCCGAGGCTGTATCTACTCTACCACTACCGAATCTCTGGGCTATACTTTTCTTTCTGATGGTACTTATGTTAGGACTCGATACTCAGGTAAGTTAAAAATCAAAGTTTCAACCCACTGATTTACCGGATTGGGCTAACCAATAAGAAGGAAAGCTCGACCAACAGGATGTAAGAAGTAAAATATCAACATACAACAATAAAGTTGTAGGCAATAGCGTTTGGTAATTGATACAACTGGTGCGCATTTCGTCTATTTAAGACTCATCAGAGACACTCTGGACAAAGGATTCGAAACACCAAACAGAAACCAAATCGACCTATGCATAGAAGAGCCTTAAGAGTTTTGACAATTTTGAAATTAACACGTAGAATTATAACTTTGTTGTGTTGAAGTTTCATGAGGGAACTCATCTCGGGGAGTCAAAACTCTACAATTACAACAAAGCTCAAAGCTACAAAATTTTATCTAGAATTTTGTTGTCTGTTAAAGGTTTCTATCTTCAATCTGTGCCAACTGTATTTAAAGCAATTGAAAATTTAAAAGTTTTGTAAATATAACCATACATCAAAATGTTTAGGGCTTTCTGCTTAGGGAAAGATAAATTGTGTCCTTTGAAAGCAAAATAACCTAAACGAACCAACAATCAGTTGGGTTTTTTTCTGAGCAACTCAAATGTTAGGTATCAATGAACGTTGAACTTAAAGAGCTATAAAAGCTTGCCTTTGAAAAATAGTCTAAAAATAGTGTCAGTCAAAGAATCCTTAAATTTCTAAAGAACTAATACATTAAAATGATTTGTAAAAGTATTAACTGTTCACTTTTACGGATTTTACATTCACTAAATGTATCCGACGATTGATGCATACTATTGTCTGCAGAAATTATGAACGGAAAATTTGGCTGTCTAAATACTCTGTTGTGTTAACAAAACCCTTAGCAATGAGGGTATATATACTTGGTATAGTTTTGCTACCTCTATTTTGAATCAATTTCAAATAGATAAAGAAGATTTAGAGTTTCCTGATAAACTTTATAAAGTTATAAAAGTTAAAGTTAAAAACAGCAGTAAACGAATTATCAATGATAAATATGAAGAAGTCTTCATGAACAAAATTGTAAAATTTGATAATAGCTCTAAGTTATATCTATATAGCAAATTAAAGCTAAATATGAATATGGCAGATTAATTGAAAATCCCCAATTTCAATAGTCGAAAAACTCTTACTAAATTTCGCATTAGTGATCATAACTTGGCTGTTGAGGTTGGGAGATACAAAAACATCCCTCGTGATCAGAGACTTTGTAAAATATGCAATGTCTTGGATGACGAGGCACACTTCTTTTTTGACTGCCAAATAAATAACAGTATACGTAATAGTTTTTATGTCGCCTGCAACGTGTTGCAGAAGCGACATATAGGGGTTACTTTGGCACTATCCGTCGTCTTGCGTCGTCCTGCGTCGTCGTCCTGCGTCGTCGTCCTGCGGCGTCACAAAAATTTCCGTCGCAGTTTTCCAGGCAACTACATGCCACAGCCTTTTGATATTTGGTATGTAGCTTCTTTGCATAGTACTGTAAGGTGTAAAGCGATTTTATGCCCGAAAAATAACTACTTCCTGTTTGACGAATACTTAATGTTTTATATATAATGGACATAGATGCCAAATTTTCGTCGCAGTTTTCCAGGCAACTACATGCCACAGCCTCTTGATATTTGGTATGTAGCTTCATTGCATAGTACTATAAGGTGTAAAGCGATTTTATGCCCAAAAAATAACGACTTCCTGTTTGACGAATACTTAACATTTTATATATAATGGACATCGATGCCAAATTTTCGTCGCAGTTTTCCAGGCAACTACATGCCACAGCCTCTTGATATTAGGTATGTAGCTTCATTGCATAGTACTATAAGGTGTGAGGAGATTTAATGCCCGAAAATTAACTGCTTCCTGTTTGGCGAACAAATATAGATACGCAGGCGACATATGCCTTCCAGGGAAGGCTCCATCTAGTTTAAACAAAATATCTAATAAATATACAAACTTTAACCAGCTTGACTCTTTTAATAAACTTGTACTTATTCTAAACTATGATATGGATGTTTTGTCCATTATTATTGACTTTATAAAGCAATCCTTAAAATTGCGAAAATGAGGTCTATACTGGTCAAGTGCATGCATATTATATTAATTCATTTTCTTTTATGTCTTCTTTATATTTGTATGTACTTCTATGTGAATATGCTCATGTTATGTATTATTATATGTATTGCCTGGCCTACTATGGTCTTTATGCAAATAAACTTATTATTGTTATTCATAAGTCTAATTAAAAGATCAGATTAACAGAAAGTGAATATTCTGCCCGCCCCGCCTCCCGCCTGCGAATATGCATAATTTTGTAATTGGTATTTGTAATTTTGAAACCACTGGGCGATAACCGCTGCTGGTGGACCAGAGGTCCCCGAGGGTAATCACAAGCCTGGTAGTCAGACTTGTCTGACACGAATTACCATAAAATTTCTAATATATTGTCGCTGAAATTTCCGATTGTTAAATTCAAAATTAATGAAAACACCAGGTTTCTTTCCTTGTAATACACATGGTCGATATCCTCGGTGCTGGATTTGGCTTCCTTGTTCGAACGTTTTGGTTTTGAGTACTTTTCGTTTTCAACTGTTTTGGAATTTGACCTTCCAATGTTTTGGTTTCAATGCTACTGATGAGAGGTTACTCCTTGAAATATCGATATATAGCATTATCCAAATTAACTGTTTATACCCGCGTTTTGGTATTTGTAATTTTGAAACCACTGGGCGATAACCGCTGCTGGTGGACCAGAGGTCCCCGAGGGTAATCACAAGCCTGGTAGTCAGACTTGTCTGACACGAATTACCATAAAATTTCTTATATATTGTCGCTGAAATTTCCGATTGTTAAATTCAAAAGTAATGAAAACACCAGGTTTCTTTCCTTGTAATGCACATGGTCGATATCCTCGGTGCTGGATTTGGCTTCCTTGTTCGAACGTTTTGGTTTTGAGTACTTTTCGTTTTCAACTGTTTTGGAATTTGACCTTCCAATGCTTTGGTTTCAATGCTACTGATGAGAGGTTACTCCTTGAAATATCGATATATAGCATATCCAAATTAACTGTTTATACCCGCGTTTTGGTATTTGTAATTTTGAAACCACTGGGCGATAACCGCTGCTGGTGGACCAGAGGTCCCCGAGGGTAATCACAAGCCTGGTAGTCAGACTTGTCTGACACGAATTACCATAAAATTTCTAATATATTGTCGCTGAAATTTCCGATTGTTAAATTCAAAATTAATGAAAACACCAGGTTTCTTTCCTTGTAATGCACATGGTCGATATCCTCGGTGCTGGATTTGGCTTCCTTGTTCGAACGTTTTGGTTTTGAGTACTTTTCGTTTTCAACTGTTTTGGAATTTGACCTTCCAATGTTTTGGTTTCAATGCTACTGATGAGAGGTTACTCCTTGAAATATCGATATATAGCATATCCAAATTAACTGTTTATACCCGCGTTTTGGTATTTGTAATTTTGAAACCACTGGGCGATAACCGCTGCTGGTGGACCAGAGGTCCCCGAGGGTAATCACAAGCCTGGTAGTCAGACTTGTCTGACACGAATTACCATAAAATTTCTAATATATTGTCGCTGAAATTTCCGATTGTTAAATTCAAAATTAATGAAAACACCAGGTTTCTTTCCTTGTAATGCACATGGTCGATATCCTCGGTGCTGGATTTGGCTTCCTTGTTCGAACGTTTTGGTTTTGAGTACTTTTCGTTTTCAACTGTTTTGGAATTTGACCTTCCAATGTTTTGGTTTCAATGCTACTGATGAGAGGTTACTCCTTGAAATATCGATATATAGCATATCCAAATTAACTGTTTATATCCGCGTTTTGGTATTTGTAATTTTGAAACCACTGGGCGATAACCGCTGCTGGTGGACCAGAGGTCCCCGAGGGTAATCACAAGCCTGGTAGTCAGACTTGTCTGACACGAATTACCATAAAATTTCTAATATATTGTCGCTGAAATTTCCGATTGTTAAATTCAAAATTAATGAAAACACCAGGTTTCTTTCCTTGTAATGCACATGGTCGATATCCTCGGTGCTGGATTTGGCTTCCTTGTTCGAACGTTTTGGTTTTGAGTACTTTTCGTTTTCAACTGTTTTGGAATTTGACCTTCCAATGTTTTGGTTTCAATGCTACTGATGAGAGGTTACTCCTTGAAATATCGATATATAGCATATCCAAATTAACTGTTTATACCCGCGTTTTGGTATTTGTAATTTTGAAACCACTGGGCGATAACCGCTGCTGGTGGACCAGAGGTCCCCGAGGGTAATCACAAGCCTGGTAGTCAGACTTGTCTGACACGAATTACCATAAAATTTCTAATATATTGTCGCTGAAATTTCCGATTGTTAAATTCAAAATTAATGAAAACACCAGGTTTCTTTCCTTGTAATGCACATGGTCGATATCCTCGGTGCTGGATTTGGCTTCCTTGTTCGAACGTTTTGGTTTTGAGTACTTTTCGTTTTCAACTGTTTTGGAATTTGACCTTCCAATGTTTTGGTTTCAATGCTACTGATGAGAGGTTACTCCTTGAAATATCGATATATAGCATATCCAAATTAACTGTTTATACCCGCGTTTTGGTATTTGTAATTTTGAAACCACTGGGCGATAACCGCTGCTGGTGGACCAGAGGTCCCCGAGGGTAATCACAAGCCTGGTAGTCAGACTTGTCTGACACGAATTACCATAAAATTTCTAATATATTGTCGCTGAAATTTCCGATTGTTAAATTCAAAATTAATGAAAACACCAGGTTTCTTTCCTTGTAATGCACATGGTCGATATCCTCGGTGCTGGATTTGGCTTCCTTGTTCGAACGTTTTGGTTTTGAGTACTTTTCGTTTTCAACTGTTTTGGAATTTGACCTTCCAATGTTTTGGTTTCAATGCTACTGATGAGAGGTTACTCCTTGAAATATCGATATATAGCATATCCAAATTAACTGTTTATACCCGCGTTTTGGTATTTGTAATTTTAATCTAAGATTAAGTCTTCATTTTGGCGGACATGTTTTCAGCGGATATAGGGTTGCCCAATAGAACCAATTGCACACGCTTGCCGATTTGTTCATAGTTTCGAGAGAAAAAACAGACTTCTGAAATCCAATTCAATAACGAATTGGTAAACAGTTGATTTGGCAGCTCATATTTCAACAGTATATTTCCTAAAATTCAAAGAAAAAACTAATACCTTTAGACCATTTATATTTGTAGTTTGGTACAGTTGAACCAGTAATTGCTATATTTACAGAAAGTTTTATGTTTATTAGAAGAAACAGGGTCAAATTCACAGCATTTGTAGTAGTTGTGTGTTTCCTTTTTGGACTTCCATTTTGTTTTCAGGTAAGTTGGTGATAAAATAGATTACAAAACAGTTAAACTTGTGTTTAATAAGATATATAACCGTTAACATGTTATGGTAATGCCTTTGTCTCTTGTGTAACAATGTTTTGTCCGCTTTAGCTATTAATGGAGTTTTACAATTTAATCGTTATTGTAGAGCCTTGTATGTAGAGCATGGCATATAAAACATTACGAAAACCATCATGTGCTCGTAGTCAAATATGGGATTTCTACTGCTTAGACTGCTAGTTCATAGAGCTTTGTTTTGTTCTCTTTAACCGGATTTGGCACGCTGAATTGTCCGTTAGCAATGCGACAAGTGTGTTGCAACGAGCAGCAACTGCGTGATATTCTGTGTTTTTGTTTTGTTTAGTGTCTTTTGTTTTCGTTTGAGATGATTGATTTTGTCCTTGTCCTATCCACACTATGCCATGTTGGTACTCTATGAAATGTTATTTCCCGTGCCGGGTACTGTTATTTCCCCAATTGTGCATCACGTGGTTTTCTTATATTGATTACCGACACCTAAATTTAAAGATTCTGAAGCAAAACGGCATTGCTAAGCTGTAAAATGGAAAGTATATTACTTTTATGAACATTTCAAAACAACCTTTAAAAAATTGAAAAGTAAAAATGGCTGTGTAAACTTTTATTTGATATTTCTTGCTGGAAAATTAGCACATTAACTGAAATATTTGATTGGTTGTCTCTTAAAAACAAATAAAACAATGACCATGCATTAAATCATGAATTAAACCCATCATAAAAATCATTTTTCTTCCTTTGTCATGCGTTTTGATATTGACATTAATATTATTTGTTGTGCTTTTCAACGATTAGTTGCAGTGGGTAATTTTAAAATTGTACTGTTATTTCGCGTGGTAAATGTGGTATGGTACTGTTATTTCTGGTTAGAAAATTTACTATGGTACTGTTATTTCCTGTAAAAGGGAAACTGTATTTTATGCCCTCGCTTAATTATGACGATAATATAGTGACAGAAATGTACGTCCGTGACACCTTTGAGTTACACTTTTATATCAACCACTTTATTGGTATATATAAAAACATTTAAACAATCTGTGCGACCTTCTGTAGATGCACATCTTCTTTATCATTTCTATAATTAAGTCTGATAAATATCTTACTCTGTTATTCACAACGCCTAATTAACCTCTTAATAAATCTCCATTGGACTTTCAATAATACATGTGGAAAGAAACAATAGAAAATGCAATTTATGCAATGATCAAATCGGCGAATTTTAGAATGTCCAGTTTTGGCCGGTGACAGAAATAGACTTCTAAAAAGGAATCTTACAAGAAATCCGAATGTTTTAAAATTTAGAAATCTAATGACGTCACAAGATCAAATTACACTATCAAATTTAATCCAAAAGCTACGAGTTATAAAGAAGAGAGCAAGTCCTCCCATTTAATACTCTGTCATTGCTGTTCTGTATGTCTGATTTTGTTTTGTGTATTTTTGTATTTGTTGTATATTATGTAAATAGTTTGTCTCTGTAACAATGGTTATGAGAATAAAGTTATATATATACATGGATATACCTTAACTTTCTATTTGAATATTCTATCTTGTTAGTTATTTTTTGTTTTTGTTTGTTGTTTTAGGTTGTAGTTTTTAACTTCTTTTTTTTTGTTGGGTAGTATTTATTTGTGATTGGCGGGTCACAGTCTGCTCAAAAGTTCATTCTAAATTTGGTACTTTTTCTAATCTGGTCTGCTTCGAGACTGGTCTACTCAAGGTCCGCTCTAAATATGGTTTGGTCTGAACTCAGGCGGACAAGGCCTACATAGAACAATCTAGACCTAGAGAACCTCTGGTTTATTTTTTAAAGGTAAACTGTTTTATTTTGGCTACGAGTCGCAAAATAATGGTCATGCAGTCTAATATCTAGTGGTATTCAATTATCTCCCCTGCAGAAAACAGCTAATGTGTTTTTAAATTTTTAACGATGACAACAACGATGGCGACGGCATATAAACAATCTTCAATTTTCATTTATTACGCATGGATTTGACTACTATCATATACGTTGGACATGTTATGTTATTAACGAATCTTTTCTGTTGCGTAAACAGTTGTTTATAAGGTCAACAAAAGTGCATATTTTAACAAATCGAGTGAAACTTATTGGCCGTTGGAAAAAAATAAAATGTCAACTCAACCTTTAAAAAATCACACAAGGCGTAATACCAGCAGTACATTTTCGAAACTTGTGGGAAAGTTAGGTTATTACCTTTTCTTTCGACAGATATTAGTTTGAAAATTATATTTTACTGTTATCATATAACGATCCATTTGAATTCAATGTGTAACTATGAAAAACTTTCAAGGGACACAACCAAGTTCTATCTTTAATAAATTATAAACATGATAAATGGGAGGCATTCCTATTTTTAAAACGGATGACTGAATATTGAATTGAACATTTACTCCAATACAATGCAAATTCACATACTGTTGATCCCAATTTACGGATACCGGTCAAAAAGGTAAACATGTCCTATGACATAATCGAATTCAACAGGTAAATCGTGTACTTTTAAAAAGAAGGTTGTCAAGACGGACTAGAAAAATAGGTCTTTTTCTTAATTTTATTTTGGCTTTACCTCTTGCAGTACATGTCTGAAAATTTGCAGATGGAAAGATATACATTTAAACAAATAGCGTGATTTTTTTCAATTTTTTATATAAAAGTTAAAGTTGTGCGATCCATTTCAGTTTGCACCGTATGCATTTCATAAATATCCACATAATAACATGCATTAAAATGCAATCTGTTACTTTTAAAAACTCTTTTTAATTCAAAAAAGTTTATTTTATCAGCATAACTTAAAATTGGAAGAAATTTGGTACTAAAAAGAACTTTTGATTCACTTGACAACCAGGATAAACATTCGAATTGACTTTCCTATCTTTTCCGATGAAGAGCTCACATTCTATTGTTTAAATACCACCGGTTTTCGGACTGCATGTGCATATGAATTGGTCTTCCACCTCACAAAATTAGGTGCACTGTCTAAAATATCTAGTGTTTTTTAGTTCCCTATCGGCGACAGTCGAAAGGGACTATAGGTTTGCACGTCTAGCTGTCCGTCACGCCTCAGTTTTTCGCACTTTTTGTACTAAACCCTTGCAGATAATGAACTGATTTTTTATATGTGAGTCTACCATAACGGGTTACAGATCAAGTTCGCGTTTTGATCCGGTTTGCGCATTTTTACGGGTCCTTTGAACTTTAAGAAATTATTAAAGTTTGTTAACTGCACTTTTTTTTATTAACACTTTTGTAAATAATAAACTGATCAAGTTTAACACTAATTTTTACCAGAGACTGAAATATGACGTCGGGAAGGGGGCTATGTATTGTTTTGCAATACTCTCAGAATGCTTGTTCAATTGTTAACCATCAATTCTTGCAAAAATTTGAACAAAGTTTTAAGTAATCACATGAAATATCAGTACCAAACCACAGGAAATAACAGTACCTCATGCATATTTGCCACGCGAAATAACAGTACAATTTTAAAATTACCCACCGCAACTAATCGTTGAAAATCACAACAAATAATATCGATGTCGATATCAAAACACATGAGAACGAAAGAAAAATGATTTTTATAAAAGGTTTTATTCATGATTTAATGCATGGTCATTGTTTTATTTGTTTTTAAGAGACAATCAATCAAATATTTCAGTTAATGTGCTAATTTTCCAGCAAGAAATATCAAAGAAAAGTTTATACAGATATTTTTAAAGGTTTGATTTGAAATGTTCATAAAAGTAATATACTTTCCATTTTACAGCTTAGCAATACCGTTTTGCTTCAGAATCTTTAAATTTAGGTGTCGGTCATCAATATAAGAAAACCACGTGATGCACAATTGGGGAAATAACAGTACCCGGCACGGGAAATAACATTTCATAGAGTACCAACATGGCATAGTGTGCTATCGTACGTACCTGTGACATTTAGATGTCCCAAAAGTACCACTTTGCTTCTGGTGTATATACTCAATCAAAAAAGTAACGCAACAATACAAAATTTCCCTATATATTTTAAATAAAACTACCTAATTTTATATTTGTATTGCAAAGCCATTTCTTAACCTATTCAAATGAAATAAAAACCAGGAGAACAAGAAATGATTGAAATTTATTTTACTGATTTTAGAAAAACCGTTACTTAGCCGGTTTTTAAGAAATCACAAGTAGAAATCAATTGTTAGTTTTATGCGTCAAGCACCCGTTTAAATCAACCAACATTTTCCGTGGAAAAACATTGGTTATGTTCCGCTCGCGTTCTATCAAAATCCGTAACAGCTAGGATTTTGCTCAAATCATAGAAAATAAACTTCACTTGTTTGTCTTTTTCTTGGTTTTTATTTGATTAAAATTCATTGAAAAACGGCTTGGAAATATCAATTTATAATAAGGGAGGTTTACTTAAACATGTAGGGAAATTTTCCACTGTTGCGTAACTTTTTTGAGAGAGTATACATTTGAATTTATTTTTGAAAGATTTGTCGAAGCACAAGAACTCGCTCCACTCTTTAGATATTAAAGGCAAAACAGAGACATGGAAGATGTTGTGAAAAAAATATATTTGATGTACTTTGTAGATAGATTTTGTTTCAGTTTTACAAAGGAATTTATATATATATATATTAGATAGATCTATCGAATTCCTTGGTTTTACGGTGAATTTACTGGAGTTTCATGTGAATTTTGTTTTAATTTTTAATATATTAAGCAGTATCGTATCTTGTATTTCTCTTGCTTTTAAAATATGTGAAATGTACATGATGTATTCATATTGATATTTGTGAACTTCTATCGCAGGGAGGGGTGTACTTGTTTCAGCTCATGGACTGGTATGCAGGAGCCGGAGTGCCATTATTTGGCTTAATTGAATGTCTAGTTTTCGATTGGATTTATGGTGGGTAAAAACAAAAGTTTCAAACAGATATTTTATTTGCTTGTGACCTTAGATCTCTTACTTTAAAGATTGATTTATAACACATTAATCAAAATTTTCCAATGACCAATGTTAGCATATAAGAGGCAAACAGAAGTATCATAGTGCATTGATAATGTAAGTATGAAAAAGGCTCTAAGACTTTATCATAGACATAAGACAACACAAACACAATGATCCCTCAAGAAATACACACAAAACAACTAAGGTGCATTAACAAAAACACAGGGTGCAAACAAGGATGGACACAGGTGCTCCTGGATTGAGTACTTGAATGGTAATTTGCAATTAAAGATGTCAATCCAATTCCTTTTAACTAACATATTTTGCATGACAGTATTAGCCTGAAGATTATTGCAATTTTTTATCCCTATATCTTTCATGGGGTTTGATTTTTGATTGAACACGTATAGTTCTTGGTTTAACAGCTCCATTGAGGTATATAACGAATTCTTTACTTGGTTTTGTGTCCATTTTAACAAATTACAATTTATTCAATTAAAATTCGATTCACTCATACTAATATATACACTATGGACAGAAAAGCCAAACAATTAGAAAATAATTTTCTGTTTCAGGAGCTGAGAATTTTTCCAGGGACATTGAGTTCATGCTAGGCAGACCAGTTCCAGTTGTAATTAGAATATTGTGGTGTTGTATAACACCAGTGCTATTAATGGTATAAACAAGTCTTTTTATGTCCCATGTACAAAATTTTATGATGCAGTCATGGTCTAGTGACTTTGAGATTTTATACTCATTTGGCTAAATGTTATTGTTTTTTCTTTAGCTTTTTTACGTGAACAAGTTATGGTACACCCATATGTGGTATACAGTTGCATTTGCATCAATATAGATCAATTTTATGATTAATTGCCACTGCTGTAGTCACTTTAAGTATTGGCATTTTTCAACTTCATTTTATACAGTGTCCAGCTGCAACAGGCGAGACATGTCTTTGTGTTACCTTTGTATGCTCCTAGGTGGGGCATCATATCTTTTGGACGTATTCTTGTTATTGAAAAAAATCTGTAGATTGGGTAAAACAAGCAAATAAAGGTAATAACAAAACTACCGAACTTGAATGATCAATCTCATAGTCCAGAGAAAATGACAGAAACGAATCAGTCATACCGGAGAACTGGTGGATCGCAATGGTCCTGACTTGGTACAGGCATTTCAAACGAAATGGTGGGTTAAACCAGGTTTTATGGCGCCAAACCTCCCTCTTCCATTGCGATCTTAGGATCCGGTAATGACCATAGAACACAAGAACACAACATAGTTGTGAGACACAATAGGGATATTGAGGTGATCATCTCAGTACAGCAGACCAGTCAAACACTAATTAAAACAAAAATAGAGCCAAGATATTTGTAAGGTGTTTGCAAAATGTTATATTGGTGTATCTAAGAACAAAGGTGCTCAACAAAACGGTAATAGTTTTATAATTGGAAAGAGTTTTCTTGTAATCTTGTTGTAGGGATGAGAGCAGTGGAACAGTAGAAGTCATGCATAGCTGAAAATTGATGAAAATGGCCAAATGTGCATTAACCAACTTTCTATTTACAGGCATTACTATTCATCATTCTAACAAACTACCAACTGCCTACATACGGGAATTACTCCTATCCTAAGGTGGCTAATGTATTTGGTGTGATAACAGCTATTATTCCTGTTTTACCCATTCCAATAGTTGCCATTTTAGAAATCAGGAAGGCAAAGGGGAGCAGCTTGATGGAGGTATGGTCATGTTAGAAATTATTAGATACAGAGGATGGGGCTAAAATTCAAATTAAAAACAAGAGAGATCAAAGCAAAATTTACAGTCTCACCATTTTACATGCCAGTATTTATGTTGAGAACAAAATTAAATCAAACAAGAGGCTCACAGGATCCTGAATCGCTCATATGACATATGTGCCTGAAGTAAAGGTTATTAGGCAAAATCTGACAATATGGTGGATCTCAAGGTGCTGATCACTTTTGTTCTCAATCAAAATTCAAAAATCTGTCACCCTTTTTGAGTTATTAGCAAAAAAATGCAGTTTAACCCAATGTTCTATTTTTAGCCACCGGCCTTGTTTTACAACCAATCAAAAATCCCCACATCTGTTCTATACACCGAATGCTAATTAAGGGAAAGTTCACAAAAAATGAAAATTTGTCATATGATTTCTAATGCATTATCTAATTATGCTATAACATTTAAACTTTTATATTTTATTTAATAAGCTAACAAAAATGGAATTTTATTTTTTATCATTTTAAATTACACAAAACATCTGAATACCACAAAGTCTCCTTTTGACAGTGACCCACCATTTACCTAATTATTGAATTGCCAATATATAATATTTTTGTGTGCATCTATGTTATGGCATTTTAAATAAGTGATAGAAAATCCTTTTTAAAAATTAACAAAATTGATTAATTCATTAATTAGTAATAATGATTTTTTTGGTATAAAATTCAATTTAAATAAGTCATTTTTAATTATCTAAGTAATGTTGTGTTGTGATAATCTTGCATTTAAATCAAATGCTAGAATGAAAATAAAATGATCTAGTACATAAAACTTTGTTTTTGAATGTTTGTATATTGGGTTTTGACACCTGTAGGTATTGATAATTAGAATATCCTGTTTAGTTCACCCCAAGTCAGCCGTGACTAATTACATTTATGTTTACCCAACCATTACACAGGTACCTGCTGAGAGATAATGACAATAAATTCACATTGATTAACACTTTTAGCAAACCCAGTGGGGGATTAAAAAAAGAATGACCTGTAATTTACATGATTATATCACAATTATTTTCAATGAAAAATGATGGCTTACATTTGAATACACAAAATCTTTCTTTATAGTAAATAAAAATAATATTTTTTTGAATTATATATTTTTTAAATTCTAATTAATTGATTATAAAGTTCAATCTAAAAGAAAAAGATAATAGATTGATAAATCGTTTTTAAAAAGATTTTTATATAGAATGTATTTTGAAAATATTAAATGATCTTGTTGTCTTTTGATTATTTTAATTATTTTGTTGGTTATTGGACGTACCACATGATCACTTAAACGTTTGAATAAATATGATTTTTTGCTACTCAGTAGAAATTCTGATTAACTGAAGTAGTCCCCTAATGTAGAGTAGGGGACTATTTCAAATAAATAATCTCATATATCTTTGTTATAAGTTAAGATATGAGAGAAAAAAAATTTGCACACTGTTATAAAACATTGTTCTGAACAATTTAAGACCATATGTCAAAAATCGTGAACTTACCCTTTAACAACAATACCAAGTTTTAAAATTAGAATTAAAGTGTCAGAGGAGTTAAGTAACGTTTTCAATGTAATGAGGAAATGCTTTTTAAATGCACATTTTGACGTTCTAAGGGCAATAACTCCTAAAAGTAAAGGTCCTACAGCGTTGACCCTATTACATATTTTGTAGATCTTGGTGTGCTTAACAATATGCAATTTAAATTTCTCAAATATCTTGTATCTTCTTTCAAGATATTGAGCTTAACAGGTGCATAATGTTTTTTTTCTAATATGATTTCTGTTAACTGCCAGAAGAAACGTTTTGAGTGAAATAAAACATTAATTTATAACTTGTATTACTTATACTACTTGTTTTATAGTTTAACAATTATGTACCTTTGCTATTTACTTATTTCAGAAATTTCAGAGTTCAATAAGGCCAAGTGAGAAATGGGGACCAGTCGATCACTATACAAGAACTATTTATGAGAGAAGAAACCATAATATGCAAAGATCATTTCTCAAAACTGTGAAGATAAATATTCTAGGAAAATAAAATAATGCAACATTATTTCAAGCACATGTCAGAAGTAGCCATTATGTCCAGTTTTGACAAACCTTAGACAATGCAAATGTTGTGCTACAACAGTGGGTACTTCTGAACCTTCACAATATTAAATTTTGCTGATTGAAGTTTAGTTGCTGTTTGTTGTTTAAGTCCTTCTCTTCAATTGATGACTGAAACAGCCAACAGTATAACAGGTTTTTAAGATCTTTGTAAACAAACATTGCAGGAATATTATGCATATGTAATTGAAGCTACTTCTTTGAAATTAATTTTTGGGATTTTTCAAATATTGAAAACTTTATGCTTGATCTTTTTATTGAGGTGTACAATAAAAACTCAACTGTACATGGTGTTACTATGAGAAACAGTGCCAACTTCCATTGCACATCAGGTGCACATTGTACATGTGTTACATGCATGCTGTTAATGTACATTCATTTTTCAATTATAATATATTTGTTGTCTTCCAAAAGCTGGTGCAGGGAATAAAGGTAATAACAAAACTACCGAACTTGATAGATCAATCTCATAGTCCAGAAAAAATGACAAAAACGAGTCAGTCATACCGGAGAATGGGTGGATCGCAATGGTCCTGACTTGGTACAGGCATTTCAAACGAAATGGTGGGTTAAACCAGGTTTTATGGCGCCAAACCTCCCTCTTCCATTGCGATCTTAGGATCCGGTAATGACCATAGAACAAAACATAGTTGTGAGACACAATAGGGATATTGAGGTGATCATCTCAGTACAGCAGACCAGTCGAACACTAATTAAAACAATTAACTACCATATCTTTTAACTCAATTTTGAACTTTTCTACTAGTGACTGATAATGAAGAAAGAATTTTTTTAGGGATCGTATGAGACGTATTTTCTTATAGCCCTGCTCCAAAAGTCGGTCACGAAGAAATCGGTGTCTGATCAAAAAATCTGTGAAATGTGTGCAAGCTCTGGCATATCGAATAAGTTGTGAAATATAAACACTGTATGCAGGGGAAGTAGGTATATTGCTCTGTAGATTAGGAAAATTAATAATTTGAAAATTAAGACCGTCTTGTTTATCGTACATTTTTGTACTGAGATGACCACCTGGGTCAAATTCGAGGTGCAAATCCAAGAAAGACGTGAAGCAATTTGATTCGGTGGTCTCTTTAATCTCCGGCAGTGTCTGCACGTCCACGCCGCGTGGACGAATAGACTACAGGCTCCGCGTCCACGCTTCCGGAAAAAACACCTAAAAACGAAGTTTTACCGGTAAGCTTTCCATAAGTTGTAATAAAATACCCGCGTGCGGAGCAATATAATCTTTTATATAAGTGCAAAGTAAATAAGTAAGTGCAGTTAGTAGTATTAATTGGCGACAACTGATCAGTTTTTGTAAAGGTGGTATACCGACGGTATATTATGTTAGAATATCATGGAATTGCACTGTAAAGAGAAACTGTCTTGACTGTAATGAAAATGCTTTAAAAAGAAATCCAAATCGGAATGTCAAAGAGGATATCTTAAATATGTTCGGATTCAGTATCCAAGTATACATGGTGGGGTTTTATACAGGTTTTTATAGAGCTTTTACTCTTTTCTTCCCTTTGTACCTTTTTGCTTTATTGTTTAAGTACTTTTCAAATGGGAAGCCCACTTTTTATAAATGTTAGGCACAAAATTAATAATAAAAACAGTAAATGATAAGCATAATCATGATATATCATCAGCAAACTTTAGTCATCTATCCAGACATCGGAAACTTGCTAACGAATTGAAAGCAAAAGTGAAAAGTATGTTGGATTCAAAGGCAAACAAGAAGATGCTGCAGTTAGACGTTTCCTCTAGAATTGGCAAAGTCGTCACAATGAAATATATAACACAATATTGGCAACCCCAAAGGAAAAGCTCCATCAGACAACGAAACTTAAAATACTTTAGTAAATGAGATGAAAAGTATTCCTGGTTAGTTCTTGTCATTATTACTCTCTTGTTGTGTTAGTTAACTAGGAGTAAAAAGTCCTTTTTAAAAGTACATTGAACATTTAATTTTCATGACATTTAGCTATTAAAAAATCAATTATATAAATAATAATTTTAAAAAACACTAACTACAAATACCATGCATGACCGACTCCAAGTACCAATCTCACTGCAGAAACAGTGAAAATCAAAAATAAATAAATTTGAACATGATTTGAAATATTCATGCATGTATGATCATGATGATACTTTAGCATTCAAATTTTATTTTAATTTCAAACAATTTGGATTTATATATACAATATTTCTATTATCAAAACTTTGTAACATTTCAGTTTTTGTAATAAAATCACTTTCATTGAATAAACTACTGTTTATTTAATAAACTCATATACGATTACACTTGTATCCCGGAAAAAAAACTCCGTTTTTATGTGTGTTTCCGAAAGCGTGGACGCGCAGCCTGTAGTCTATTCGTCCACGCGGCGTGGACGCGCAGACACTGCCTTAATCTCCAATTCTGGAGGATATATTGAAGGAATCCATCTACCAAACAGAAAGGACATCATCAATATATATCTGAATGTAAGATTAAATGACCTTGCCTCTTTCATCTTCTTGTTCTTTACAAGTCCCTGAAGAAATTCAGTCTCGTAAGAGTATAAAAACAAATCGGCGAGGAGAGGAACGCATGTATTTAGGAGAATGTATTTAGTTATTGATTAACTTATTTGCCATACTTACCGTAATTTATGCTTAATTTTCTCTTTTTCAGAATATTTTAGTATGTTGTTTGTTTTGTAACTATCATTAAGTTGAATAATTTAAATAATTGCACCACTCAGAAGCTGATCTCAAGCTCACACTGATGTACCAAATCTGAAAATTATAATTTAAAACCAACTAAATGAATGTGTAAATGTGAACACGAGTTAACACTAAAGTATGTCTCACCTGCCCGCACTCAGGTTACCTAGTTATTCTTCTATTCATTTATTAATTCTCGCCTGTTTGCACAATAACAAATTGCATTAAAAGATTACATAGGCCTTGAGTTCTTGAGATCAGAGGTTAAAGTTAAAGTAAAGATCATTTGGCAGGTGACTAAATTTACATTTTCCTGTGGACCAAAAAGTGATTCTAGATACGTGTTTCCTGGTTCTTGGTGCTGTTGTTGTTTGTGTTTAACAGTTTTGTTGTTGCCCTTTCAGACTTTTGACACTTGAATGCCCCATTGGTGCCTCTTTGCTTCTATCATAGTTATTGAGAAAGACAGAACACAAAAAAAAATTGACAGTCAGATAGTGTGAAAAGGAGGTCAAGGTCAGACGACATGGTGATAAACCCAATCACCTTAATCTAACCCACCAATATCCAAAATATCAGATGCCTAGCTATTACACTTTTCAAGAAATGCCTTTTCCACAATACTCCTACAATCAAAGTTTACAGCATGAAAAAGACCTTAGTTCACAAAGTCATTTAAGCATGAAAATTGGGTCAAGGCCACACATTATTGTGACACTTGCATAGACATTTACCCCAACTGTCTGTATTCCAAATATCAAATGCCTAGCTATCATACTTTTCAAACAATTCATTTTCCACAAAAGTCTTCCAAAGAGGTTTATGGCCTGAAAAAAAAAGAACTAAGTTCACAGAGTCACTGGAGAATGAAAATGGGGTCAGGATCACAAGGCATGGTGACAGTTGGGTCGACCATACCATAAACTCAACTGTATGTATACCCAATATCAGATGCCTAGCTATTATACTTTTCAAGCCAAAAGTCTTACAAAATTTTTTTAGGCCTGAAAAAAGAACTCAGTTCACAAAGTCACTGGAGCATAAAAAATGGGTCAGGGTCACACAGCATGGACCATATCCTTAACTGTCTGTTTACCAAATACCAGATGCTTAGCTATTATACTTTTCAAGCCATTCATTGTCCACAAAAGTCTTGCAAAAAGTTTTCGGCCTGTGTTCACAGAGTCACTAGAGCATAAAAATGGGGTCAGGGTCACTCAACATGATAAACAGTTGCATAGACCATATCCTTAACAGTCTATATAGTAAATATCAATTGCCTAGCTATTACATTTTCAAGCAATTCATTGTCCACAAAAATCTTTTAAAAAAGTTTACGCCACCATCACTGGAAGGTAATACCTATGTCTCGCCTTCCACTACTATTGACTGTTGAAGTGAAAGGTTGTGTTTTGTTGAGCTCCTGGGGATTAACTTGATTGATATTATATGATTATGAAAAGGATTAATATACCCAAACATGAATGTAACAAATACTTTCTTTAGGAATATATCATCTTTTTTGGGTGACTTTAGTGGATTTATATCTCAAAATGAAGAACATTATGCAAAAGACTGTGAGTACTATGAATTTAAAGACTGTACTGAGAAAACATGCTCATATGTTTTGACATTTAAGAGTCAGCAGTATTTTGAAATATTTAAGACTGTTCTATTTGATTCATTTAATGAAGAACTTTTTGAAAATAGAGGAGAAAATGGATATGTTTTAACTACATATATCAACAATGAAAAGATTGTTCTTCATCTGCACACCACCACAGCAACCTTCCATATCCAAGGTAAAGGATGCAAATTGTGGGTTAAATCCCATATCAATATCATAGGAAGGAAAATTAAGAACATCCATGAAATGAACATTAATGTTATAAATGTAGATCACAAAATTGAAAGTGAACCCAGTGAATCTAATACAGCAGATACGTCTGAAACAAATCTAAAATGTGCTCTAAATATGGACCAATCAACCTCTATATGTAATTCAACATTACCAGAAATCTCGTTCAACTATGATCAGAATGAGCAACCCAACATTGTAACATCTACTCCCTATGTATCGTCCAACTATGTGGCAAAGTTGCATCAGGAAATAAGAGAGCTTAAAAGCTTAATAAGCACATTAACTATTACCAAACCACAGACAGTAGAACAAGAGACTCAATGTTATCTCACAAAGTTAACAGAACACAAACATTCCCAGTGTACTGCTGAAAAGAAATCTATAGGGTGTCAATCTACAACCATTTCTCAAAAAAGTTCAAGGACTGTGAGTCGACACACCGAAACCCAAAAAGTGGAGAGAAGGTCCATTGCAACACAAATGTACATGCAAGAGGTCAACAAATCTAAGAAAAATGAGACAATCCAAAGTGAAAAGTGCAAACCTTCAGAAATAGAAATAACAGAAGATAAAAATGTCCTTAACAAACCTGCAGAAAAAGAAACAAAAACAATACAAAGTGAGGGAAAATCCAAGAAAAAGCTTCTCATTGGAAGTTCTATCTTGCAAAGAGTAAACAAAAGAGGATTAGACAAAAACGTAGAGGTATCTACAAATCGTGGGGCAAACTTCAGGGATATTCGTCTAAAACTGGAAACAACAAGTGTTTCTAATTACAGCCATATAATAATCCAAGCAGGGGGAAACGATGCTCATCAAAGGAGAGATCCTGAGCTTGTCCAGGAGGATCTATACAAACTAGTTAGGAACATAGAAAGGCGTTCACCATCAACAAAAATTTTTATATCTGAAACAACACCGAGAATAGACTGTGATGTCAGTGGAATAAATAAAGTCATCCGCTACATCTGTGATAACTTTAGCCCAGAAATAATAAAAACTGTATATAGTTTCAACTCCAACAGAAGACAATTATTCTGGCGAGATGGTAAACATCTAAGTGACAAAGGGACAGCCAAGCTGTTACAAATTTATGACAGTATTGTGAAAATTCTAAAGCCTACAGTGAATAGATCTGATAAATGCTTCAACTGCTCGGAAAGAGGTCACAGTGCAAGAAACTGTAGATTTGGACAAAAAGTTGTATGCTTTGCCTGTGGCCATGTTGGACACAAAGCAAAATTTTGTCTAAATTATTTCTAGGAGATAGGCAAGGACAAAGGTGCCGATCAAAGCTTTTATTTTTCTAAATTCAATGTGTTAGATGAAATATGTCAGGACTGTAATAATCTTACATGTATTTGCACTTTTTGTAATCCTTTAATTGATACAAATTTCTCTAATGCATCTTTAAATACATGTTATGTAACTAGAGTAGATACTGCCAAACCGATTAATCCTAGGAAGTCAATTAAGGGATTAGTAAATATGAAAAATAATAAGGGCTCTGGAAAAAATGATATTAATCCTATTTCTTTTGGTACATTAACTCAAGTGAAGTCTTATAATAAGATTATAGAAAAAGCTGGTACCTTTCCTGAGGCTAATTTGTCAGATGTAAAAGAATGCATTAATGCTAATTATGTAAATGTTGACAACCATTTAGCTACATTTTTTAGTCTCTTAATTGTATCTCTGTCATGTATTTACAACATTTTTTACAAACTAAACGGAGTTAAAGAACTTAAAGCATATGGTTTTGAAAAAAGTAAAGGGATTAAGATTGTTTCACACAATATAAATAGAATAGAACATAAATTTGAAGAAATCAAGAACACTGTAATAACTGAAAATGCCCCTGATATATTAGGGTTTTGTGAAACATTTTTAACTGAAAATACAAATGATAATGAACTACTAATACCAGGATATAAAATAGAAAGAAAAGATAGAAAGTCACATGGCGGAGGACAAATTATATACATTAATGATAACTTAATTTTCTCTAGAAAAACTGGCTTTGAATTCGGAAAAATTGAAACCATATGGCTAGAAATTAAGCCTAAACACAAAAAGCCATTTCTAGTATGCTTTGCATACAGACCTCCAAGTTCACTAATTGAGTGGATAAATGACTTTGATGATGAAATTAAATTAGCAATAGCTTATAATCCAGATATTGTTATCCTTGGAGATTTTAATATGAATTTGTTAAACCCTAGTAGTCTACCACAAAAATGGTTTGACTTGATAGACACATATGCTCTTAAGCAACTTATAAATGATGTAACCAGAGTAACTAAAGATTCTAGGACACTAATAGATCACATCTATGTCACAAACCAAAACATGATCTGTGAATCACATGTCAGTCTTTACTCAATTAGTGACCACTATCCTATTTGTCTTACAAGAAAAGAACAGGTTGTTGGAAAAAAATATGCCCATATTGAAATAACATACAGAAATTTTAGGAATTTTCATGAAGATGACTTTATTAATGATCTTAAAAGTACCCCTTTCTACACTGTAGAGCATTCTTATGATAATGACCCCTCAAAATGTCTTGAGATATTTTATGATTTGATAAATAAGCTACTGGATAAACATGCCCCTTTAGTAAATAAAAGAGTTAAGACAGATAAACAGCCTGAATGGTACAATGCTGATATCACAAATGCTAGGAAAAAAAGGGATAAATTTAAAGCCCTTGGTCTATGGGCGGAATATAAATTTTGGAGAAACAAAACAAACTTGATCATTGATAAATCCAAAAGGCATTACTATGACAACATGGTAAAAAACTCAAAGGACTCAAAAACTCTTTGGAAATGCATAAAAAGTTTAAATCTTCAAAATAAGGAATCACCCACTGAGCTCATCAATGATAAAAATGAAAGAATAACTAATGAAATTGATATAGCAAATACTTTTAATGACTTCTTCACATCATGTGTTGAAAACCTGAGAATAAATGTAAACAACTCAGGAAGCTCACAAAGACATGAAAATCTTGAACTGTTTGTAAATACAAGGTTAAATCTAAGTAACCATAATAAATTTAGGATTCCAGCTATTAGGATTAATGAAGTTTTTTGTGAATTAACTAAATTAAATATCAACAAGTCCTCTGGGACAGACAATATTGGACCTAAAATATTAAAATTATGTGCTTCTCATATTGCTTCCCCGCTAACATATATTTTTAACAGAATAATTGACACAGGTATTTACCCCTCTTCTTTAAAAAATGCTAAAGTAACTCCAGTTTACAAAAGTGGTGACAAAAACCTTCCAACCAACTACAGGCCAATATCTGTTTTACCAACTATATCAAAGATATTGGAAAGACATGTCTCAAACCATATATATAAATACCTTAACGAAAATAAATTATTGCATCCTGATCAGTCAGGTTTCAGGCCAAACCATTCTTGTCAAACTGCACTTTTAAATATTGTAGACAAATGGCTACATGAAATGAATAATGGAAACATTAATTTAGCTGTACTTCTTGATTTCAAAAAAGCATTTGATGTTGTAGATCACAAACTGTTATGTCATAAATTACAACTTTATGGTTTCAGTCATCATTGTATTAAGTTTTTTGAATCTTATTTGAATGACAGAACACAACAAGTAAAGATTGGTAGTGCTTATTCTAGTCAAAAAGTAATTGAATATGGTGTTCCACAAGGTTCTATAATTGGACCTCTTTTATTCGTTATTTATATTAATGACTTACCATTATCAATAAAAAGTTGTAAAACAGATTTATATGCAGATGACACTACCTTGCACATGTCAGGAAAAGATATCAATGAGATTCAGGCTGAAGTCCAAAATGATTTAAAGAATGTTGAACAATGGTGTAAACATAACAACATGTTTATAAATATTGATAAAACAAAATGTATGACAATTGGAACTAAACAAAGACTTCAGACAATAAACGGTCAACTATCCCTGTTCATAAATTCTTCTGAATTACAAAACTCTGAATGTGAAAAACTATTAGGTGTAAGAATTGATAATAACCTTTCTTGGAAGATCCAAATAGATCATGTATGTAAAAGCATCTCTTCCAGAATACATCTTTTTACTAAAATAAAGAAATTTTTAAACCATGATACAAGAAATGCATATTATAATGGTTATATACTTCCATTAATTGATTACTGTTGTATTGTGTGGGGAGGTTGTGGAACTGACCAATTGACTAGGATAGTAAGACTGCAAAAGAGAGCAGCTCGAGTCACCCTAGATGCTGACCCATTAGCATCATCAGAACCTTTATTTAGACAGCTAGGATGGATAACTGTCGATATGAGAATAAAATACCACAAATATCTGCTGATGCATAAAATTATAAACGGTGATGCACCCATTTATCTAAAAAATATGTTCAAAAATTCCCCAAATCCTTACCAACTGCGAAATAATGTGTCAAGAAAATTACTTGTTCCTAAACCTAAATCTGAATTCTATAAACAATCATTTTTATATTCTGGCTCACTATTGTGGAACAATTTACCCCTGAGTTTGAATCAAGTAAAAAACAATAATCTCTTTAAAACAAAAATAAAGAAATTTTTAAGTAATGAGATCTGTAGCTAGATGGTTTTATTATTATTATGATTATTATAATTATTTTTACACAGTCAATAATTCAAATTACATGTATGATTATCATATGTATGCATTGTCATGATTGTATTTATTATTGTGTTGATGTTTGTATTTGTTATCTCAATGAGGGCCTCAGGGAAGATTAGTTTTGTAAACTAACTGTGTAACCCTCCTTAAATAAAGCATTTATTATTATTATTATTATTATTATTCATCGCAGGCGAGACAAAAACCCACTATTACAGCATTTATGTCTGTGAAAAGTTGTGCATACAAATACTACTGCCAATAGCATTAGTGTTTTGCCTCTGCATATCAAACAAAACTAGCAAACAATTCTTTAGCAAATTTGTCTTTGAAACACTTATCAGACCTCAAGCTGAAAGTTGTAGACCAAAAAATCGCACAAATAAATTCACAGGAATGACAAGATTTAACATTTTTATTTATAACATAAAATAAATATTGATCAACTCTGGCTTCCTGTAAAAAACAGAAATAAAAATTACAGATTACACTATAATCACATATCATAATGTCAACCATGACATTCTCATAGATTAAGATTTGCATTGAGTTGTGAAAAAATATTACAATTTATTTATGGATAGTCTAATGCCATCCTCAATTACAGGAAATTTTACCTACACAACTATCCCATGTGATGGGTCAAGTTAGCATTTATACAGAAATGTAGTTATGAATAAAAAAAAAATCTATTAATATCTTTTTTTCTTAAATATACTTTAACACCAACATCATCACTATTAATGTAAACACTAATTTTAATGATAAATGAAATTAATTCTTTAAGATTCATAGACGTATGCTAAATTGTTAATTTGTCGAAAGCTAATTAATATTTTGGTTTATGATTAACAATAAATAATAAATAAATTCTTCTGCCCCAAAGCATGAAACCGTTCTAGCATTACTTGTCTAACACAATGAACACTACAACCAAAATAAATGGTCAAAAATAAATTATCTTTTCAAGTTAAAAACTAAAAATGCAACAACAAACTTAAAACAAATCCTTTTCACTTCAATAATCAATCACTATCTTATGAATAAAACATAGCTTTGAAACTGAAATTTTCTATTATTGCACACCCAACATGAAGAAAAACAAAACAGCACTATGTATTTAATCTCTGTTTACAAACAAAAAATCTCTGTAAAAATAACATCTTAAGAGATTCCTATTGTAATTTCAATGATATAAAGTATCCTTTACCACTCCAAACAACTGAAAACAAGGTCAATACACAATTTACATGCTAAATACACTAAATCAACAGAAAGAAACAAATGGATTTCATAAATGTGTAAATGTTGAAACTAAAACATAAGACTGTTAAAGAAGGACAAACCTTATATTGTGATACAATATGTAAACATTAGACTGTTAAAATAAGACAAATCTCATATTGATGTACAATATAAAACATTAGACTTACAAACCTTATAACAGAGAGTGAAGCAACCAACCTCTTATAAGTTCCCTACTGATAGGGAAAAGGCAGTGTAGAATCACCAAAAACTTTGACCAGAATATTGCACTGCTAGTCCAAATGCTTATAACAGTAAGAATCATCAAACACAGAGATAAATAAAGACCATATAAAATACATTGTAGCACTTATAGTATAGAAACAAAAGCACTTATTGTTTACAACTTAAATTAACATAATAAGTAGTTTTCTTGATACTATTTTTGAAAGATAAATCAAATTGTAAGAATTACTTATAAGTAGCATGTGTAGTTTTTATGTGTATTGCATAAAAAGATGAAAAATTCTCTAAGTAGAAATGTAAAATCATTAATAAAATTTCATGGACTAAACCATAATAAATCATACAACTACCTTTTCCTTTCAAATTTCAAAAGAGTTGTATACAAATCTTTTTCATTACAAGTTCTTACAATTAAAATCACATGATTGATTTACAAGAAAATGAAAGAATTAAATCTTAGATTTAAAATGTTATCCCCAATGTTATTTATACTTTTTTAATCCTGCCTCTAAAATTTTAGGCTAAAGCCTCCATTAATTCTCTCAAAAAGAAAATAATTTCATTTAAATTAGATATACAATATCATTATATCCAACAAAACTTGAAACAAGGAAAACATGAAAATATAACTAATGACATGTTTATCTAAAACTATGATGAGAGATTGACACAACAATCACCGGGTAATCCATACCTCCAACCACCAGATTTCTACAACGAATCCTAGAGCAGCCTAGGTATGGATGATAAGCACCAATACTGATTTGATCAACATACACCGACATATAGACCTACACAAGCACATGTCCACATATATATTTCATACAATTATCCTCCAATATAGGTCTAATAAGAATTTTGGATAAAAATGCCATGAAAATTGTTTATATAATGCCAATTTCAGGTAAAAATCATATGAATGAAAATGGAATGAAATCAAATTCGTAAATAGCTTTTTATACAAAAATTCATTTTATTTCATACATTTGTATCAATTTATCACAAAATGTCATGAAATTCATGATCATTTTTTTATGACTATTTCATGTAAAGCTTAATTTTTGGAAAAAGACTTAAAAGTCTCCATGAAATTTGTGTTTGGCACAAATGCTTGTGTAAAATATTAGACATATATGACATGGAAGTTTCACTGAACAACTACACCCATTAAACAATGCAGACATGAAGCACTTACAAAAAAATACATAGCTGTAAAACTGGGCATACAAAGTCTTTTACAATAGTTAACTTCATAAAGATTCTTTTTTTCAATAGATTAACCTGCGGGCATGTTACCCATAGATACAATATAGTTACAAATGACATGTTAAGTATAGAACCCTATAAGCAAAGTATACAGTTAACTTTTGTTTAGTACGGTTGAACTAATGCAATGTAAAATTAATCAAATTTGAAATTACAAATAATATATAAAACAGAAAAACAAAATCTTATTAAATACAAAACTGAGAGATTTATCTCTGCTTTTATGAAACATCATTTATGTCATTTATTGCCATGTTAAAGAATGAGTAAACTAATCTAGGAATTTTCTAATGTACAAGTTGATTGTTTTAAATGACTAGAATAAGTTTTTAATGGTGGTTGTTTTTTATAACATTCTGAAAAAGAGGACTAAATAACATCATTTAGTAAGTAAATATTAAGTATTTAAGGAAAAAAACTCTACATCTGGACATACATAATGTAAAGTTTTAACATTGAATTCTCATATCTCTGCTCACAAAGAATTAATTAAAGAATTAAATCATTTTGTAATAAAAATATGGACTATTTTATTTGAAAAAGAGTAATATCTTTATTTGAGAAATAAGAAATGATTAAATAAGACTTGGAGATTAAGTAAGTTGTGCATTAATTTTTGCAAAAAAAGAAAAATTGTTGGCTTTTTACTTAAACATGTTACTGGAATGTTATTTTTTGTATAAATGTATCAAATTTCAATAAAAATAAATAAACTATACAAAAATAATATAATTTGTTTATATTTTTTGTTGTTCAAATACTTTATCATTTGTCTTTCTTACAAGCATTCTTACTGATTAGTTCATGTAACAAGATATGTTTCCCCATTCTTCCATTAAATAAATTTGAATACACAAGAAGAGAATACAGAATCCATAAAATATAATAAACTACATATTAAATTGTATTAAAAGTTATTCTAGAGTTGAAATCAGACATCCGAAAAAAAAATAATGTATACAACATATCTATTGGACAAGCCTTTTTCACAAATAAAGATAGAAAAAGGTTTACTATTGAAAAAAAATTAACAAAATATGTGTTTAAGAAATTTTACAAAATCCTAAAATTCATCATATCAGTTTTGAAACATCGAAAAATATACTAAACCATATACCTTTAAACTTCCACATAACAACTTCAGTTAAAGCTTTGAGGCACAAACAATAAAACAAGACAAGACAATTAAGGATGCTGGAGGGTCAGCTTTTGAGATTTTTTATATTTTTTTTCGGAATCCTCGGGTTTTTTCCATCAAAATAAGGCAAAAAAATTTGCACGGTAACCCCTATTTTTCTATTGTGTAAGGTCTTCATTACATCATAAATATCTGTTTTACAAGTTTATTTCAAATTCTAATCACTTTTTCATAGGTTTAAACATATAAAGTATGCTAATGATAAAGCTATGATTAAACCAGAGAAAACCTTTTCCCGCCAAATTATGAACTCTTATTATGTTTAAAACGAGCACGGTAACCTATCAAAATGTTTAGCTTATTTTGTATCTTTAAGTATTCCCTTATGATTTAAGGCCTTAATTTCAAAACCTCATCACTTTCAAACTCACCCTCGGACATCCTTCACATAACAAAGATAAAGCTATCAATGGCCATTGGAGAACAGAGATCTTAAAGACAGGTCTGTACTCCCTGCTCGAGTGTGAGATTTACGAGTATGTTTTCCCGTCGAGCTCTTGAGGAGAGGATCTTTATGTCCATTCTGACTTGTACCTTTGGTGAACGAGACACCTTTCTTTAAGGGAGATACAATGTAGATGTCATTATCACAGGCATGTCCATTCAAAGGGACATTACTCTCCTCTGAGTCTGAGTGGTAGCCATTAGAAGACCAGGAGTTTCTTTTCTGTTCAGCTAGCTTACTAGGCTGACAAATTTTACCTTGTCTTAGGGATTTCTGACCCACAGGGTGATCTTTTCTATGTAAAGTTTTATCAGGACCTTTAGGTTTCTGATCTGGTTTCTCTCCTGAGAATAATCTCCAGATACCAGTATAGCTGTCCGACTGGTTCACTTTTTTCTTCTTTTCCTCCTTTTCTGGTGTTATGTCTCTTGAGCTGGTCCCAAACAGTAAACCAGCACTATTGTAGTCCATTTTACGTTGAGGGAGCTTGTGTTGCTCCTTATTTAACGAAGTTGATGAACCATTTAACTTTTGTTTCTTCTTTTTCTTCTTTTTCATCTAAAAAAGATTAAATATTTTATTTTTACATTCTAGTATATTATATTGACAACTGTAGACGTTACCATTACAATGAGAACATGAGGCTCCCAGGAGCCTAAATCACTCACCTGGTCTTGATGTCAACTATATATTTTGAAGAGCTAAATGAGCTGAAGCAAGCAACGATTTTTTCTTTATCTACTATAGTTTTCATTCTATAAGCCAAAACAAGAAAAACTGTTATTTTAGGGGTCGTAACCCCTGTAAGGGGTCATCTGACAACTTCAACCCTATGGAGACTTTTGTAGAGCTTTAAGCGCTGAACATTTAAGCAAGCAACAGCTTTTCTTTATCTGCTATAGTTTTCATTCTATAGGCCAAAAACATGAAAAAGGTTATTTTAGGGGCCGTAACCCCTATAAGGGTCATCAGACGACTTCGATCCTATGGAGACTTTTGTAGAGCTAAATGAGCTGAACATTTAAGCAAGCAACAGCTTTTCTCTATCTGCTATAGTTTTCTTTCTTTAGGCCAAAAACATGAAAAAACATCATTTTAGGGGCATTAACCCCTATAAGGGGTCATCTTACAACTTCGACCCTATGGAGACTTCTGTAAAGCTAAATTAGCTGAACATTTAAGCAAGCAACAGCTTCTCTCTATCTGCAATAGTTTTCATTCCATAGGCCAAAAACATGAAAAAACATTATTTCAGGGGCCGTAACCCCTATAAGGGGTCATCTGACAACTTCGACCCTATGGAGACTTTTGTAGAGCTAAATGAGCTGAACTTTTAAGCAAGCAACAGCTTTTCTCTATCTGTAATAGTTTTCATACTATAGGGCAAAAACATGAAAAAACGCTATTTTTCACCTTTAAGGGGCTGTAACCCCTATAAGGGGTCATCTGACAACTTGGACCAAATGGAGACTTTTGTAGAGCTATTAATGCTGAAGCAGTAAGGTGCATCAGATTTCATCTATCTCTTATACTTTTTGATTTACAAGCCAAAAACAGTAGTCTGACCCGCCTGGTCTATTTTTAGCAACGGCGGCCATGTTTTTCGACAAATCAAAAATCCCCACATCAGTTCTGTGGGGGATACCCTAAGGTACCATCAGACCAAATTTGGTTTGAATCTGTTCAGCAGTTTCAGGGGAGAAGAAGTTTGAAGAAAAGTTAACGACGACGGACGACAACGACGGACGCCAAGTGATGGCAATAGCTCACATGGCCTTTGGCCAGGTGAGCTAAAAAGCTATAAATTTGTTTGTCTATTACATTATTGAACTAAACACTTGCTATGCAAAATTTAATTTTAATCTTATAAAGCATTGCAAGTTACAAATAAGAAACCATTAGAGAATAAACAGACAGACCAACATATACTTACACAATCTGTGACTAGAAAATTAAATTCAACATCTTTAAATAGTTTTTTTTTATTATTTTTTTTTCAAAAACTTACATGTTGATTAGAAAAACCACCAGGGTCTACATCAGCTGAATAATTCTTGGAATCTGCTGAAATGGAGCAAAACAAAAATCTTATCATTTTGTTATGTGCTGAAGTAAAGCAAAAATAAACCTCAATAATTTATTATCTAAGAATGGTTTATTGAAAACTTATATTTTTTAAGCATGACAAAATTCTTTGAAATTTAATACATGTAGGTGATATTAAATTCTTAATGAAAAATAAAGGAAAAGCCACTTGTAAACAGCCCATCAACATTAGACAGACAATCCATGAAATAACTCCGGGGAAAATCCCATGTTCGAAATTCTCGCCACGCGTTACCACAGTGCTATCAAAATTTTCTGGGGAGAACACTGAGACAGTAAATATGGTCTGGCATTAAAATGCAAACCTATCTGACAAAACCTTTTTATTAATTCAAGTTTTCATAGATTTCATTGCCAGGGTATATGAGCTTTAATGTAAAATCAAAATAGACACTTAGATAGATTGGAACACTTTAAGATGTCCTGTAAAGAATAGGCAAAGCCAAGTTCATCAAATAGATTTTGACTTGTTACAAATTTGATTCCTCATTTATGATATTAATAGGAGACATACCTAGTGTTGCTTCACTATTATATCGTTGTATTGTATGTCCTAGGTTTTCTATTGTCTTGTTTCCCTGACCAGAAAACGAGTTTCTCCTGACAACCTGAGGGTGTTTGGCTTTGGCTTTGATGGGCTGGGCTTCTGATGATGGCTTGGGGGACTTTCGTCTTACAAGGAAAAGAAGGATTATACAGAAGACTAAAACTGTCACTATGTATCTGTAGTCCCTGTCATGGACCTAAAAAATAAACAAAGAAAATGACAAAACTCACAAAAGACACTGTAAAATAAGAAACAGTTACATGTATTTCTATAAATAGTACATGTATTGAGATAATCAAGGACAAAGTGAAAATATCCTGCCTGTTTAAATGTTGATGATTTTATGACAAAATGTTTTATTATACTTCAGCAGATTTTTCCTATGTAAAATAGAGGTCAAGATTCTAACTTTTCCATCTTTGAATTTAGTAAAAGTACTATTTCCTTAAGGTAATAGTATCACAATTATATTCGTGTTTTTTAATGATTGGCAGTAGGCATGGCTAAATTACATAGTAAACAGTGTCTAGTAGGCATGTCTTTAGTTATAGATTTTACAGATTCAGTATAATAAAACAATTGTTTACTGGTCATTTGGAAAACAGTACCATTTTTTCCTCTCTGTACTTACCATTTCCCTTGGTGCTATACACCTCATGAAATAGTAAATACTTTGTGGAAACAAATGTACTGCTTTCTGAATGACCATTAAACAATTGTATACTAATTTTAAATTTTGAGGAAAAAAATGCCATCTGACTTCTTTTTTATTGTTTGCTTTGACACCTTGATGTTTTACATCTTTACATTTCAGTATAGTCCTAAATCAGAGACATAATTTACCTGTTGATTGAGACCTTCCAATCTCTCTGTAAGTCTTACAACAATCTCTGTCAGGTTCTGTACAGTTGTCTCAAGGACATCAATCTTCTGTTGTTGGATCTGGCTCTGTAAATAAAATCATTCAACAATTTCATTTGTATTCTAACTTTAAGATAAACTGAAACACTGATATTTGTAAACAAGAATTGAGTATGATCCTGATTTTAATTTCTATTGATGTTATAAACAAGAGGCTCCCAGGAGCCTAAATCGCTCACCTGGTCTTGATGTCAACCCTATATTTTGTAGAGCTAAATATTTAAGCAAGCAACAGTTTTTCTTTATCTACTATAGTTTTCATTCTATAGGCCAAAAACACGAAAAACCGTTATTTTAGGGGCCGTAACCCCTATAAGGAGTCATCTGACAACTTCGACCCTATGGAAACTTATTAAGAGCTTTATGCGCTGAACATTTAAGCAAGCAACAGCTTTTCCCTATCTGCTATAGTTTTCATTTTAAGGCCAAAAACATGAAAAAGGTTATTTTAGGGGCCGTAACCCCTATTAAGGGTCATCTGACAACTTTGATCCTATTGAGACTTTGGTAGAGCTAAATAAACTGAACATTTAAGCAAGCAACAGCTTTTCTCTATCTGCTGTAGTTTTCATACTAAAGGCCAAAAACATGAAAAAGGTTATTTTAGGGGCCGTAACCCCTATTATATAAGGGTCATCTGACAACTTCAATCCTATTGAAACTTTTGTAGAGCTAAATGAACTGAACATTTAAGCAAGCAACAGCTTTTCTTTACCTGCTATAGTTTTCTTTCTATAGGCCAAAAACATGAAAAAACATTATTTTAGAGGCAATAACCCCAATAAGGGATCATCTGACAACTTCGACCCTATGGAGACTTTTGTACAGCTAAATTAGCTGAACATTTGAGCAAGCAACAGCTTCTCTCTATCTGCAATAGTTTTCATTACATAGGCCAAAAACATGAAAAAACATTATTTCAGGGGCCGTAACTCCTATAAGGGGTCATCTGACAACTTCGACCCTATGGAGACTTATGTAGAGCTAAATGAGCTAAACATTTAAGCAAGCAATAGCTTTTCGCTATCTGCAATAGTTTTCATACTATAGGGCAAAAACATGAAAAAAACACTATTTTTCACCTTTAAGGGGCTGTAACCCCTATAAGGGGTCATCTGACAACTTCGACCCTATGGAGACTTTTGTAGAGCTAAATGAGCTGAACATTTAAGCAAGCAACAGCTTTTCTCTATCTGCGATAATTTTCATTCTATAGGGCAAAAACATGAAAAAACGCTATTTTTCACCTTTAAGGGGCTGTAACCCCTATAAGGGGTCATCTGACAACTTGGACCAAATGGAGACTTTGGTAGAACTTTTGATGCTGAAGCAGCAGGGTGGCATCAGATTTCATCTATCTCTTATACTTTTTGATTTACAAGCCAAAAACAGTAGTCTGACCCCCTGGTCTATTTTTAGCAACGGCGGCCATATTTTTCGACGAATCAAAAATCCCCACATCAGTTCTGTAGGGGATACCCTAAAGTACCACCAGACCAAATTTGGTTTGAATCTGTGCAGCGGTTTCAGAGGAGAAGAAGTTTGAAGAAAAGTTAACGACGACGGACGACAACGACGGACGCCAAGTGACGGCAATAGCTTACATGGCCTTTGGCCAGGTGAGCTAAAAAGTGATTAGTTTTGACACTTTGCTAAAATAAGCATGAAAATTCAAAAACAAATTTGTCTATTGGTTTAAATATTCTAAAAAAATAACTGTTAAAAAATGCTTTACAGCTTAGAAAGTTGAATCTTTTAGCAAAATTTGACAACAATGGAGGAAGGAATATGTTCAAAGTATAAGGGATTGTTATATACAGTACATAGGTGGTCCTGAGTTTCTTTAGCCCTCAGATATTTTTAAAAAATGTCAAAAATAATAAAAATGAAAAATAAATGAGACACAAGTCCTTTAAAACCAATTTTGATAATATACATGTATAAGTAATACTAAAATTTGAGGCTAAAATAATTGCAATTGATGCTTTCAATGATTAATGAAATCATTTTCCACAGACTGACTTGTATTTCATTTTCTTTAAAGTTTGACCTTCATATGACCTTCATGTTACCTGTTTTCTATTGTCTTGCTGTAAAATTGTAACATACCAATTACAGAAATTAAGTTATACAAAATTAATGTTTTCAAATAAAATAACACAAAAATAATGCAGTTTCAGGACTCAAGATTTTGAAATAAGGTAAAACAAATTTCCTTTCAACCACCATTAACTTAAAAAATATGCTAAAGCAGCTACAATTAAAGAAATGTGTCTATCAGACACAGAATAGGGCCCAAAATATATAGAAGTCTGACAGATCTGAAAGTCACTTAGGACATACAGTTTGTTGTATCGGACCATCCTATCAAATTTCTATTATTCTCAAGTAAGGTTTCCGAGTAAAAGCTTGAGGGACATGATGTCCGTACATACCCCCAACATGTTGTAGCTGGGGCATAAAAAACCAAATATTTATAAAAACAAAAAGACAGAGCTTTATACATGGTTGTCTCTTTCCATATCTATTTTTTATATTTCATCATGTCTTATATGTGCCTATGCTGCCTACCTGAACTTCTATAGCTTTGGTGACATTAGATAATTCTGTAATTGTCTTGTTAAACATGTGTTGTTTTATCATATCCTCAGTCTGTTTCTTAAACTTCTGACTCATTTCTTCTAAAAATCTGTATCAAATAAAATATTAAAGGTACATTATTATCAAAATAATAATGGTTCTTCCCTATTATTGTTGAGAATTCAATAAGTAAATTATATGATTTGATAATTTTTCACTCAAACTATTTTAACCTACTTAAAGATTTCAATCTGACAAGAAATGAAAAAAAATTAATATGCACATGGTTGCAAAAGCCGAGTTGCCGTATTTTATTAACCAAAACCTTTTCAAAAGTTTCTCTGCTGCTGTGACCTAGACCTTCAATGAAATTACCCCAAAATCAATAAGATTCCTCCTCTTATGATAAGTAACAATATACCAAAGTTTCATTAAAAACTATTGAGAACCTTTTGAGTTAAGGTCCTGAAACCACTAATTCAAGAAATTTTCTAACGTTTTTCTGTCGCTGTGACCTTGACCTTTAATGGATGTAGCCCAAAATCAATAAACTTCTTCCTCTTATGGCTTGTTACAATATAGCAAAGTTTCATTAAAATCTATAAAGAATGTTTTGAGTTATGGTCCGGAAACCAATTGTTCACGCCTACGCCCCGCCATCTTGATAACAATAGCCGAGTTCAACTTCATTGCAACTCGGATAAAAATATCAACTATTAGACAGATAAAACCAACCAGAACAAGAATATGTACAAAAGACATAATGCCCCATCTCACAAAATTTATTTTTTTCTGCAATCACTAAAGCATCACTAGGTGCACCTACCATACCAATATGGTTGCTATGCCACTTATCAGTCAGAAGGAATGGACTTAAACCATTCTTCTATAAGTGGTCATTCATTCGAAAAATATAGGTCACAGCATGCATTGTGCTTAGCATCACTAGGTGCACCTACCATACCAATACGGTTGATGTGGCACTTGTCAGTAAGTGGGAATAGACTTTAACCATTCTTTTGTAAGTGGTCATTCATGCAGAAAATATAGGTCACATCTAGAATCCCAAGCATGCATTTTGCTTAGGTAGTACTCCACAATTAGGATTTTTTCACAGTATTGTTTTCGTATGTGGCCCCTGTGAACTTTTTTGTTAAATGAAAATATTGATTCGTTTTGGTCTTAAAACAAGACAAATGAAAAATCTGGATCCGTTATATAAAAATTACGATCCACGGTTATTGATTTAAAGAATAATTTCGAAAAAATCAATACCAATGATCATAAAGCGTCGCTTCCGGCTGTGCATGGTGACCAGCGGATGGGCTTAAATTTAAATGTGCTATTTTTAGATTTTTAAGTTTGAACAATTTTAGCGGAAAAAAGAGCCGAAGTCGGATAGGTTTATTTGGTCTTAAAAGAAAGGACTGTTTTCGGGCTTTCATTTCATACATGTTACGTTTCACCTGAACCGAAAGCTCGACTTCTGGCAACGTTCAAAAAAAGGACAAAACCCCTATTTTTGCGTATTTTTGTCCCCAAATTTTTGACAAATGTTAAGAGTTGCTAGGGGCAACGAGTACAACAAAGAAACCAAATACGGCACTAGACACGACTAAACATGCCCGGAGTTTGGAACACCACCTAGTTTAAAGTGCAAATAGCAGTTTAAGCGATTACAAGAACCCGTGACAAAATAGTCAACGTCGAGCACATGCAAAAATGAGCTAAATAAATTAATTGTGGAGTACTACCATATGGCATTATTCTCATTAATATTTTGAGAGTATATCTTGATTTTAGTCCTTGGTTTAATTGTTGAAAATAAAGCTAATATATTTGAGAATTACTTGTTTCAAAAATTTTGGGAAAAATATCAGTTATTAAGCATTAATGCCCATAGCAACCAAACATGCTTATTTTTGAAAATATCGTCAATAACGTTATATTTTGTACAGCTGGTTATGCTGTATGTAACGCTAACAACGTTTATAATTTCCCCGGAAGAAATAAAAATTACACAATATAGTATATTTCCCCGTATGTAAATCATAAAATTGTAATTTTTAGTCGGCTTGAATAGAAACGCAAGGCATTATAGCTTGCTATGCAAATTTTAAGCAAATTTTGATGATGTGTTTCCATGGATGCCATTATTGCAGATTTTTTCACGGAAATCTTCCAAATTTTCACAAATATGTTTGAAATAGGCAATATGGCATTATTCTCATTAATATTTTGAGAGTATATCTTGATTTTAGTCCTTGGTTTAATTGTTGAAAATAAAGCTAATATATTTGAGAATTACTTGTTTCAAAAATTTTGGGAAAAATATCAGTTATTAAGCATTAATGCCCATAGCAACCAAACATGCTTATTTTTGAAAATATCGTCAATAACGTTATATTTTGTACAGCTGGTTATGCTGTATGTAACGCTAACAACGTTTATAATTTCCCCGGAAGAAATAAAAATTACACAATATAGTATATTTCCCCGTATGTAAATCATAGAATTGTAATTTTTAGTCGGCTTGAATAGAAACGCAAGGCATTATAGCTTGTTATGCAAATTTTAAGCAAATTTTGATGATGTGTTTCCATGGACGCCATTATTGCAGATTTTTTCACGGAAATCTTCCAAATTTTCACAAATATGTTTGAAATAGGCTAGAAAATGACTTAAGCACAACAGAATACCAATTTTGTTACGAAAATACAAAATTTGATTCAAAACAAACGGGGAAAGAATCTAACGTTATTGCAGGAAAATGTCCAAAAAAGAGCTTGATCAGAAAAGGGCTTCCGTCTTTGAGTGTGCGTTAATATGGTAAAACACTAAAAAAAATCATAATATCCGGTATTCCTCAAGTGGTTACATACTCAAGAAGAGAAAAATGCAACTCATGTTAAATTTTCAAAAAATGCAAAAGCATTATGGTAGTACTCCACAATTAGGATTTTTTCACAGTATTGTTTTCGTATGTGGCCCCTGTGAACTTTTTTGTTAAATGAAAATATTGATTCGTTTTGGTCTTAAAACAAGACAAATGAAAAATCTGGATCCGTTATATAAAAATTACGATCCACGGTTATTGATTTAAAGAATAATTTCGAAAAAATCAATACCAATGATCATAAAGCGTCGCTTCCGGCTGTGCATGGTGACCAGCGGATGGGCTTAAATTTAAATGTGCTATTTTTAGATTTTTAAGTTTGAACAATTTTAGCGGAAAAAAGAGCCGAAGTCGGATAGGTTTATTTGGTCTTAAAAGAAAGGACTGTTTTCGGGCTTTCATTTCATACATGTTACGTTTCACCTGAACCGAAAGCTCGACTTCTGGCAACGTTCAAAAAAAGGACAAAACCCCTATTTTTGCGTATTTTTGTCCCCAAATTTTTGACAAATGTTAAGAGTTGCTAGGGGCAACGAGTACAACAAAGAAACCAAATACGGCACTAGACACGACTAAACATGCCCGGAGTTTGGAACACCACCTAGTTTAAAGTGCAAATAGCAGTTTAAGCGATTACAAGAACCCGTGACAAAATAGTCAACGTCGAGCACATGCAAAAATGAGCTAAATAAATTAATTGTGGAGTACTACCTTAGCATCACTAGGTGCACCTACTATACCAATATGATTTATGTGGCATATATCAGTAAGTAGTTATTTAAAAATATAGGGATTTGGGACAGACAGACGGACCCGAACACCATAGACCCCTCTACTTATAAATGGGGCATAAAAATGGATTCTGTTTTAAATAATTGATATGCTGTTTAAAAGTAAACAAATAAGCCTTTTGAATTATGTACCTGCTGCTAAGAGAAACATTCATCTCCAGGGCCTTTATCCTGTTGTTCAGTCTCATGATAGCAGTTTCTCTCTTCTGATAAGGTAGTATGGGTACTGGGACCAGTTTATAGTCTTTGGTATCCTGGACTGCTGGAACATTATCGCCCATAACAACAGGTTCTACCACGTTAGGGTCTGGGCCTTCAGTTATATTGACCTGGACAGTAGATGATTTGGTTACTGGTTCTGAGCTAGCAGGCTCTATCTTGGTGGCTTCTACAGGAGAGGGTACTTCAGGCTGTTGGACCTTTGCTTCTGTTGACTAGCAATTATAGAAAACAAAGTAAATAAGCTTTGAATATCTAAAACAAAATGTAAATAAATGGTTGCTCCAAATTTTCATTTGTATATAAATGTACATGTCCAATGAATTGATTTTGTCAATTTCCCCATTTGTATTATGAAAATCTAATTCCGCATGGATGACCTCTTAAATTGCTAGAATATCTGCAAAAATATTGTACTGGAAAATTTTAATGTAATTTAGTTCATAGAATGATGTGTCCTGATGCCAGGATAAATTGCAGGTGATTAAATATGTTTATTTACCTGTTCAGCTTGTTGACTTGGTGTAGGATCCACAACTGAGGTTTCTATGGTCTTAGATGTCATACTGTCCTCCAGTCTTGGTGTAGAGTCCTGAGGCTTGTTTTCTGGTACCTTGATAGAAGAGCTTGGCTGAATACTCTGACTAACATCAGGACTTGCTTCTATTGATGGCTTAACTTCTTCCTGATTGGTTGATTCTGCAACTTTGCTTGATTGGACAATTGAGGTTGATGAGGCAGATATAACTTCTGATTGGTCAGTTCTTGTGGTTTGGTCCATTTTTTGTGAGGTGACAGATGAAGTGGACAGAACAGATTTCCCTTCAGAAGGTTTCACTTTAGTGGCTTCCACTGAATGAATTTCTGGTTCTGGTACTATTTTGTTAGGTGTAATATCTTGATCTTTTAAACCTTTATTATCTTCAGTAGGTTTTTCTTCAGAACTTGCATCTACTACTACCTTAGCATTGTCCTTTCCCTCCGACTGACCTTGAACTTTAATATCTTGTTGTGATGATTCATTCAAAGAACATGTAGGATATTTCTTTGTGTTCATCATCAGATGTAGGTATCTACATAAAGGTTTCTGATTGGAAACAACTTGATCACATGTTCCTATGTCATCCTCATCATCTCCTAGCAATAAGGTCACGAGGTCATCACTAACACTAGGAACCTGCTCATGATCTTCTAACTTTGTTACTATGGATTCTATTAAATAAAATATTATTTATAAACTATGTAAAGCTAACAGCATAAACAATACTTAACACTAAACTACATTTACTAATTAATCTGAAGAAAAAAAAATGGCTGGATTGTGTTAAACTGGCAGAAGGTGAACAACAAAGCTGAAATGGAATGCAACTGTATGGACCCCAGTGTTGGTGCATCAAACCAAACATCAGGAGGCTGTGATTAGTAGTTGCTAGGAAATTTGTTATGATAATAGTTTTTACCCACTCGCTACCCGGTATTCACCTTTCTATCAACAAGATTTTCACTTTGTGAATCCCAGCCAACTATATTTACTGATTAATCAAATACTGGATGCTGACAAGAGCAAGGAGATTTAACATTTTAAGAGAAACAATTTTTTGACAATATGTTGACTTTTAATCTGTCTAGTTCACAGTGCATTAAATGTCTTTAAAAGATTATGTTGCTAAGGAAGTAATACTAAATTCATCAATAATATTGTGATGAGAAGATGATATGAATGGAAAAATTTATACATTTTAGTATATTCCTTATTATTTCCATTTTTTTATATTGTGGCCTTTTTTTTAATTAAAATTGAAAATCCTTCAGACCTTGTAAATGACATTCTAAGATGGAGTACAAAATATAGATTGTCAGTTTTACTGTATATAATGAGGGCTTCCTTTTAATAATCAATGGTGATATAAGGCTTCCTTTTAATAATCAATGGTGATATAAGGCTTCCTTTTAATAATCGATGGTGATATAAGACTTTACCATCCTCTGTCTTGGTCCCAGTAGATGCCTGAGGAGGGCTGGGCTGGGAAGGAGCAATTGGTTTGTCTTTTTTCTCTTCTTCTTTTCTGCAAAAACAATGAAAATTCTCTATTTTGCCAGCTATTTCAATATACATCAACATTAGTCTATTATATCATTTGGTACTTAAATAAGTATATAATATTGTTTTCTATATATAAGATACCTATAACGCAAAGTCTTTTCTTTAAGGTTTTGTAGCCTTGTATTTGATAGCTGATCTAAGGACCTGTCGCCAAATATCTTTAGCAGAGGCTTGTGGTCAACTGCAACAATAAGCTCTTTGCATCCCAAAACGAAATATCGTGCCTTTTCTAATGCATCAACAACAGCCAATGCCTCACCTTCAACAGGGGTATATCTTGATTCTGCACTGTGAGTAAATGAACTTCCAACAAGAGTAATCTTAAAACCTTCATGGCAGCAAAAAGGTGTTAATTTCTCACATTGACAGTGGTTTCAGAAAAGCCAGAATCCTATGCTAGTAGTGAAAAGTGTTTATAATGTCAAAATATGTTTTTATAACTTTTTTTTTATATTTAGGTTTTTAGTATCTAATATCTAGTATTATTTTATTTAAAAGGTGGCATTTACTGTTTACAAAAACTTTGAACTAACAATGGAAGACAAGGCAGTAATATTCTGTATTGTATTAAACCAGTTGTCTAACTACTGTGGTTTAAGCATCTTTCCTGGGATCAATTTTTTGTGGTTTCCCTAGGTGACATTGACCCACAAAGTTTGTATCCTATGAAAAAGAAATTTATCATGGATCTGTATGCTGCACACTTCAGATCCACAAATTTAAGAATCCACGAACTGAACTTTTTTCACAAAACCATGTTTAAAACCAATGAAATAAATGAATCCACAGTATGCACAATTTAAACTTACAATGGAACACAAGGTAGTATCATTCCATCCTTGGTGACATTGACAGAGTATGTCTCATTAACTACAGGGGTGCTCTCATCTATAAAACAGAATATATATATTGTTATAACTAAATACATTCCTCCTTTTCTATTGCAAATGTAAATGTGCTTAACACAATGCTATTATGTGTTCTAAAAACATTACTTTATTAAGTATGTATAACCTTTTTTATTTTGACCTTGTCACAAATCAACTCGGATCTTTCTTGATCTATAAGTAATCAATTTATTAGGTATAAATAACATGTTTTGCCTGCTCAAAAAATTTGAAAGTGAATTTAAAATATCCTGTATTTTTTTAAAGTGGTGCTTTGATATGATACAACATATTTGTTCAGTTTGGTGGACATGTTTTTCAGCAAACAATAGGGATTCCAATGGGCACTTATTGTGCACCTTTGCTTGCTGCTTTGTTTCTACATTCATATGAAGCAGACTTTTTACAATCTCTTCTAGACAAAAAAGATCGTAGACTAGCTCTCTCTTTCAACCTCAAGTTTAGTTATATTGATGATGTCCTTTCACTAAACAATTCTCGATTTGGCGACTTTCTCAATCTCATATATCCCTAGGAGCTTAAGATAAAGGACACAACAGATTCAAGGAAGTCTGCTTCATATTTAAATCTACATCTCGAAATTGACTCTCAAAGAAGACTTTCAACAAAGCTCTATGACAAATGTGATGACGTCAACTTTCCAATCATCAACTTCCCCTTTTTGTGTAGCAACATTCCATCCGCTCCTGCTTATGGAGTCTTGTTTTTACAGTTGATTCTTTACTCCAAAGTTTGTGGGAATTACATCGATTCCCTTGGCAGAGCATCAAATTTGACACAGAAATTGCTGACACAGGGTTATGTTCCTCCACAGTTGCTGTCTTCATACAAGAAATTTTACAGAAGACATCATGCACTTGTAGACAAATATGGGATTTCGATCTCTCAGATGAGTGCAGATGTTGGTTTGTTATAGGGTTTTGTTTTGTCTTCCTTTACCAGATTTGACACACTGAATTGAAAATTAGCAACACGACAGGTGTGCTATAGCAGACAGGAACAGCTTACTCTTCCTGAGCACCCGAGTTTACTCTTGTCACGACTTAAGTTCGTGTTGTTGATTTCCGTTCAGTTGATTTTGTGTTTTGTGTTTTTTGTGCTGTTTTTGTTTGTGTTTACCAGTTTTGTCGTTGCCCTTTCGGACTTTTAACAATTGAATGCCCTATTGGTGCCTCTTTGCTGAAGTTAAATAAAGAGTAGCATCTTTGTTAACCTCTAAGGTCAGTGATAATATTCAATGTTTCAATAAATGTTTCCTTATTTATTACTATAAGAACTACCTACTCTGGCTAGGGCCTTTCTCCTGCTTTTTATCCTCTACATTTAACACCTTCTTTACTAGTTTCATCACAGTGTCTGTAATAGAAATAAAGTAATAGAATTAACCTTGTTTAGTTGTCTACCTGAATTCTTCATACATCAGGTGAACATTAAAATTATCTACAGTTGACCTGTACATTAATCAAAAGTCTTGATATGATTATAGCATGTAAAAAAAAACACCAATCTTAAGAAATAATTACATTGTATATCCATTCAGTGTTTATCTTGAGATCTATTTCCAAATAGATGATGAAATGTTTCTCTTGAGCAGTAATTTGTTTTTGTTAAAATGGTGTTGTTATTCTTTCTTGTTAGAGCTATAAACAAGCAAGCAAAAAGCCCTATTTTATATGAGTTTTAATATGACTACTTACTTGTTGCAGTTTCAAACAGATTTTTATGAGTATCAGATTCTTCATTTGTTTCTCCATTCCTCAGTAAAATTTCGTCCATGTCGTTATCGTTGTCATCATCACTACCTTCATGTTGTCGATGTCCATATTCATCATACTCGACAGGAACACCAAAGCTCCTGAGATATCAAATGAAGTTAATTATTTTTAATAGGTAAACTTAATTCATGAAAACTTAAAAAAATAACATGTAAACATTTGATAATATATTCAAGTCTTAAGGGGGTACAGAACACTTATGCTAAAATAAAATTGTGTCGTTTAATTTTCCTTTAAATTTGCTAAAATGTATACTTTGATAATATAAATGCAATTACAAAATCTTAAGAAAATTGAACCATAGGTTTTCTGGTAAAATTTTCATTGAACATAATGGAGTTTCAAAATTTCTAATTTTGATCACTCAAAATTTCTAATTTTGATCACTTCGAAGCTTGATTTCATTGAGAAAATGTGACTGATTAAAACGTTCAACTGATTTTTAAGAGTTATTTTCCTTAGGTGTTCTGTACCCCCTTAATACAATTGTAACAAGGAAACTGATTCATAGCAGACATACACAGTGTGCATGAAAGGTAGCAAACAATAAGTCTTGTAAATATGAATCAGGTTTTTAAGTTCATTATCAAGAGAAACTGATTTATTACAACTGACTATTGAATACAATAGTAAGTTGTGCTAAGTACATATAACATCATTGTACATCTTTCAAAATTTCAATAGCTTTTTGGAGGGTCTTTTTATGATTATGTGTGTAATTTTACAGTACATAACTTTTATGTTTACCAAATATTGAGCAAGTTACTTCAAAAATCAAGTTCTTACTTGAATGATGTTAATGGACAGAAATGCTCTGTTCCGTAATGATCTATCATTTCCACTTTTACAAACTGTACAACATAACCTTCCTTGACTTCAAACGTTTGAGGGATTCTCTCCTCTGTAGCTGTGAACTCTCCGATGTTGGTCCATTCTTTGGTAGGGTATCTGAAAAAAAGAATGGAATAATATTGGACACACTTTAATTTGTCAAGTGATATGGTAAGAATTAGAGTTTGACAATAATTATATGCATATAGACCATATAGGTTTGTCAGTTTTAATGGCTGAGAAAACCTTAACCTTAGGCAGGTAACTGACAAAAGTATTAAACAAACATTTGGGTGAACCATTTAAAAAATTTGAAAAGACATGGTTCTATGACTTCTTGGGACTCATTTTTGACCGTTTTTATGAGTATTCTTTCATCATTTCATTTCTTTTTCAAGATCCATTTTTTTTATGAATAAGAATGCAAAAATAAACAAGAATATGTCCAAAAGACATAATGCCCCATCTTGCAGCATTTATTTTTTTGCAATCACTTAAGCACCACTTGGTGCACCTACCATACCAATATGGTTGCTATGGCACTTGTCAGCAAGAAGAAATGATTAAACCATTCTTCTATAAGTGGTCATTCATGCAGAAAATATAGGTCACAGTCAGCATCTGAATTATGCAATGTGCTTAGCATCACTAGGTGCACCTACCATACCAATATAATTGATGTGACACATTTCAGTAAGTGGGAATGGACTTTAACCATTATTCTCTAAGAGTTCATCTTTGCGGAAAATATAGGTCACATCCAGCATCTGAAACATGCATTGTGCTAAGCATCAATAGGAGCACCTACCATACCAATATTATTGATGTGGCATTTGTCAGTAAGTGGGAATCTGGAAATCTGGGGATTTGGGATGAACAAACGGACGAATGAATGGACCTGAACACTATACGCCCCTCTACTTTCGAATATGGGGCATAACAAAAGAGGGATAAAATGATTACTGGATTGACTGCCGTGTAAAATAGAAATATTTCAAATGACAGTGATTTGATGTTACACTGAATATAATAAACATACCTGTCACTGAGAGAAATCTTGAATGTTTTGGGCTGAGAAGAAAACAGCTCATATGTAGCTACTTCAAAATGGCTGATATGGACAGGTTCACATAGCTCTATAACAAACCTACAACAACATAAGGATATGATGTATTATTTATGTATATTAATCATTGATTCACCAAACATTTGTTAACATTTACATTCAATCACTATTCAAAATATTAACTCTTAAAACTTTGTTCACCAACTAAATTCTCAATGATTACTAAGTTTCAAATTAAAACTGGTTTGCATCAAAATGTTTTCTCTGATGTTTCTTCAATCAACTTTATCATGTTATACTGTAGAAGCTATAAACATGTATATAAATTCAAGTTAACTTAACAAATAAGAAACAATTTCCTCTACAGATTGTATTTTTCACTATCTTACCACTTTTTGGATGCTTTACATGGATTGATCATATATTCATCCCTATTACTGGTTAGTATATGTTTAACATTCTCAGCCTCCGGGTTACTCCCTAACACTTTAGCCCCACATTCCTTCGAGGCATAATTTGTAGATCTTTTATTCTTAGCTAAAGAACCTGTCAACTCCAAAGGGGCTGAAAAAGATATAGCCAATTATAAATGATTTATTGAATGAATAATATAATGATGAAAAAAAAACACAGAAACTTCAAAGAAGGTTTGTATTAGTTTCACTGGGATAAAACTCGTTCTTGTAGTTACATGTACGTGTATTTTGTCACTACTTCACAAATATTTGAGACTGATCCTCCATGTTTTATGATTTTGCTATTACCTTATTTGAATCTTTTCTTATACATGTTTGTTTTAAGTTGTCTTTCAAATATTGATATTTTGGTTACTATTTTAGATTTGTTTAATAGCCAATGTTCTGATTTTCTTTACTGGCGTTAATGCTGTAGCATGAATTTCTTTCATTTTGTCTTTTACCTTATAGCGGGTTATTTTTGCGGGTCAACGGACACTGTGAAAATATCCATCTAATGCAAATTATATACAAACACATTCACAAACCACGAAAATAAATCTGCAAATTTTTTTCACATACCTTATTACACAAAAACCGTGAAAATTTACCCCCTCGAAAATAACCCGCTATACGGTAAGCAAAAATTTAAGAATCTAAGTCTTTTCCACTTTGTCCATAAAGTTTAAGATAACCCTAAGCATTTGTAAACTTTCAAGATACCTTCTCAATGAATTAAAAGGTACTTATTATTAATGAAAACATTAAATTTTAAAAGGTACTTCATTCTCGAACATACATTTTTGTTTTTCCTCTTCTAAAACTTTTTGTGTCCATTCTGTAAAAGTTTGAATTTCTTCTTCCTAAAATAAAATATGTAAATATAATTTTTTCATACAAACATATCATGTATAAAGAGAGAAACAAGAGTACATGTAGTGAATACTTGACATCAAATGCATTTTACCTAAACTTAAAAATTTGTCAAGGTGTTTGTGTAAAATAAATTTTTACAACTCTAATTTTTAAATTGATCTTTTCCAATTTATAAACATTAGCAATGTACATAAACTATAATGAATTTCTAATGTTTTTTAAATGGTTACGTCTTTACATTATGATAATTTAGACCAAAGTACAAAGGATCTTTGCCGAGCTGTGTAATATATTAACCTGTTTAGATTTTTCTTGAGTGTCTTCTTTGTCATCAGCTTTCTTATCAGGCTTATCTTCTACCTCTACTTTCTGTTCCTTCGCTGGGTCAGGAAGATCAGTGCTTGGAATATCTGCAGTAGTGGGCTTTGATCTGCAAACAGTGCATTACCATTTTTATTCAAGTTTTTTTTTTTAAATTCAACATGTATATCTTATAACAGTTTTCATTTTCATAATCTGATTCAGTGAATGCTTTACACAAGGGTCTGGAAATATTTTGAGGTGATTTCGGTCATTTTTGTCCGACTGTATAGAATATATAAAAATATGAACGTTACAATTACCCACCCCCCCCACCTTTTTTCTTGGCCTCCCTTGAAATCTACCTTTTAAATCCATAAAGGCAGTGTTTGTTTGTGTATTACATTCCGGATGTTGAATTTTACATCCAAACCACGTTTTTATTTCAGGTTAACATGGTAAAGGTTCTTTGTAGTTAAACATTTCTAAAATGTTTTTAATATAAACAAAACACGTTTCACAAAGTGAAAGTGAAAGTAAGACACCCGGATGTAGATAAATTGGGACCACTTGTTCTGAATCTGTTTACAAAATAAACATATCAAATGAGAAAAGTGACTTTAAATATGAAATTTGTAACAATCATTGTTTGTATTAATATTAAAACAATCTTTACAGTGAATGAATGTTTGCAAAATAAATATTATCTCCGCACATGCGTAATCAAACACCATCTTCATCTAAAATGTAAACAATATTTGGTGTGCACATGTTTTGATAAATACTGAATATAATGAGAAATTACTTCTAAATAAACAAAACGGGCTTCTCAGGACAGATTTGATAACATGAGTTGACTCATTTAATTTTAACCATAGGTAAATACAGTGTTCATGGTCAGACAGGTGTGACCAATTATCTAATTAGTGTAACCCCACGGCTATTCTCACCTGTTTGACACCTGCTGGAGGTGTTAATTATGAGATGAATGACCACAAGACCGGATGCTCAGGAAGATAATTAAACAATTATATGACCGATCAGCAAAAAATGCTTACAATAAAATTTTAAAATGTCCGATTGGGATAATTTTTTAATCGGTCATTTTGGACAAAATTTCGGTCATGTCTGGCAAATATGACCGTTTCCAGACCCTTGGCTTTACAGATGATTCATAATCTTTCAAGTTATCTATATGATTAAATAAACCAAATCAATCTAATGTTTGTTCTTCCACAATGCAACACTTTATGGTTGACTAAAGCAAGAGGGCCCTGTCTTAAATGTAAAGTGTAATGAAAACACAACAAAATCTTATGTTCAATTTCTTTTGGGGATTGAGTAAATGTTCACATTTTACACCGTTTTATTTGCACATGGGTCATAAAAGCAGTCAATATTAATGGTGATCAAGGGGTTGCACTAAAGTCGTACTAAGCAAACCCCCACTCAACCAATTTGAAAACAGGAAGTAGATGACCAACTAACCTGAAAAGGGGAGGCATGGTACAACTCATCATGCTTAAGCTGTGTACCAAATTAAAAATCAATCCCTTCAGTAAAAGGTGACAAATCGGTTACAATTTTTTTTCCATTTTTGACAATTAAAATAGTCTAAGTCGGCTCAGAAAACAATAGGTACAGCATCGACTGACCTGGAAAGTAGAGAACATGCACACCTTATCATGCTAAACCTGTCTACCAAATTTGAAATTAATCCCTTCAGTAGAAGCCGAGATATTGTACCGGACGGACAAGGTGATTGGAATATAGCCCCATCTCTTATGAGTGGGGGTATAAAGATCCAGAGTACCTGAAGGAACAAGTGACCAAGGGCAGGCATCTGATGAACTTTGAACCAGCCTTGACCTATCCCAACTTATGATTAACAGTGTAATATATGAAAGTTTTATACTTGATTGATTCTTCTGTTTGACTTGCTTGTTTATCGTCACTGCTGACATCACCAACAAGTAAGAAATCAGTTGTTACTTCCTTCTCTGGTTCAGTACTGAAAAATACAACATTTTCAAGCATATAGGTGTAGAAAAATGATTCATGCAGTATCTAAGCAATTACAGTGAAACGTACATGTTTGAGAAATAAGGCTGAGAAATAAATCAAATTTGTTGTTTTTGGTTCTTAGTGATAGAATATAAAATCTGGAATAAGTGTATTAATAATAAATTTGATTTTTTTTAAAACTTACAATGTTAATTGGAGACACAAAAATGAACATACATACTCTAGTCTCATTTTTATATGTAGGATACCAATTCTCCTTGTTTTCTGAGCCCATAACTGTCACCCAGGATCCAATTGACTGTTAATTCTATATATTATATATTGATCCCTTCGAAAAAATCATGTGCAACCATAAAGTCAGATCATATATATATATACATGTATATGTAATGTATATATATTTTTTTTTAGGGGGAGGGGACACAAAAGCAATTGAATCCACAGTAAATCAAAATTTTATATAGTCTACCAACACAGAACAAAAAACACAAAATATCTGGACAACTTTATGATAATTTGTATAGCTACCTGTTATCCTGGGTACTAGATTCTTTGTTGATGGAATCATCCTTATGTTCATTCAGGTTCTCTGGTGGTTTATCCTGTGAAGAAAATGGTATTCTAATATGGGTCACCGGAAAGAACAATAGAAACCATGACGACAAGCCATGTTTAAATTCCAATAAAACACAGGTCGACGTCGCAGTTCATTTTGCGATGTCATTATATGATTTTACGCTGAAATTGCCGACGTCATAAAGGATCATTTGCACATAAACGTAGCAAGAAACAACAAAATGGCTTCTGTAGCATTGTACTCTATAGGTCTTTGAAAACACAAAATTGTCATATTAGAATAGAAATAATTCATGTCCAGCCGTGGTTTATTTTCGATTTAACCATGGGTGCCCATTATTTTCGTGCATTTAACCCCTCGCTCCGCTGCGCTACGCTCTGGGTAAAATATCCGCGAAAATAATGGGCACCCATGGTTAAATCTCCAATAAACCACGGGCGGCCATGAATTATTTCTTAAACATAGTAATAAATTATCAGAAAAACAAGAGTTAACACTAAAGTATGTCTCGCCTGCGGGCACCATCAGAAACAATTATTCTTTCTTACTTCCACTATATTTTGAATTTACATGGATTTTCAGTTTCTGAGATCAAAAAATGTTTATAGAACTTAAACATTGCAAATATATGCAATAAAAATAATCAAAGTCACTCAACCGGAAAATCAAGGTCAAGGTCAAAAGATGAGGATGTAACTGTGCTAATCTACTACTGAGGCATATGTATACCAAGTTTCATCAACCTAGGACCTATAGTTCTTTAGATATGGAGGTGCTCACAAAACTTTTCCATTAATATTATATGTATTGAAAATTGTCAAAGTCACTCAACTGAAAAATCAAGGTCAAGGTCAAAAGATGGGGATGCAACTGTGCTAAGCTACTACTGGGGCATATGCATACCAAGTTTCATCAACCTAGGACCTATAGTTCTTGAGATATGGAGGTGCTCGCAAAACTTTTCCATTGCTATTATATGTATTGAAAATTGTCAAAGTCACTCAACCGGAAAATAAAGGTCATGGTCAAAGGATGGGGATGCAACTGAGCTAAGCTACTACTGGGGCATATGCATACCAAGTTTCATCAACCCAGGACCTATAGTTCTTCAGATATGGAGGTGCTCGCAAAACTTTTCCATTGCTATTATATGTATTGAAAATTGTCAAAGTCACTCAACCGGAAAATCAAGGTCAAGGTCAAAAGATGGGGATGCAACTGTGCTAAGCTACTACTGGAGCATATGCATACCAAGTTTCATCAACCTAGGACTTATAATTCTTGAGATATGGAGGTGCTCATAAAACTTTTCCAAAAAGTTAACGCCGCCGTCGCCGCCGCCGGTAAAGTAACACCTATGTCCCGCTCTGCTTCGCAGGCGAGACAAAAACCCATATTAATAAATTGATTAAATGTGCCATTAAATTGATTAAATGAGCCACAGCCACTACCTTGATATTAATAACTTACATATTCATAATTAAACTGTTTTTTTTTTAATTGTTAGGGGACTTTAAGTAGGATCAGAATACGTACCATTTAAAATGTGCCATTGTCATGGTTGTCATGGTCATACATGTATGTCAGAGTCAATGTTTTATATATATTTTCAGTTATTACATAAAATATAGGTCTTTATATTTATTCCTCCCTTTGGGAATAGTTGGAGAGTTGCAATTTTTGTACAGAATGATTTTACTTTTGTATTTATGATAACTCTTTCTATTTGAACCAAATTAAAATTCAATAGCAATATTTAAAACTTTAAGCATTTAACATGTTTAAGATGATCCTATAAGAGATTTGATGCCTCCATTTTCAAGTGTTTTAACATCGAAGTCACATCGCTCAATGCCAACTTTATTTTGCTGAACATATGAATAAAAAAATAGTAGATTTATAAGCAAAAATCAATGGTTTCTATACTGTGAGGGTTTCTTATTGCTTATCATGCAATCCATCTGTTTCACAAATCTATACTGTTAATATTCATATAATATTATTTGATGTTTATGATAATATGATTGCTAAGGAGGGACACATGCCTTCAGTTTAATGATTTATAAAACAGGAGGACAATTAATATATATTTTTGTTTTTTACAGCATATGGTTTGGAAACAAAACAAATAAAATAACAATTGATGACATGTCAGTTCTCAACTAGTGCATTAGACATGTTAAATAAAATAACATTCAATGATATCTCCACCGAGCATATGTGTAGTTATTTTTTCTGTTTTTAACTATTTTTAAAATAAAAAAAAAGTAATGAGGGATGGTGGAGAAATAATTCAATCCACAATTTTTTTGGAAGTGACCTGTTTCCCCCGTGAAATTTTGGAGTAACCTTAAAAAATTTGTAATGCTTGTGGAAATTTAAATACATACATATTAAGTTGTATGCTCTTATATATTTTTGAGTACTGGAATATGTTTTGGAAAGTCACTGTTGACATACATGTATTTCCATTTTTATGACGTTCTGATCTAAAATTGTTGCTTTTTTCTAATTCAGTTGATAAGTTTACCTCGTTGAGTCATTGTTGTATTATTTATTGGCTTTAGTGTTTTGTTAGTTCAAATCTAATGTCCTACTGGTCTTCCAATTTTTTTATCCCTAGCATGTCAGATGAAGGCTAGTCCAGAAAAGCGCTTCACACGCATTGAATGTTTTTTTTTTTTATCATTTATAAAAATAATATCAATATCATGTGGATCCTGTCTTTCTGGCACATATTCCATATTCTTTCGTTTTTAGTACTAACCAGTGATTACATTTGCATGAGCTATTCTAACTGATTGGATACTGTACTGTTGAACAGAAGAAACGTTTATTCTAAAACTATGAGATCCATCATAATAAATGGACTAACATTCCTTTTTCAAATAAAAAGCTTCGCCGAGCACAGCATGATACGACCGCAACATGTTGAACCCTGTACGTTTTAGGCCCAATATGGATAGTCAATTGCTCTGGACATATGCAGCCCATGGTGGACTGACAAAGGTTTTTGACACATGCAGCTTTTGGTGGACTTTCTAAATTCACATTTTAAAAGGAATTATTTTTTTTCCAAAGGAGATCAAATCAGACCACAAATAAATAAGTTTCCATTTTGGCCCCTAATTTCATAACAGGGGAAAAAGGGGGGGGGCGCAAAAATTAATTCTCAATTTTGTATCCACTATTTGACAAGAACAAACATGCAAAAAAATTTTTCAAAATTGGATCACAAGTAAAAAAAATTCCATTTTGGTCCCTTTTGGCCCCTCATTACATAATAAGGGGGAAAAGATGGGGGTAGCAAAAATAAATTCTCAATTTTGCATCCGCTATTTGACAAGAACAAACATGCAAAAAAAATTTTCAAAATCGGTCCACTAATAAATTTTTTTTCGATTTTGGCCCCTTTTAGGGCCGTAACCCCTATAAGGGGTCATCTGACAACTTCGACCCTATGGAGACTTTTGTAGAGCTAAATGAGCTGAACAATTAAGCAAGCAACAGCTTTTTGCTATCTGCAATAGTTTTCATACTATAGGGCAAAAACATGAAAAAATGCTATTTTTCACCTTTAAGGGGCCGTAACCCCTATAAGGGGTCATCTGACAACTTCGACCCTATGGAGACTTTTGTAGAGCTAAATGAACTAAACAATTAAGCAAGCAACAGCTTTTTGCTATCTACAATAGTTTTCATACTATAGGGCAAAAACATGAAAAAATGCTATTTTTCACCTTTAAGGGGCCGTAACCCCTATAAGGGGTCATCTGACAACTTCGACCAAATGGAGACTTTTGTAGAACTTTTGATCCTGAAGCAGAAGGGGGCATCAGATTTCATCTATCTCTTATACTTTTTGAATAACAAGCCAAAAACAGTAGTCTGACCCCCCTGGTCTATTTTTAGCCACAGCGGCCATGTTTTTTGACGAATCAGAACTTGAAACACATCTATAGTGCATGACACCCTATTGATCAATCATACCAAGTTTCATTGAATTCTGTTCAGTAGTTTCAGAAGAAAAGATTTTTGAAAAAGTTATTGTAAGAACAAACTAAAAGTTGCCATTTGGCCCCTTTTGGCCCTTAATTTCTAAACGAAAAAAGGGGTAACTCCAAAAATCAATCCCATCCATCCTTTAATGGTAAGAAATATCATTGTCAAATTTCATTGGATTTGGATAACTAGAACTAAAGTTAACGTGTATACACTAAAGTTAACAGACGACGACGACGACAGCATCATACCATTATACGTCCTCAAATTTTTTGAGGTCGTATATAAAATCATTTCACATGCTGGATACATGTAGACATGAAATTTAACATATATTCAAGCATGATCTAATAGAACTAAATTGTACAAATCTCCATTGCAGGTATGATATGTTACATAAACAAATCAGTAAACATATTTGAATATTTTCATAAACTCAGCTTGAAATGATTAGATCTTATTGAAGATCCTTTGAAGTTCTATGACCTTCTTTTTAGAAATTTAAATAATTTAAAATAACACAATCAATTTAAAAGATCAATTCTATTTTGAAAATAAGGAGTGTTTAACTTTTACACAAACACAAAGGCTGATTTTGTTCAATATAGGTTTTTTCTATATGACAAGTAGACTCACAAGTGTTAGACATTGATTCAGTAGATTTTTTTTTTATCTCAATGCATTTGTACTATTAAGGGGAAGAGGCAGCCCCCATTTCGGTGGAAAAAAATTGGTTGTCATTGTAGCATGACCAGAGTGGGTCCCCCTTTTCAAAACCACTGCTACATTTTAAGTGTTAACAATAGTTGTTTGTTATATCATTTGCTTTGAATTTATGTAAACTACATGTATCTCATGCCATTTACAATAAATTCTCAACTCAATGGTAATTGGTACAAGGAGTATACCTGTTTCTGTATTTCTGGGCTGTTAACATCTTTTTTCATCTCCTCATTTCCACCAGGGTCATCAGGTATCTAAAACATAATTTATTTATTGTTATTTAAATGTACTTTAAAAACCATACCAATTTTCTGTAACCGGGTTATTTCACTTTTAAATTGAACAGATAACAAAGACAGACTAAGTATACAATCTTGATAAGTAATTTTATTGTTTGTTAAGTGTCAGACTGCCAAGTTTCCTTGTTCAGGTTTTTACATGTAAACATTGTATAGCATGTACATATTACATGTAAGTCTTTACTCTGCAATCTACTAAATCGGGGGATAAGGCTGTCTGTAGTGTATGAAATGTACACCAGGCCTGTCAAGTTTTGATCAGTTGCTCTATTTCTTTGCATGAAATTTGCCCAAAATTGAAAGATCAAAGGAAGTAATATTAATGTAAAAATCTAAGGAAATTTGCTGCCAAATTGTGAAAGATGTGTGAGTCTCATACAAGTTGCATAACATTTGACAGGTCTGTGTACACATTCATAAAAATGAACATTATCAAACAAATGAATAAATAAGTCTGAAATTACATGTGACATTTACAGTTTATGTAATCATTAATTAAACTCAGATTAGAGAATCCCCTGGGTCTAATTTAATGCATTGTATTATGTACATGTAGCATCTGGAAATACATGAATATAAGGAGAGAAATACAACTTGGTTATGCATTTCTCATTAGTTTTTTGCAATCAGATAGTACTAGTAATGCTTGCTTAAGATCAAGTTCCTATCATGATCATGAAAATGCTACATGCTAAAAAAATGTGTTTACATTTACATGTTAATGCTTTCACACCTTACAGACATATCAAATTGAATGTGGCATACATGTATCTCTTTTAAGTTAATAGTTCCAATTAATACATATTAATTCAGTGTTCTCCCTAGGTCCATATAGCACTGTGGTACCACTGTGCAATATTTTTACCACAGTGCTATCTTTTAAAATTTATAATAGAATGTGTAAGGACCACAGTACTATAATTTGCAGAAAACCATGCTTTTACTGATTACCACAGTGCTATCAAAAAATTCTGGGGAGAACACTGGAATTATTTTCTTTCTACATTTTTTGGTAATATAATTAACTGTTAAACAATTTTTTCAGGGGTACCTGATCAAAAAAGATTGTTCTATTGTGTATTTCTTTGCCATTCATGATTACCAATGCAATATGCACAATACATGTTCATGTATGCTGCATGTAAATACAGTATGAATAATTGTTTTATGCAAAGCATCCAATTTCTATGATATGCATGTACTTCATATTAAGATCAAAGTTAAATGACCTTTTACATGATATGATTTTGCTTTAAACACTAGTTAAGAAACATTAAAAATCTAATTATCACATCTAAAAGTCATGAAAAAGATTCAAATCATTGGTCTGAGGAGAGGTGTGGTTAATATGGTTCAATGCTATGAACTTGATCAATACAACATTTGTGTAACATACAGCATAAAAAATCTTAGTTTTTGTATCAAATTTGATAAATAAATGTTATTTCCATTTTTAATCAAAGCGAATCATGATTCCATTTACATACATGCAGTGTTTCCCTCACCCATGTCTATGACATTGCAGTTTGCACTTTACATCTACTTTTCAAATGTACATTGGCAATATTTACATGATACCCTCATACATGTACATACACTGTAAGTTTTTTTTTTATTTCATGTAAATGCATATACATGTACATGTATCATTAAAATGTAACTTCCAATCTTTATGACATGTTTGTAACTTTATAAAAGGTGAAAAATGAATCCCAGCCCAAAAATTAACTGTACCTTCTCAGGTGCTCCTTCTTTTTGTTGAACATTTGACATAGTTTCTTCTGAGGAGCTGAAAAAATAAACATATTAAAGTTTTAAATGTAGACAAAAGTTTCTATAAAAAGTAAGTGTTGTGAGATTGGTCACTGATCCTAATATACATGTACATGTAAACGTAGAATGCAAGAGGTACACATGTACATGTACCATGTGTACTGTGAGATAAAGGTAGGAAAAAGCAAGATCCCACATGACCAAGTTGCTCAGAAAACAAAGTAATTTCTCACTCTGTTTTATTAAGTTTTAAAAAGAAATAATGCCATGATGATCATATGTTAATTGCAGGGCACTAAAAAGCTTAGCATACCACAGATGGCGAGAAATACATGAACCTTAATACAAATAGAAAGAAGGAAAAATACCAAAGGGGGGTTAGAATTCCAAATCTTATGAAAAAAAATACAAAACACAAAATTGCTATTGTGTACTTTAAAAAAACAAAAGGAACACTGATGATCTTGAAGGATAGGTTATAATAAGTTCCTGTTTGTTGCAACACTCCAAACACATTGGCAGGTATAAAGAAATGACCAGGTTAGTCCAGATAATTATGCCATCTTAGAAACCTCTTTTTTAATTATTGAGGGTTGGCTTCCTACATAGGTGTCTGAGGATCTGAAAAAGTCCAAATGACAAAAAACCTAGAAAAAAATACATGTAAAGGTAAAGGTAAGATTTATTTAACATCAGTGAACACACATTAGTGTCACTACTGACTAGTAATGTGTACAACAGTCAAACAAATAACATAAGTGTTGTAAATGAAGTATTTTTGTCATACAGCAAGATTAATGACCATTTGGCTAATATAGGCCCTTGCATGGTTGCCAGGCTTGTGTTGGAGGAAAGCCGATATTCAAAGATGGTCCTTGGCTTCAGCCGCTTGTGTTGCATTGGAGGAAAGCCGATATTCAAAGATGGTCCTTGGCTTCAGCCGCTTGTGTTGGAGGAAAGCCGATATTCAAAGCTGGAAAACCTGTGAAATCTAGCTACGATCAACTGTACGTGCCTGGAAACCTTGACACATGTGGGGCTAAAACTTGCAGAGGTGTCAACTTAACCTTTGATTCTAGACAGCCTCCCATCAATATCTGGTGTGCTCCATTCAGTGGCTGTAGTATGAGTATCAATCATCTTCTTCTTTGAGTAACAGGGAAATGATTGAACTTTTTTGGATGATAAGACGAAAAAGTACGGAATTTCAATTTCGTCTGCTACAATTCAAATTGCCAAATTATGAATGGGATTGGCATTTCAAGATTTGTGAACTTGTTTTAATCAAAATCGTTATACGGTTGACATAAATTTAACACTACTTACACCAATATTAAGTTGAAATAACAAAGGAATATCCATATACTCTTCATTATCATTGATCTTCATGCAAAGGACCCCGTGCATATCAAGAAATTTCACAAAACATTAGTTGACCGAATTTCTGAAATCTGTCTGTCAAATTTCACTTCCGGTGACGTGTATTTTTAACTGCGCATGTCTTTTGGGGAATACCTGAAATATAGGGCACCGGGTAATGAGGTCAAACATTATCATTTGAACTCTATATAGGGTCAAAATTAGGTACGTAAAAAAAAACGCTTTTTTATTAGCTTACCTGTACCAAAGGTCCATGTGAGCTACAAACAGACCTTATTATTTTAGATTTTTCTAAAGCCTTTGACCATGTTGACAAGGTACCTCACCGAAAACTTATGAGTAAACTAGATAACTATGGTATTAGAGGGAACACCTGGAAATGGATAGCTGCTTTCCTAAATAGGAAACAGCAAGTAGTTTTAGACGGTGACGTATCTAGTCAAATGCCAGTGGTGAGGAAAATGTCAAACTTTTGGGTGTTAATATTGACTCTGATTTAAATTTTGATACTCATATTGCTGACATGTGTATAAGGCTTCCAGGCAATTAAATATTTTAAAGAGATTTGGTAAATATATGAACAAATTAGGAAGACTTACAGCTTACTACTCATTCATACTGTGTAATTTTAATTACTGCCCTGTTACTTGGCATTATTGTTCAGAAAAAAACTCACGTAAAATGGAAAAAATTCAAGAACGTGCCTTACGTTTTATATATGAGGACTATGAATCATCTTATGAACATTTACTCGAAAAATCCAAACTACCATCACTAAAGGTTAGACGCATTCGAACTATTGCAATTGAAACATTTAAAATTATTCATAAAAAAGTCCACAATATTTACATGATCTTATTGACATAAAAATACAATCCTATAATTTCAGGTCAAAAAACACAACAGATATACCACGAGTCAGAACCACAAAGTATGGTAAAAAATCTTTTAGATTCAATGCTGCGCAAATCTGGAATGAGTTGCCCAATCATTGTAGACAGGAGTCCAACTTTGAACAATTCAAAAGAATTGTTCAGACTTGGGATCCAGATGGTGGCTCATGCCAGTGCAGCGCATGCATATGATTCTCTTTTTTTTAGTTTTTTAGTTATACAGCTTTTGCCATTTTTTAGTTTATCCCTTTGACTGTCTTAACTATTTATGGCATGAACACTACATGTATTTCTAAGCTTAATTTGCATTTTTATCTTATGCTTATGCTTATGCTTTCTAACTTATATTTAGCATGTGTATTGTCTTATGCCTATGCTTTCTAGCTTATATTTAGCATGTGTATTGTCTTATTGTCTTGTTTTATGTTTGAATGTGCTGTTTTATACTATGTATATATGTCATGTATGTGTGTCTTATTGTATTTATATGTCGGTGTTAAAAGCTCGCTAGAGCTTGGGTTTTCTTGTTATGTAATGTACCGACTCTAAATAAAACTTTGATTTGATTTGATTTGATTTATGTGGGGTGCCTCAAGGTTCAGTTCTGGGTCCACTGCTGTTCTTAATTTTTATCACGATTTACCATCTACTGTACAATCAAAAACAAGACTTTTTGCAGACGATTGCATTCTATATATACCTATTATTAAACAACAAGATGTTACTATATTACAAGCAGACTTGAACAAATTAGCAGAATGGGAAAACTTATGGGGCATGCAATTTCACCCCGAAAAATGCAATTCACTAAATTAAGTGTTACAAGATCACAACACCCAATAGACTCTAACTACATTCTTAAAGGGCACACATTAGAAAAAGTAAAAACGGCAAAGTACCTGGGGGTAACACTAACACACGACATGTCATGGGACACACACATAAATAACATCACTGCAAAAGCAAACAAGATTCTTGGCTTTTTAAGGAGAAATCTCCAGATACAAAACGAGAACACCAAAAGTCTGGCTTACAAATCCATGGTAAGATCAAATGTAGATTACTGCTCCACTGTATGGTCACCAAACACAGAAAAACTTAAAACCAAACTAGAACAGGTACAAAGAAGGGCGGCCAGATATGTCACTAATCGTTACCATAATAATAGCAGTGTTCAGCAATGATTAATCATCTCGAATGGCCTAAAAAGAAACATCAGCCGAGTTACCATGCTTTATAAGATAAACAACAACTTAGTAGCAATTGACCCAAAACTTTACCTTGCACCACAGACACATTTTCAGACAAGACTCACACACTCGTTACAGTTTCAATTATTCTCCACTAGAACAAACTATTACAAATACAGTTTTTTTCCACACACTGTTGTACTTTGGAACTCACTCCCATACTCAGTTGTAAGTGTCGGATCCTTGGACCAGTTCAAATCACAGGTCCAAGGACTTCAATTCTAAGCACCTCCTTGGATCTGTAAATAGTGTATATATGTTCAAAATTTATTTATTATTCATTTATTTTTCATTAGTAGTTTTTCTTTTGTTTGTAACTTATTTATTCATAATTATTCCTTCTGTTCACACTGTGCCGACATAATAGTCATCAGTGTTTTGATGGATTGCCGTAGAGATGTAGATGTAGAGCTTTTACCATCACTTGGCGTCCGTCGTCCGTTAACATTTTTTTTCAAAAATCTTCTCCTTTCTTGTAATGAAACTTGGTATGATTGATATATTTAGGGTGTCCTGACCAAACTTGTGTTTCGATTTTTGATCCGTCACAAAACATGGCCACCGTTACTTAAAATAGACTAGGGGGGTCAGACTACTGTTTTTGGCTTGTAAATCAAAAAGTATAAGTGATAGTGAAAATCTGATGCCACCCTACTGCTTCAGCATCAAAAGTTCTACAAAAGTCTCCATTTGGTCGAAGTTGTCAGATGATCCCTTATAGGGGTTACAGTCCCTTAAGGGACGGACCATTTAACTTGAAGGGGGGGCCTTGGTTTTTTGTTTCGATCAGAAAATTTTTTTCCGCGCAGAGCGTGGACCAAATATTTATTTTTCGAAGGCGTCGCGACAGAATATTTTTTTCATTATCAGCATTATTTTTTATAGTAGAAATCCTTCTTCAGAATATTTTTTTCTTACCCTCAGCTGCCAAAATATTTTTTTCATCAAAAATAATTTTCAGAATATTTTTTTGGAAAAAACCAAGCCCCCCCTTCAAGTTAAATGGTCGGTCCCTAAAGGTGAAAAATAGCGTTTTTTTTCATGTTTTGGGCTTATAGAATTATACTATTGCAGATAGGGAAAAGCTGTTGCTTGCTTAAATGGTCAAAGTCCTCATAGGGGTTACAGTCCCTTAAAGGCGAAAAATAGTGTTTTTGGCCTATAGAATGAAAACTATTGCAGATAGGGAAAAGCTGTTGCTTGCTTAAATGTTCAGCTCATTTAGCTCTACAAAAGTCTCCATAGGATGTGGCTCCCGCAGGGTTAAAAACGACCTGCGACCTGAGGGCTTTTAAAGGGCGACTTCCGACCTACACTTCATAAAATCGACCTATGCCAAAAAAAAAAACGATCTGCGACCTCCGCCAAAATATGCCTTTTAAAAGCGACCTTGCGACCTCACACCCCTTTTAAAAACGACCTTGCGACCTCACACCCCTTTTAAAAACGACCTTGCGACCTGAGGGGGGTACCCTGCGGGAGCCCCATAGGATTGAAGTTGTCAGATGACCCCTTATAGGGGTTACAGCCCTGAAAGGCGAAACATAGTGTTTTGGCCTATAGAATGAAAACAATTGCAGATAGAGAAAAGCTGTTGCTTGTTTAAATGTTCAGCTCATTTAGCTCTACAAAAGTCGCCATAGGGTCGAAGTTGTCAGATGATCCCTTATAGGGGTAACAGTCCCTAAATTAACATGTTTTCATGTTTTTGGCTTAAATAATGAAAACTATATATATAGCAGATAAAGAAAAGTGGTTGATTGCTTAAATGTTCAGTTCATTAAGCTCTTAACAAAAGTCTCTATAGAGTCAAAGTGTTCAGGCATCCCTTAAAATAACATTTTGCACGTTTTTGGCCTACAGAATGAAAACTATTGCTGAAAGAGAAAAGCTGTTGCTTGCTTTAATGTTCAGCTTATTCAGCTCTACAAAGTTCATCATAAGGTTGACATCAAGACCAGGTTAGCGATTCAGGCTCCTGGGAAATGTGGGAGCCTCTTGTGTAGGATAAGAATAGTTTTCTTAATTTTTAATACTAACTCAAAATTATTATTCTTTTTAATGTTTCTCAAAGTCATAGACCTGTAATATATACATGTATTTATATCACAGGTCATATATATTTATATTACAGGTCATATATATTTATATTACAGGTCTGCTTGAACAAAGTTTCTCCAATAACCAAGTTGTTACTTCCACAGAATTTAGTTAAATATTCCCCATTCTCATTCATGGTGCCATCCTTAGCAGAGCAAAAATTGCTCACACAGGGTTATGTTGCTCCTTGGTTGCTGTCTTCACTCAAGAAATTTTACGGAAGACATCATGCACTTATAGACAAATATGGGATTACGATCTCTCAGATAAGAGCAGATGTTGGTTTGTCATAGGATTTTGTTTTGTCTTCCTTTACCGGATTTGAAACACTGAATTGACTGTTGGTAATGCGACGGGTGTGCTATAGCAAGCAGGAACTGCTTACTCTTCCGGAGCACCTGAGTTCACTCTAGTTTCGACTGGAGTTCGCGTTGTTGATTGATATTCAGTTATTGTTGTGTTTCCATGTTTTACATGCTGTCTGTTTTTGTCCCGTTCTTGTTGGTGTTTACTGGTTTTGTCTCTGCCCTTTCGGACTTTGACATTCGGATACCCTATTGGTACCTCAGCTTCTTTCCCATTACCCCCTTTTAACCGGTGTTATCTTTACCAACTTAAGCATTGAAGTCTCTCATGATTATCGTGTGATCTTCTTTTGGAACTTTTTGCAATTCTGCATAAAGCCTTATAGAAATCCTGCTTTGTATCATCTTGTGCCTCGTTGGTTGGGACATACACATATATGAAAGATGTCTTTACAGGTTTAGTATTCAGTCTTACTCTGATAATTCGTTCATTTAATTAATGATACTTTGCTGAGGATGATGGCTACTCCTAAATGACGCATATTGTCTTCTCTGCCAGAATAATTTCACCTGTACTTGTGACACTCTTTCCATAGTCTGTCCATCTACACTCGCTAATTCCTAATATTTGTAGTTTGGTGTCCTTCATTTCCCCAAGTACTTGGACCTGTTTTCCTGCTTCATACATGGTAAGCACGTTTCAGAAACCTACTGTTAGTTTGGCCAGTTAGGTGGGCCTACGCACTGCATCTCTGGGTCCCTTGCTGCTCCGAGATCCCATTTCAGTTTAGCCTGAGATTGTAGTTCTCAGTTACCATGCTTTGCCACGAGGAGGCTATGAAAGGAGTCTTGGTAGTGTAGAAGCGATGTACTGGCAGGGAAAAATTTACACACTCTACTCGCCCCTTCACCTAGCAAGTAGGCTAGCCAGCGGCAAAAGAGATCTAGAGATCTTTGATCACTGCCACACTAGACGCATTTCACTACCCAGTGTAAATACACCAACACACAATTTCGTACCTTAGGGTGTAAATTATACATTAAATAATTTTCTATTTGATAGGTTTTCATCTTTTTATATAAAATCCAATTGAAACATATAGCATTCCACAGAGTTTAATATGACCACTGTGATTACCATGGCAACAGTAGTCAAGGTTAATTGTGTTGTTATAGTGCTTATGAACTATTTTTTAAAAGAACTTTTCAATTGTTGGAGCCATTCAGGTTAGGAGTTGTTCACTCTACAAAAAACAAAAACAAAAACAAAGATAAAACCCTCGTATGTCAACATATTTGAAAGAAATTTGCACAAACAAATTGAAGAACACGCCAATGCAAACATGCAAATATACAGTAGAAAGTTTTTAACATGTTTCATGTTGCGCTAAAAATAATCTCGGTAAGACCGGGTGAAAATATCAAGAGCCAATTTTTCCGCTACAAAGGCCACATTCGCAAACTGCAAACTTTGAGAGGGATTCACATTTAAAAGCAATGAGCTTGCTTCCCAATCCCGGATAAATATTCAAAATAAAAGAAAAAGAGTTTAAACCCATACCCGTTATAAGATATATTGCTTTAACGGAAATTCAAGTTACTAGGATATGACTACCTTTATATAAAACGGTTTGAGTATGAGTACAACCAGACACAAATAGTCGGAGAATCTATCAAAACAAAACTACAACTTTAATCGTATTATGTCAACAAAGAGCATCAAAGGTAAAAAAAGGTAATAACAAAACTACCGAACTTGAATGATCAATCTCATAGTCCAGAGAAAATGACAAGAACGAATCAGTCATACCGGAGAATTGGTGGATCGCAATGGTCCTGACTTGGTACAGGCATTTCAAACGAAATGGTGGGTTAAACCAGGTTTTATGGCGCCAAACCTCCCTCTTCCATTGCGATCTTAGGATCCGGTAATGACCATAGAACACAACATAGTTGTGAGACACAATAGGGATATTGAGGTGATCATCTCAGTACAGCAGACCAGTCAAACACTAATTAAAACAATTAACTATCATATCTTTTAAGTCAATTTTGAACTTTTCTACTAGTGGCTGATAACGAAGAAAGAATTTTTTTAGGGTTCGTATGAGACGTATTTTCTTATAACCCTGCTCCAAAAGTCGGTCACGAAGAAATCGGTGTCTGATCAAAAAATCTGTGAAATGTGTGCAAGCTCTTGCATATCGAATAAGTTGTGAAATATAAACACCGTATGCAGGGGAAGTAGGTATATTGCTCTGTAGATTAGGAAAATTAATCATTTGAAAATTAAAATCGTCTCGTTTATCGTAAATTTTTGTACTGAGATGACCACCTGGGTCAAATTCGAGGTGCAAATCCAAGAAAGACGTGAAGCAATTTGATTCGGTGGTCTCTTTAATCTCCAATTCTGGAGGATATATTGAAGGAATCCATCTACCAAATGAAGTGTTATTGACAGAAAGGACATCATCAATATATCTGAATGTAAGATTAAATGACCTTGCCCTTTTCATCTTCTTGTTATTTACGAGTCCCTGAAGAAATTCAGTCTCGTAAGAGTATAAAAACAAATCGGCGAGGAGAGGAGCACAGTTTGTGCCCATTGGAATGCCGATTTGTTGTTGAAAAATCTCTCCTCCGAAGGTGACAAATATGTTGTCAATGAGGAAATCAAGCATACTGCAAACTTGTTCCAATGTGTAACAAATTTTATCTTTGAAAGATGTTTTGGAAAAGAATGTAGAATTATAACCCAAAACAACAAAATTCCTAGAGTTTGAAAAGGCTTTTTCGAGAAGTTTTTTCAGGCGACATTTTAGTTTTTCGTGTGGCAAGGTAGTGTATAAAGTTGAAAAATCGAACGTTTTCAAAGAGTGAACCTCAGAAAATGATCTAGATTTAAAATGATCTAACAAATCTTTTGAGTTTTTCAAAATCCACATATGGTTAATTCCACTACGATTAAAAATAGTGTCGCAGTATGCTTGTTGACCTTCTTTGACAGCAGACAAGATTTTAGTTAAATGAACGGACAGCTCTGTAGTTGAACATGATGAAGATCCAGCTATATACCTTTCTTTGTACGGATTTTTGTGAAGTTTAGGTATCCAGTACAAATATGGTAACTCTTTATGTTCCTCTTTCATTGGAATATTGAAAGAGGACATAAAAGAGCTATGGTTGGCTATGATTTCATCTTTGTTAAATGTAGTCCGTTTGTGTGTAGCACTAGCGGCAGTATTACCATCAATGCCTAGTTCTAATAACTAATATAACGTTATATAATCACGAAACTAAGTCTTAAATAAGAATAATCTGAAAATTTTAGCAATCTGGAGATTTATATATCTTTTCAGTCATGACAGTAGTGAATTTAGAATTGTTAGTAGAAAACTATCATTCTGAAACCTATATATATATACTTCCAAATTTGGTCGCAAAAGTAGAAAAGGTTCGACATTATATTATCAAATCTGAGACCAATCCTTAGCAACCTTGAAAACATTTGTTCCGTGTCGTTAAATATCCTTGATAAGGTATGTTTTATACTCTCTGCATGATCATGTATATTTGACCTGAAAATAAACTTTTTTTTGAAAATTGATTTTTAAAAAAGAAAGTTAAAATTTATTCGTCTATACATTTTTGACAGTTTGTTTCATGGGTGGGGGTTGGGGTTAAGCCAAGGAACTACACATCAATTCATCTATATCAAGAAAATGATCATGAAACAATGTTCAATTGGAAGAAATGGGGACACAAAGCCAATCGGCAAATGTCAGGGAAACCCCATTTAACCACCTCGGGCACACATCCGAATCGTTCAAAAAGCAAACGACCGAGATCGAGGTATTGATAGCTCTTTAGTAGACTCTCACTGACAAGTTTAGGGTTGCGCTGAACCTATTTGCTTCATTTTTAGATTTATATATCAAAATTGGAAAAAGAGAGATTTTATACAATCCTCTTAAACAAAAATGACGACTTAAATATTGTCATCACACCTCCCTCTTTTTGTTGGAATATCAAGTACGCTTCAGCTTATGGAGTTCGACATCGGGTCAGGCTCTTAGCCAACAAAGGTTTAAGCGACTGGAATGTGTGCCCAATGTGTTTGAATGGGGCAGCCCTGTCATAATGAATGCCGGGTCGTCAGGGTATAATGCGGAAAATACCTGACCGCAAACCATATAGTGGGCCACTGTGTGTAGAGAGGGCAACGCTTCATGCACGTATTTATACACGTATACACTCTATCCAAATCTACCTCGTGTTTCGTTAAAACACGGTCTTATAAACTGTTCCTGATTCTACCCCATGTTTCTTTGAAACAAAAAAAAAAAAAAAAAAAAAAAAAAAAAAACATGCGCCTTATTTTTGTAGTATCCCCAAAGAAAACCCTTTCAGAAAGTAGGATAGAAACGTCTGCAAATACACTGTTTCATTAAAACGCTGTTTTACATATACTGTTCCTGATTCTACCCCGTGTTTCATTATTTTTAACACTGTCTCATATATACTGTTCCTGATTCTACTCCGTGTTTCTTTGAAACCTGATTCTACCCCGTGTTTCTTTGAAACACTGTCTTATATATACTGTTCCTTATTCTACCCCATCTTTCATTAAAACACTGTTTTGTACAAAAATGCATTTTGAAATCTTTCTTTTATTCAAATAAAAAATACATGTATCATAAAAAATAAGTAGAAAAAAAGTATCCTGAGGATATAGCAAAGATCCCTTTGTGGAGGGTCAAGTAGTGCACCACCGAGACTAATTTTTTTCCCCCTACCCACCTCTCCCCTTTTTCTATGGTCATCACAATTTGATGTTCCCTTTTTTTCCCATCCCATCCCCCATATTTTATTTCGCATTATCTTTTCATGTTCATTTTATCACCCTTTTAATGGTCATCGCCCATAAGCCTTGCAAGGGCGTAAAACACCAACCCACCCAGCTTATGGAGTTAATGTTTTGCACCACGGCATATAAAATATATAAAATATATATTTCCGTGTCTCACCGGTAAACAAATTGCTATCACCAGAGTCCTTTGTACATGTAGTTGTTTTCACTCAAGAAATTTAGCGGAGGACATCATTTAGTCGTAGAAAAATACCGGTAAAAAAGCAACAACAAAAATATCGAATTGGGATGACCAATCTATACGTATCCAAGAAGAAAAAAGACAAAACAAGGTAAAAACATATCAGAGATATTGAAAATCGCAATGATACTGCCTTGGTACAAGTATTTCAAAAGAAATTGTGGGTTAAACCAGGTATTATTGCGCAAAACCTACTGCTTTCATTGCGATAGGGTCCGGTGACACAAACTACAACATGGCTGTGAAACATAATAGGGATAACAGGGTGTCATCTTTGTACAAGAAATAGACAAAATCCATACAAAAATCAAGAATCAACTCATCTGACATAATTTAGAATTTCGATACCATTGACTGATATCAAATGAAAACATACGTAAGAGACCGAATGAGACGTATTGTTCTAAAGGTCGATCACGGAGAGTGTCGTGTCAAAGATCTGAAAAATTACTACAAACCCTGGCATATCGAATAAGTTGTGAAATATACACTCAATATGAAGATGAGGTGGGTATCTTACTTTCCAGATTAGGAAAATACAGATAAAATACAGGTGAATATTATAAATTTCTGTAATAAAAAAAATTAGGATATTCTCCTGCAGTAAAACAGCTCTTCATATATCCCCTTCGTGAAAATGTTGGTCAAGCATGACTTTAATATCATCGAGCATTTACTGCTGGTCCTGATTGAAGCTAAGCCATGTTGAGGTTGTGCATTTCCAAGATATAACCCTGTTCTTTCTTTAAAGTCACACTTGGAAAGAAAATCTACCTAGAGCTAAGCATTTTCCGGATATTTTCGTCTCAGTTACATTTAACTCATTCATGATTGCATGAAGAATAGAAGAATAAAGAAGGGATTAAAACTGGTATATGTATATAATTTATATAAACTTGGGTAGAAATCTACCTTAATTTACCTGTTCAGATGAAAATCTAAGGTAGATTTCTACCCAAGTCTACAGAAATTATATACATATAGGTGATAAAACTTTTCCCATTTTGACCACAAAAAAAAAAAATAATACAACAAAAAAGTGGAAAATACCAGTTTTGATCCCTTCTTTATTCTATTCTTCATGCAATCATGCTAATTAGTCAAAACGTCGAGTGTTATTAGCCCAAATGAAAATCAGTTTTTCTAAATTTTTAGCCCAAATGTAATTCGCTCTAACAAACGAAGCGTTATTGACAGAGAGGACATCATTTTATACCTAAAAGATACATTAAAGGATCTAAGCCTTTTTTATCTTCTTGTTCTTCACGAGTTCCTGAAGAATATAAAACATGTCGGCGAGGAGAGGGGCACAGTTTGTTGTTGTTGAAAATCTCTCCTTTAAATGTGAAAAAATATGTTGTCAATAAGAAAACCAAGCATACTTATAGTGTACGTTCTTTTCTTTAAAAGATGTAGAAAAATGTTCTATATCTTTCTTTGTATGGATTATCATGCAGTTTAGGTATCCAATACAAATATGTAACTCTTCGTGTTCCTCCTTCAAGTTGAGATTCAAAGAGGATATTAGGAAGTTATGTTAGCAATTATCTGTTCTTTGTCTACTGAAGTCAGAGTGTATGTTGCAGTTGTCAATATTATTTGTAGTAAACAGTTTGTATATATGGAGCCACTTTTCTCTTATTTTTCAATTATAACTTTTGCTCTACGAAAATTAAAAACTCAATTAATTGTGTAATTATCTCAGCTTTGCTATATCACTCCAAGGAAAAACGCGAATCGAGCCAGGTAATTTTTATTAACACTTTATATAGTCGAATAGAGTCTAAGGATTAAGGATTTTTCATACCACTAATTTAATGTTGTATGGAAAGCCAGAGTGGATCTCCATATAAACAATTTATTTACAATTGCTGTCAATGGGGAAATGTTTAAGTTCCATGACTTCGACAATTCAATGATTTGACGAACATACAATTTATATTTCGAAAAAGCGCAGCCTTAATGATTCTTAAGAAAAGTCATTTCATTTGATTTGCTTTGATAAGTATTAAGTTAATGCAGTTGATTATGCGGAGTTTAGTAAAAATTACCTTGATCGATTCGCGTGTTCCTATGAGTGTATATGATATAAAAAGCCAGCAAGATTTTTTGCAAATGTTTTATATGCGAACACATCACAGTAAAATCTGTTTTAATCTACAAACTTATTACCATGAAGTAGTACCTCGCAATTTGTCCTGAAAGCAGAGGTCAAGCAATGACCAGAATTTGCCGACCTTTCAAGTGAATTTAACCTTTAGATATTGTAATGAAAAAAATGTTTGACGATTAAGCCATTATCTGAACTTTCGTATACACGGATTTTGATCTCATATTTGGGATAACTGTATTATAGATAATTAATCACAATCGGTGTACATGTATCATTCGGACATCGAACTACCGGTAATTTGAAGATACAAAACATTTTTTTTTCTGACATTGGGATGGGATAAACAAAGTACTGAAAAGGGAACACATGTATGTAGTCGTTGTGCGTAAGCATATTACTCGAAGAAAGTCCTCACAAACTTGTAGTTTGAGAAAATTCATCGCATATATATGACACTTAGACATACCAACATGCTGTTCTGGCAGAGGGAGATTTTTTATTTTTGACCAAAAGTCCTCGGCAGAATTTTGTTTTATTTCTTTATCATTTCAATCTATTTGTATCCGTGGAAGAGAATGAGACATGAGTTTAATTTAATCAGTGGCCCGAGATTAAAAAAAATGTATATGATTCAAAACCAATCCTAAAATTTGAGTATATATTTACATAGAGATGTCAAAATCTATTTTTTGGACTGCCTTAATAAAATTACACGTATAGCTGATCTTGATTAATCTATATTCATGTATGCCTCGTCCATCCAATACTCTTGAGAAACCTTGTCTTTTTTTTATAATAAATGTTAAAAATATTAATATAAAGCACGGACGGAGGTCTTCTTTCGCCTCTTTTTCTCAATTTCCCATAGTAATTCTCTTCTCTTCATTGACCCATTGTTTGTAGATGGATTCATAAGGAGGGCATCTCATATCCTTTCCGGTTTGTCCGTGTGTCGACTCATACTGGTGCACATCATGTGAAACATTTTCTTCCATATACTTCTGGTCCGCCTGTCCGTTTGCAGGGGTAGACTGATAAAGATGTACCTCATGGGGCAGAGATTTTCCCATGGATTCGTAGGCAACTGGTGGCACACTCAACGATCGAGAGAACACAGGCACGTCTAGTCTTTCGTACAGCACTGGTGGTATGTTAGACGTGGCATCGGTGGTGGATATCCAGTGGCTATTTGTGGTCCTGTTGGCTGGATTCACGGGCAGGGTCCTTGATTTACCTTTGAAATCTTTCATGTTTTGTTTGGTCACTTTATCCACTCGGTCGTAAACGTGAGGGGGTTCTTGTCGAAAGTTCCTCTTGATTTTAGGTGTTGATTCTGCATACACATGCTTGTCGGTTTGTAATTGATCAGTCTTTGCTAACTGGGAAATCTTTTCATATGGAATCGGCCCTTCATCGATTCCTCCAAGAGTTTCCTCGTACCTAAATGACAAAAAGAAAAATAACCTATGCCGTTTTGTATGAAAAGAAACCTCAATTTGAGATTTAAGACCAATAATTGAACAAAAACATCTGTTTGGAACTTTTTTCATTTCGTGCTTTGTAAGTGGTGCAATCGGCGTTAGTTATAAATTGGTGTAATCTGCGTAAGTTATAAGTTGGTGTAATCCGCGTTAGTTATAAGTTGGTGAAATCCACATTAGTTATAAGCTAGTGTAATCCGCGTTAGTTATAAGTTGGTGTAATCCGCGTTAGTTGAAAGTTGGTAATCCGCGTAAGTTATAAGTTGGGGTAATCCGCGTTAGTTATAAGTTGGTGTTATCCGTGTTAGTCAAAAGTTGCTGTAATCCGCGTTAGTTATAGGTTGGTGTAATCCGCGTTAGTTATAAGTTGGTGAAATCTGCGTCAGTTATAAGTTGGTGTAATCTGCGTTAGTTATAAGTTGGTGTAATCCGTGTTAGTTATAAGTTGGTGTAATCCGCGTTAGTTATAAGTTGGTGAAATCCGCGTTAGTTATAAGTTGATGTAATCTGCGTTAGTTATAAGTTGGTGTAATCCGCGTCAGTTAAAAGTTGGTAATCCGCGTCAGTTATAAGTTGGTGTAATCCGCGTTAGTTATAAGTTGGTGTAATCTGCATTAGTTATAAGTTGGTGTAATCCGCGTTAGTTATAAGTTGGAGTAATCCGCGTTAGTTTTATTTATAAGTTGGTGTAATCCGCGTTAGTTATAAGTTAAATATAATATAAAGTCTAATGGCCGAGTTCTCAACTCGTTCTTTTTAAAAATGTCATCTATAAATGAATAATATTAATAGTATACCATTTACTGTCTATGGCACTCATCTTAGGCCCTGTAATGAAAAAAACAACAACAACTTTACAAGACTTTAATAATCGACTTCCGAAAAGGCTCAGTTTACAGTGATTTTGAATGTTCTTGTCATATTTTTGATAGCTGTTGTATTAACATAATGTTATTTTAAATAATTTTTGATTTATTAGATATCTTGTATTTTTTATTCCAATTGCTATATGCAGTCCTGTAAGGTCAAACAGCAAACAAAACAATATAGCAAGCAAATAAATATGTGTCCAAGATTATCTATCTTTTTATACTGTTTTATATTCCACCTATTTCCAAAGCACATGCGTATATTATCAATTTGTTTTAAATGACAATAAATAAAAAGGGGGAGAAAAAAATGCAACATATGACAAAACATTACTAAAACAATGGCAACGGATTATAGAAAAGAAAACAAACAGCCTGTCATCGTTGACCATGCAGCGGGAGCCGCGTTGCCGTCGACTAAAGTTAACAAAATATATAAAACAATATACATGTACATGTTGTAGTCCAATAATAATAAGAATGATTAAAAATACCCTTTAAATGACTAAAACAACGATTTTCTATTAAGATTAGTAAGCATTATTCTAGATTTTAGGTTCCAGACCCCAGATTCTTACCAAGTCTGGTCGGTCCCATACTCATGTACTTCTCCTCGAGGGCTTTTGCTCTTTTATACTTCCATTTCATGACACACACTGACAAAATAGTGGCCAGTATAAAACAACATGTTCCCACACCCGCAAGTACCATCCACTCGTACATGTTAAAACTCACTGAAAAAAGACATTTTTGGTTAGCGTGTACATGCCGATGCAACTTTTTAATACTGTACACAAATTATGTACGGTCTTAACATTACTAAGTAACTTAAATAAGACTATACTAATATATTTTGAGACAGCAATTCCGATCGCATATTTAATTGTTCATCTTTTCATTTAAAAAATATCCATCTTAGTATCCAACTTTTACAGGATTGCAAACTATATAAGCTTGTACGATTCACTCTCCAAAATTTGTAGTCACTTTATTATATAGCTTTGAAATTTTCTGCAAAACCAGATAAAGGTATACTTAGTGTGTCCCGTCGATGTCTGGCTTCTTCATGATCAGTCTGGAACTCTGAGTCGATATCTCCGAGGAGTCCATCAAACGTTTTAGAGGGATCACATTCAATTCTTTTTGTTGACGCTTGATTATTTCTCTTATCTGGAAGATTAATAATTATCTTAATACAGTAATTACATTGTACTTCTCCCTCGGAATGACTGTATCAAGTCCAAACCATTTCGATTTTAAATGTCTCTGATACTGGTATGTCTTTGCCTTGTTTTTTTATGTTTCTTCTTGGATATTTGAATTGATAATCCCAGATCGATATTTTTTTCTTAAAACATGTAATAAACAAATATGTGTATTTTATAAGAGTGCAAACGTTCTATGAATAGTTAACCAACCCGTCCTGGTTCTGGTAGCAAATAAGCGCGCAGCAGCACTAAGCTTGTCTGTAAAAATACACAAAAGCTAAAGCGCCCAGAAACTTGACATAGGGGCAGGCCACTTTGCCAGCAAAAGAACTGAGAGTTGTGCCTAAGGTGGTTGTATGGGGCTACCATGTCACAATGAATGCCGTTGTCATCAGTCTCAAAAGCGGAAATTTTGACCGCAAATTATAGTGATGTACCGTGTTAGAAAAAAAAAATGTCGCCATCCATGCACGAGGGGGTCATGTACGTTAAAGAACCGGGTAAGTCTAGATTATATAGGATCCGTAGGATGCAGCTGGCCTTGTGCCCCCATTTCCCATCATCATTTCATGTTCACATTATCAACCCTTTAATTGCTGTTTGAAAGTAAAGCAACACTTAAGTAACCAACTTACTAACCGAAATCTTACGAAAATACATATAACATTCATTGAAACACAATAGAGAAGACCATATTGTTTTAGATGCTGGGTCTAAACATAAACAACTTCAGATATACACCAGTTCAGTGTAAACGAAATTCTCGGGTCTTATCTTTTTGATCGTTTTTGCATTATTTTAAACTGTAATGCATTGATTTGTACTGCTTCTCTAAAGAATAGTTTTAGTAAACGTTCTAAAGACGAATGGTTCTGACACATTATATGCGAGCGTAGCGAGCTCACTATTGTAGAGAGTCTGCCAAATTGCACGAGACTCAAAATACGATGGTTGAAAATAAATTCTGTCACCGGAAACATTCGATTTTCAGAAGTTTTCGAAAATGTCTGCGCGTGCTGAAAAATTGCGGGAAATAGTAATACTTCGTCCCAAATTATCTCGTCCCAGGCTTTATTCGAAATTATCAATGGAATAGATTATATTTTTGTATCTACGCGAGCTTTTAAGGCAATGCCTTTCTCATATTAAATTGAACCCATTTAATAGTTTACTTGGATCCAATTCTGGTTGATGTAAGAAAAAAAAAGTCAGAAAATATTTAACAAGCTTATTATAGAATTCGAAACATGCATGGATATTTCATAATAGGACATTAAAATTTCATTACCGTCACAGAAGAACAAGTATTTGTCTCTGCAAGGTTTCCAGTACTTCCCATAGACATAACACATCCCATCTTTCTCTGAAAAAAATTTAAATGTTTAAAGTAAAGTAGTTTTATCAAACCAGTTGTATTTTAACGGCAGATGGTAATCTTTTGCGTAGCGATAGAATGACGTTTGGACTGGTCAAATGTTTCATTTAAAAAAAACCTAATACACAGAGCATATATTTATTTTTGTTCAAAATCAAAAGACCCATTAATGCTACTGCTAGTGGTCTTTGTAAGTCTCATTCTGACATAAATCAGATCTTTACCCAACAGGCAAACTGTATAAATTCACAGAAAATAGTCTTAACATCATGTCTACAATTTTGTGCATACAATCATCCTTACTTTGATGATCTGGTCCTCCATTTTCCCAGCCATACCAGACATTCTCAGAGTTCAGCATGCAGTGGTTCCTGGCTGTGACGGCATCAGTCAGTTTAGACAGAGTACTGTTAAGTTTGGAACTTACTTTGATGATCTGGGTCTCCATCTTCCCAGGCATACCAGACATTCTCAGAGTTCAGCATGCAGTGGTTCCTGGCCGTGACGGCATCAGTCAGTTTAGACAGAGTACTGTTAAGTTTGGAACTTACTTTGATGATCAGGGTCTCCATCTTCCCAGGCCTACCAGACATTCTCAGAGTTCAGCATGCAGTGGTTCCTGGCCGTGACGGCATCAGTCAGCTTAGACAGAGTACTGTTAAGTTTGGAACTTACTTTGATGATCTGGGTCTCCGTCTTGCCAGGCACACCAGACATTCTCAGAGTTCAGCATGCAGTGGTTCCTGGCTGTGACGGCATCAGTCAGTTTAGACAGAGTACTGTTAAGTTTGGAACTTACTTTGATGATCAGGGTCTCCGTCTTCCCAGGCATACCAGACATTCTCAGAGTTCAGCATGCAGTGGTTCCTGGCCGTGACGGCATCAGTCAGTTTAGACAGAGTACTGTTAAGTTTGGAACTTACTTTGATGATCAGGGTCTCCATCTTCCCAGGCATACCAGACATTCTCAGAGTTCAGCATGCAGTGGTTCCTGGCCGTGACTGCATCAGTCAGTTTAGACAGAGTACTGTTAAGTTTGGAACTTACTTTGATGATCAGGGTCTCCATCTTCCCAGCCATACCAGACATTCTCAGAGTTCAGCATGCAGTGGTTCCTGGCTGTGACAGCATCAGTCAGCTTAGACAGAGTACTGTTAAGTTTGGAACTTACTTTGATGATCAGGGTCTCCGTCTTCCCAGGCATACCAAACATTCTCAGAGTTCAGCATGCAGTGGTTCCTGGCCGTGACTGCATCAGTCAGCTTAGACAGAGTACTGTTAAGTTTGGAACTTACTTTGATGATCAGGGTCTCCATCTTCCCAGGCATACCAGACATTCTCAGAGTTCAGCATGCAGTGGTTCCTGGCTGTGACAGCATCAGTCAGCTTAGACAGAGTACTGTTAAGTTTGGAACTTACTTTGATGATCAGGGTCTCCATCTTCCCAGCTATACCAGACATTCTCAGAGTTCAGCATGCAGTGGTTCCTGGCCGTGACTGCATCAGTCAGTTTAGACAGAGTACTGTTAAGTTTGGAACTTACTTTGATGATCTGGGTCTCCGTCTTCCCAGGCATACCAGACATTCTCAGAATTCAGCATGCAGTGGTTCCTGGCCGTGACGGCATCAGTCAGCTTAGACAGAGTACTGTTAAGTTTAGAACTTACTTTGATGATCAGGGTCTCCATCTTCCCAGGCCTACCAGACATTCTCAGAGTTCAGCATGCAGTGGTTCCTGGCTGTGACGGCATCAGTCAGCTTAGACAGAGTACTGTTAAGTTTGGAACTTACTTTGATGATCAGGGTCTCCATCTTCCCAGGCCTACCACACATTCTCAGAGTTCAGCATGCAGTGGTTCCTGGCCGTGACAGCATCAGTCAGCTTAGACAGAGTACTGTTAAGTTTGGAACTTACTTTGATGATCAGGGTCTCCGTCTTCCCAGGCATACCAGACATTCTCAGAGTTCAGCATGCAGTGGTTCCTGGCTGTGACGGCATCAGTCAGTTTAGACAGAGTACTGTTAAGTTTGGAACTTACTTTGATGATCTGGGTCTCCGTCTTCCCAGGCCTACCAGACATTCTCAGAGTTCAGCATGCAGTGGTTCCTGGCCGTGACGGCATCAGTCAGTTTAGACAGAGTACTGTTAAGTTTAGAACTTACTTTGATGATCAGGGTCTCCATCTTCCCAGGCCTACCAGACATTCTCAGAGTTCAGCATGCAGTGGTTCCTGGCCGTGACGGCATCAGTCAGTTTAGACAGAGTACTGTTAAGTTTGGAACTTACTTTGATGATCAGGGTCTCCATCTTCCCAGCCATACCAGACATTATCAGAGTTCAGCATGCAGTGGTTCCTGGCCGTGACGGCATCAGTCAGCTTAGACAGAGTACTGTTAAGTTTGGAACTTACTTTGATGATCAGGGTCTCCGTCTTCCCAGGCATACCAGACATTCTCAGAGTTCAGCATGCAGTGGTTCCTGGCTGTGACGGCATCAGTCAGTTTAGACAGAGTACTGTTAAGTTTGGAACTTACTTTGATGATCAGGGTCTCCGTCTTCCCAGGCATACCAGACATTCTCAGAGTTCAGCATGCAGTAGTTCCTGGCTGTGACGGCATCAGTCAGCTTAGACAGAGTACTGTTAAGTTTGGAACTTACTTTGATGATCTGGTCCTCCATCTTCCCAGGCATACCAGACATTCTCAGAGTTCAGCATGCAGTGGTTCCTGGCCGTGACGGCATCAGTCAGCTTAGACAGAGTACTGTTAAGTTTGGAACTTACTTTGATGATCTGGGTCTCCATTTTCCCAGCCATACCAGACATTCTCAGAGTTCAGCATGCAGTGGTTCCTGGCTGTGACGGCATCAGTCAGTTTAGACAGAGTACTGTTAAGTTTGGAACTTACTTTGATGATCTGGGTCTCCGTCTTGCCAGGCATACCAGACATTCTCAGAGTTCAGCATGCAGTGGTTCCTGGCTGTGACGGCATCAGTCAGTTTAGACAGAGTACTGTTAAGTTTGGAACTTACTTTGATGATCTGGGTCTCCATTTTCCCAGCCATACCAGACATTCTCAGAGTTCAGCATGCAGTGGTTCCTGGCCGTGACGGCATCAGTCAGCTTAGACAGAGTACTGTTAAGTTTTGAACAGTACATCACGGCATCTAGATAGTCTAACCTTCTATGGGAGAGGTAGATCATACACTCCACTCCTAAAACTTAATATTGGTGAAAATATTTTACTCAACCCTTAGATTTAAAGATAAATAAAAAAAAAACATTTAATACCTAAAGAGTTTCGATTTATTTCAGATTTCAGATTTTATTGAAACACTCAGACACATACATATGTAACATGAGGACATACAACAAAATAACATATATTACAAATGACAGAATGAGCTAGTCAGACAGTATAGTTAAAATAACAAATTCAATTTATGTACAAACGATGCTATGTTGTTTAGAAGCTTGACATTACAGAGAGACAACATGCCACTCATTTATAAAATCGCTTCATGCACTCACCTGACTTTTATCATTACTAATTGAAAATATATTACACTTTTAACCCCTGAAAATCGGTAAAAATTCTAATCGGTAAGAACTCATAAATCTTGAAATTGGAAATCTTTTCAATCAATTCCCAAAAATGAAATTTATAAGACCACGATAAACTTTAATTAGAAAGAACATAGAGCATAACAAAATTTCAGTCGTTCAATTTATTTTCTGCTTATTTAGTCTAATGTTTTAAAAATTGATTTATCAGATTTGGAAAAAAACCAAACACTAAAATATGATAAAACAAACCTTGAATCAAACCAAAGAACAGCAATTTTATTCTCATACTTGTTCGGTAAAAGGACGCAGAAAATCTAAAAATGTTTTAACAATTTAGGAAAAAGGAAACAATTCCTTCGTTTCCGATCAGATTTCCATTGGTTCGATGGCAGGATGTTCCCTTTAAAAATAATTCAATATGGATGATAAAATATTTCCTTGAAAAGTCATACTAATAAAAAATAACTGATACAAGGATTATTACAAAAGAGGAAACTCCATTGTATAAATTGTCTCCTTATCACGTGCACATTCTAAGTACCACTTGTAGTGGGTGCAGATAGGTCTGTCATAGAGGTTTTTATTTTTATTGGATGTGACCTATTTCTGACGACAACACGACAGATGTTCAAGAAACAGACAGTTGTGTTGTTAAATGTGTTTTTTGTTTGTTTGACTGTGTATTTTGTTTTTGTTTTCATTTTGTTCACCTTTTAAAATATCTATTTATTTGTTGATCGGTAGGATGGAACACTGAATGTTGAACTATTCATTGAATTTCTTTTAACAAAAGAATGTTTTCCTTAATCCATTAAAAAAAATAGTTAATTTTTTATCAATTCATATATTTTTTGTCAGTCATAATTCCCAATCCAGACAATTTCGCTGAAGTATCTTACAACCCTGTGTCTACTTGTGACACGAAACAGTAAAATTACTTCATTTGTCGTAGATTTTCTTATCGAGTTTTACATGATTTGGTTTTTTTTTCGTGATAAGTAGATCTTATTGAACCACCTCAAATGAGTGTAGGTCATTATTTATTGGCTGAAAGGGTTTTAGCAAATTTATTAAAACCTGACCTGTGACCCATGACCAATCCAAATCGAAAGACTTTCGGGTTCAAGATCCCTCCCATGAGTAAGAATTAAATGCATGAACCCTCCCCAACCGACGTTTATTCATTCATTCTCCGGTAAAAAGTGCAATAACGTTAAAATGCCGTCTTTGTCTTCTTGGACCTACCAGCATGGCACCGTCTCCATAGAATAACATTTTATTGTAATACATTGAAAAAATATGATAGTTATGACAATTCTAGATGAAAAATTATTAATTTGGCCCAAGGTTAAGATAAAAACCATTCACCATTCGAGGCATTAAATCCGATTTTGCTATGTCCAATGGACGTCGGTGCAATTTAAGATCTCTCTCAAAAAATAAATATCGCTGCATCGGTTTTCAAACTAAGATATATTATTTAAGACAGGTTCCACTTCATGTCTAATCATATTTTTTGCACGAGATTTCATTGGTTGCTAAGCAATGTGTATACCGATAACGTCTCCTGAAAAAGCGTGTTTTACGTAACGGCTGCTGTAAAGCGACATATCTACCGGAAAAATGGCTTTGAAATTTAAAAAAAATGTTGCAACTAATATGAAACGAACCATGTTGCTAAGAAATAAACGCTCGCACAATTTTGTCATAGAAATTGCTAATATAATCCTTACTGAATGAACTAAATTGACTCAGTTTTTTAAGGGCGTGTTTTACGTAACGGCGATTCTAGAACATAGAATCAGGCATGTTAATAGAATAAAAACGGTATATAAATGGAAAATTTGTGATAAGTAGTGTTGACAAAATATCAGAAAACCCGTTAAAGGTGTTTTACGTTACGGTTTAATGACGTCGTGCATTGAAATTTCACAGTTTTTTATTCATGTCACAGTGGTAACCCCCCCCCCCCAATTTATCGAAATTAGATCGATTTTCTGAGAAATTTATTGCTTTAAAAAGGGTAAGCTAAAGCATGAACGCCACACATACAAAATATCTTTCAAGCAATGCAACAAAATATAAATAACAATCATTAAACGAAATATTGTTTAAAACATCGAATATTTCAAATTTTCATTTCTGACAAATGTACAAGCAGAATAATGATAACTCTTAACAAATAGCAAATGTGTTCTGCGCACAAAAAAAGTTTTCTTAACAAAAACAAAACATTTAGGCATCCGCCTGCATTAGTAAAATAGCATGTCCCTTAAAAATAGAAATTAAATTAATATTGAAGTCGACCACATGGAGATTAAAGTTAAAATAAATGTTTCCTACCTTTCTGGTTGACAAAAAATTTCCGGATTCTTTCCCGCAATTGATATTGTTTATGTAATTTCCGGCAACTTTCACTTTCACTTTTAGAATTTTTTTTCCATGTTTGTTATGAAGAGCTCTTAGTTTTAGATGAGTACAAGTATGTAATTCTGCTTAGAATTTGCAAAGGTGATCTTTACAATGTACACCAAATTTTGGATTTTTTTCAGAAACCTTGGAAAATCAAGAACTGCCGTAAAAAGTTTTTTTTAGACAATCTCCTAATGACGATCTAAAACGTAAGCTGGTAAAGCTCATTTAAGACCTAATAACTTAGTCCATACAATAGTATACATTGGTTGATATTAACTTAATTGTACCAACAGTACCTCTCTTTAAAAGACAAGGCAATCCTAGAAAAAGGAATAAACCTGCTGTTGACTGGTATTTATAGTCTGATGTTTTCCTGTTGACTATAAAAGTAACAGTTCATGAGTTGGAACGATATAGCAAGAAGCCTCTTATGTAAATATATAAAAGCTGAGGCTAGCTGTCGTTTTATGACCCTCTTATCAGGCCAAGTAATGTGAAAAGTTATTCATTCTTTACCTTACCTTACCTCTGTATCTTGACCTCCTCATGGGAGAACCGTATTACCATACGTTGAACGAAGGTGCTGTGCTTATATCTACAGTGCTCCGTGATCATCCATCTCCCAGTGAATCATGTTTTTACATTTGTATGTACAGTTGGGTATAATCCCGCTCATTTACAAACAGTACCCAGATTGTCATTGCAGCACAAATATGTGTCCTAGTTTGGCAATCCACATTGTTGCAATCGTATTGCCGTGTACCTCATTTATATTATTGTCACTATTTATTGTCTTAGCAAGAATGGGATATCAGTCATTTAAAGTAATAAGATAAAATCAAGTAAAATATGTTTAAAATCTAAAAAATAGCTTACATATTACTTCATAAAAATAGAAAATGGTTCAAATGTACTAAATTGTACTAAAAACTCATAGCATTGCATCTTAGGGTGTATATAAAATGAATTAAAATAAGAGTAAAATGTAGTTACTAGATAAAATGGATAAAATGATTGACAACTTTAAAACTTTGACATTGGATCTGTAGTTATCTTACATTTGCCTAACGTAAGAAAAGTTACTAGATAAAATGAATAAAATGGGCATGAAGTAAGGATCGGGTCTGCATTTAACTCCCTATATAGAGACAAGTAGAGGGTAAGAGCGTACCTCTGTCCTATTTCCCCTTCCCCTTTCCCTCCAGGTCTAGCACTTTCATTCTGGCTACGTGTACATTGCACATAAGTATTCTTGACAGTTTTTCTATCCTCTTTATGTCTTTGGAAGTAGTCTTTGTATTTTTCACAAGCAAGGAACAGTCCATCAGGATTTTGAGTTGATCTTCAGGCGATAGGTTTGCATGCAGTATCCCCACTTTCAGTTCTTCATTCCATATATTTCCAATTGATTCAATTATTGGGCCCCTGCAAAATCGTAGTTTGTCACATTCCAACAAGCAGTGACCAATGGTTTCCGGCTCTCTACCACATATCAGACAGTTTGGGTTTGTTTCAGACTTGTAGAATTTGACTCTTTCAGGTTGGAGGGTATATGTCCCGGTTATGAATCTCAATTTTGTTGAGAGCCTTTCTATTTCTATGGAAGTTGAACATTTGTATTTAAGTAGTGGGTGGATTTTACCAGTTGCCAGATTTTCAGATTGCAGGAATTGTAATCCATCATATAGAGTGGCCATATTTCTGATTTGGTCGTACCAATGTTTGTTCATCCTTGTCTTTATCATTTTTTGCCATATTGATTTCTTTGGAGGGTTATTGATGTATTCAATAGCTTCTTTGAGACTGTATTTTCGAAGTAATCCGTTGACCTCATTAAACCAACTGTTGCTGTTGTCGTGTTTCATAACTAATTGCCTTCTTGCCAGTTCTTTTTCTGTACTATCATCATCTTGGTGACATATATTGTTGAAGAATGTGAGGATTTTCAAATGGATCTGTGCCTCTATAGGTAAGATGCCAGTAAGTATATATATTGCAGCATCAGGACATCTAGTTGGTAGTGACATCAGTTGTTTTAGGATGCGTTTTTGGAATATTTCTAGTTGTTCTAGGTATTTGCCGTGTGGAGAAATCAATTCCATTCCATATAGGAGGACCGGGAATACATATGTTTTGTATATGTGAATTAGGCTTTCTTGGTCTAGACCATTGTGGCCATGAAACCCACTGCCAAATAAGCTGTATGCACTCCTCCTGGCTTTGCATATGTTGGTGTCCACGTTCGCTTCTATATTCCCTACTAACGTTTCCGTTCTGATAATGCCCAGATGTGTAGCTGTTGATACATTCGGCATCATACTTGTGCCCATTCTCACAGGTACCAATTCTGGTTGCTGCCTTGTGTTTTTGCCTTTTATGTTAATTACTACGCTTTTGGTTGGTTGAAGCTGATACCCTTCTCTGTTCGCAAAGTTTAGTGCCATATTTACGAGGACTTGTGCATCATTCCTTTCTTTGCTCATAAGTGCAATGTCGTCTGCGCACCCTGTATGGTTGATGTTAATGTTCCCGATTTTCATTCCTATTCCGCTATTTTGCAGATGCCCTAGTAAGGTATTGATGTATAGCTTATACAAGTCAGTGCTAAGAATTCCTCCCTGTCTAACGCCCATGTTAACCTCGAATGCTGCTGTTATCTCACCTGCCCATTTAATGCAACTTGTGGCGTTTTCATGCATATTCATTATAATACTCCAGGTAGTGTCGTTTATGCCTGCTTGGTAGACTCTTCGTAGTAGATGAGAGTGGATGACTTTGTCAAAGGCTGCTTTTGCATCTAAGAGTATTAGAATACCATTCTTTTTATCATCTTTCAGGCACCTATATGCTTCTTCTACTGGTAATGCTGCATTCATAGGTGATGTACCTTTTGTGAAGCCTCTTTGAGTAGGTATTTGAGTTTGTTTTATTTCTGGCTGAATGCGCTCTTTTATTACTGCCTCCATAATTTTACTTATGACTGGTAGTACAGTTATACCTCTGTAATTTGTTGCTTCCTTATTACTTCCCTTATTCTTAAATATTGGCGTGAGAAGGCCTTTTTTAAGTAGTTCTGGTATTTCTCCTTCTTTAAACATGGAATTGATGAGTTGTGTTAGTAGTACTATTAACTCGTCACCTGCGTGAATGATATGTTCTATAGTTAAGTTGTGAAAGTCTGGAGCTTTATTTCTATTGATTGATTTTATTGCTTTCTTAACCCACCATTTCGTTTGAAATGCCTGTACCAAGTCAGGACCATTGCGATCCACCAGTTCTCCGGTGTGGCTGATTCGTTTTTGTCGTTTTCTCTGGACTGTGAGATTGATCATTCAAGTTCGGTAGTTTTGTTATTACCTTTATTAACCTCCTCTATTGTGGCTGGAATCATATCTCTCTCTCTTGCCATACCTCTGATTATGTGAACTTCTTTTTCAACCATGTTATGATATTCAAGTGCTTCTTCCATCACATTGCTTGGGGTTGCTAATTTCCGAAAATACTCTAAGAAGCCTTCCTTAACGCTATTCTGACCCATGTATGCTGTATCGTTTACCTTCAGTTCTTGTATATCTGCCATGTTTTTGTTTCTATTTCTCTTGATGAGTTTGTGAAATACCTCCATGTTCGTTGACCTTGCTTCCATGATCTCCTGTTTTTCTTCCTCTTGTTTTCGTGCTACTTCCATTCTAATGGCCTTTCTGAAGTTTTTCTTGCCTTGCTTCTTTCTTGTAAGAAATGGGTTACCAATGTTACCAGGTTTTCCTTTATCCACCCAGGCTTTATATGCTTCTCTTTTCTCGGTAAGTGCAGCTTTGATCTCTATGTTCCACACTTTTAGTTTTGGGCGTGCGTTGAATTTGGCTTTTGTTTTGCAGCTTCTGGAAGCTGATGTAGTTAGAATTCTGTTGATCTCTAAGATTTCCTCGTTCATATCTACTTCTTTGTTGATGTTCTGTCTATCTAGTTCTCTTACTCCCTCGTCTACCATCGCCTTGTATAGGTCTATATCTACTTTATCCCATCTTATCTTGGAAGAGCCTTCTCTTTTTTTGTCGAGAGTAATTTGTTGATAATACCATTTAATTCCCATTTTGATTGGGTGATGATCTGATGTATTTGTTAAGGTTTTGATTATTTTCTTAGCTGTGAAAACATTTTCTGATAATATGTTGTGCAGAAAATAGTCAATCTCTGAGCATTCTACTCCGTTTGAGTTCGTAAATGTATGACCCCTATTTTCGTATTTCAACTCTAGATCCGCAATAGTTTTCTTTAAGTAATCTTTCCGTGGGTTATTTGGCTTATTTGCGTTGAGGTCTACGTTGATGTCTCCTCCAATGATAATATGGTGTGACCGCTGGTATTTTCGATATATTTCATGTATGTTGTCTACACATTCCTTGTATTCTGTAACAAAGTTTTTGCTTCCACTGGCTGGCATGTATACGATTGCAGACTTTGGTTCACCTTTGAGTTCAATGCACTGTATCCTTTCTGAACCATCTTGTAATGGCTTAATTAGGTAATCTATATCTTTTTTCCAAATAACTGCCACTCCACCGTATCCCCTGGGCCTATAAATAGGAAGTAGTGGATCTAGCATATCTACCCCTTTCCCTACAAAATTAATATCATTGCTTAACTCTCTAATAGTGTTGATTTGCGAGTGAAATAGCCAATGTTCCTGAATAAGAATAATATGATTTTCTTTAAGTAGTTCGTTTAAAGCAGGTGCACAGGTTTTAACATTTTTGCAGTTATAAGATATTATATTTATTATATCATGTTCTGTAGGCGCACTGGGTTGTTTAGTTGGCTTGCTACATGTGGATTGCCCTGGACTAAAAAATGAGGTTTTACTACTTGGTGTGTGGTAAATCCTCCTTGGTAATTATGTGTTGGGACAGGCGCAACTTTTGGTGTACTCTGCTTAGACCTTGCGTTGTACCTTGTCTCATGTGTTGTAGTGTGATGTTTATGTTGTGGGTCTTTACCATAAAAGAGTGGTTGTCCCGTAAGGTCAGATGGATCCATATCCTTTTTGTGTTGCTTTGGAGTCGCCTCCTGTTCAGTCATGCACTCTTTGTTCTTCTGCTGCTGTTCTTTGGGCTCTATGTGGGTTGTTTGGCCCGTGAGATTATTCAAATCCATATTGTCTATGTGTCTTTCCAGACTATCGAATACTACATCTGTAATTTTCTTATGTAATCTAGCCATTCTACCATTGAAGTAACTTTCTGGGTCCTTGCTTACATGTTGAGTAGTTTTACCAGGGCTATGGCTGTGATCAGTATTTGGTGACTTTGCTTGCTCTAAGTTTTCCATGCGTTTCATGAGCACTTTTACTGTCTGTTCTAGCTCTAGGTTTCTCAGCTCTAACTCCTGGCATCTTGATTCCAGTCGTATTCGTTTGTTGTTTGCTTCTTGATTTGCTCTTTCTGTTAGTTTCAATTTCTCTTCTTGCTTACGGATTTTAGTTTCTTTGGCTCTAAGTTCACTTAGCTTATTCTCTTTGGCCTCTTGTTTCTGAACTGTTGTTGTACCTCTGTGTGTCTCCTTTGGATTTGTTTGCTCATGGTCCATTGTTGCATTGCTTTGAAATGACTGACACTCAATGCACACGGGGTCCTCATTGCCTTCTATCATACATTCTGTGTGGTTAGTCTTGTTACATATAGTGCATACGTCCATGTTTTGTTCGTCTACTTGACTACAGGTTGTACATATTCTGTCCTGGATTTCATCGACTTGAATAGGGGTATCCTGATTTTCTATCTCTTTTTCCTTAACCTCGTCTAGTCGATCAGACTCTTCATGCAATAAAGCTATGGCCTGGGTTTCCTCGTTAGGACCTGTTATTGCTGGTATTATTTGTGGTTCAACTATGCATAATTTACATGTGTATTCGCTTTCGTTCTCATCCTCATTTTCTATAAGTTGTATTTCCTGGTTTGACAATCGCTGACATTTGTAGTGTATCCAGTGACTACCTTTGGTACAATATATACTTCTGCTTCGACAAGCTTTGTTGCATTTGGGACAGCTTATATTCGTATTGGTTGTATCACCTCCCTTTCTTTCATTCAGGATTTGGGTCAACTGTTGTTGCAGCAAGTTGTTTAATCTGTCGATATTCAGGCCCAGTTCTAATGAACGACTGACAATAATCCTCTGTATCTCAAGTATATCAGTAGACATAAATTCACCCGCTCCCTTTCCATTTACCAATAATCTGCATTTGGTGTTGTACATGTTAATTGTATATGCATTTGAAGCTTTTATTCTGATTGTGGTTTGGACCAAGGCTCTTCCTGATTTATCTTTTATGTTTATAATCTCCGCGTTACTGTGCGGTTCATAGTATGCTATTGTTGCTAGTCTCACTAGCTCATATGTCGCTGTATCAGCTGTTAGTACTATTCCTCCTCCTGTGACTTTCATTTCAATGTTTTGTTCTCTCTCTGTTGCCTTTAGCTTCTGCTTGAGCGCTCTTCCTATATTGAGAGTATATTCAAATGTTTGCCTCTTTGCTTGTGACCTCTCCGACGCTTTGACCAGCTTTTTATTCTCCATATTGAAATTTGGAAGCGTAGCGTTGTCGTTCAATGCTTTCTTCCAGACCACTACTTAGTGTCTTGTCCCGTGATAGGTTGGAGTAGAAATGTTTGGTTCTTGTAGGAAAGACCAATGAAATCAGGGAGTATTCAGCGTGACTTGGTCATTCCATGACTTCTGTACCCTCCCTGGTTCATCGGTCAGCTTCAACGAGGAATACTGGTACTTTGTTTGGTACGTGTCATCAACTATGGTTGTTCAGTGATTTGCTGCAATTGGAATGAGGATATGGTGGATCCAGTGCTACCAGTTATTGATGAAATGCCTTCGTTTTCCCTTAGGAAAGACCAGTGAAATCAAGGAGTATTCAGCGTGCCTTGGTCATTCCATGACTTCTGTACCCTCCCTGACTCACCGGTCAGCTTATCTGTAGCAGTCTTTTATCGTCTGTTGTACTAGTTCTTTTAACCAAGCCTTTGCGAGCAGTGGGGAAGGATGAATGCCGTCTTTGTATAGGTGAAAATTACAGTACTTTCTGGTTGGCTTGTTTTTCCCTCTTTTTACTTGCTTCCTTGTTTTGGTATGGATCGTGAATAACGGGGCCTGGACTCTATTTTCTGAATTTAGCGTATATATCTCCTCGTTGATTAGGTTAATTCGTTCTCGAAGCTGTTTGTCCTGGTCTTCAAAGATGGAAGGGTCCTTATGCTTTTTGTATGTATTCCACTTCACTATTGAAAAGTATGGAATCTCCAGGTAAGTGACTTTGACTTTTGAGTGGTGTTTGGTTTGGAGCGTGAGGAATTTCTGGAGAAGTTCTTTGTTCTCATCCAAGGCTGATTTATTAGACTGGTGTGTTAAAGAGATACGGCCTTTGTCGTCCTTGCTGGTTAAGTTGCAGGTTCCCAACCAGATATATATATGCAGGTCACCCAGTTTTTCTAGCTTTCTTTTTATATTTCTTCTTAGCCAGCTCCACCCGTCTTGAATTGTATCGCCGGACTTGTACCACCAGTGTATTTCTCGTTCCACAGCTGAAGCGTAGTCTACTTCCTGCTTCAGGTACCTGGCCTTACTGTCAGACAATACGACTGGAGTTCTTTCAGTGTCCCTCTACAGTCAATCTGTTCTCTATTGAGGAATTGTTGTAATTTGCTTATGGACATTTATTGAGTATGGATTGCCTTTTTAATTGAAGGGGGAGGGGGAGGACAGAGGTCGCTACCTAACAATAATAAAGGGTAAATGACAGGAAAAATTAATTGAACTCAGTTGTTTTTTTTTCTGAAGTTCACTGGAATATATTCAGGTATTGTATCATGAAATACAGTTCAGTTTAAAACCAAAATGGCGGCCTGACCACGTTGTTTTGTTTGCGGTCTATTTCACTTAGAATTGTCTCATATACTGAAAACTACAATTTCGTGTTATCTAGAGTTTGTTGTAAACGTTGTGGAGTGTATCCTTGCAAATCCCCGAACACCTTTTTCACTTAAAACCACTGTTAAAATCTAAAATTTTCCGCTCCTGAGAAACAGCACCTTCACCATCAACCGGAACCGGAACAAAAGAATGTGTCGCAATATCTATGTTTAGTGTATAGTCATGGAGTATCGTTTTAAAATAGATAACTTACTAGATATTCGATATGACATCACCAACATCAACAATAGCTGAGAGGCAAAAGCAGGCATTGAAAAATGAATTTGGTCGAAATTGGAATATCATGAATATGAAACATAAAAACGCGTAAGCATTGACATTTCAACCCTTCAGTGTAGATTATCAAAGTATGGAGCATAGCAAACCGGAAGCAGAGATACTAAACAGTCTGATCAATTTTAAGAATTTATAAGACCAAGTACCAGCCATTAGTAACAGGATGGTGACTATTTATATCGCTAATATAACTTACGGTTAGAGACACTACAGATTCTAAGAAGTCCGCTTCATATTTGAATTTACATATATATCTCGAAATTAAAACTGAATCTCAAGGAATGCTTTGTACAAAGCTTTAATGAAGTGATAAAGGTCGATGAACTTCCAATCACAACTTTCCCTCTTTTGTAGCAACATCCTGTCCACCCCAACCTTATGGAGTGCAAATATCACAACTAGAGTTATGCTAATTGCTAAGTAAAGTTTATGTCACTTCCCGGTTGTTGTCTTTCCTTTCATGAAATAGTAAGACGACCAATATTAAATTCCTAGTTTTCTTTATATTTCTCAATTTCATGTTTTAAATTTTAAATTGTTGTTAGAATTGATTAATATATAAGAAAAAAACCCAAAACCTCGATAACATATTTGTTAAGTTTGGTGGACGCGTTTTTCAGCAAACAATAGGGATCCCAATGGGCACTAATTGTGCACCTTTGCTTGCTGATTTGTTTCTTGATTCTTATGAAGCAGACTTCTTACAATCTCTTCTAGACAAAAAAAGATCGTAGACTAGCTCTCTCTTTTAACCTCACGTTCTGTTATATTGATGTTTTACTTTCACTGAACAATTCTCGATTTGGTGACTTTCTCCATCTCATATATCCTAAGGTACTTGAGTAGTGAGATAAAGGACACAACGGATTCTAGGAAGAGTCTGCTTCATATTTAGATTTACAACTCGAAATTGACTATCAAGACTTTCAACAAAGCTCTATGACAAACGTGATGACTCCCAATTTTCCAATCGCCAACTTTCCCTTCTTGTGTAGCAACATTCCGTCCGCTCCGGCTTATTCGTATCACAGTTGATTCATTACTCCAGAGCTTGTGGGAATTACATGGATTTTCTTGGCAGAGCGTCGTTTGACACAGAAATTGCTAACACAGGGTTATATTGCTCCACGGTTGCTGTCTTCACTCAAGATATTTTACGGTAGACACCATGCACTCGTAGACAAATATGGGATTTCTATCTCTCAAATGAGTGCAGATGTTGGTTTGTCGTAGAGTTCTGTTTTGTCTCCTTTACCGGATTTGACACACTGATTTGACTGAAATTGGCAGCACGACGGGTGTGCTATAGCAGGCAGGAACCGGTTACTCTTCTGGAGCACTTGAGTTCACTCTTGTCACTACTTGAGTTCACGTTGTTGATTTCCGTTCGGTTGATTTTGTGTTTTGTGTTTCTGTTATTGTTATTGTTATGTTATTGTTTGTATTTACCGATTTTGTTGTCGCCCTTTCGGACCTTTGACACTTGAAAGCCCCATTGGTGCTTCTTTGCTTCTTCCGATAGAATTAACATACCCTGCTTGCGTGGGAGTTAACCACAATATTCAACTTTATGAAAGTCTACATTTAGTATTTCCCTACATCTAGAAACCAAGTACTCTCTCTGCCTTTCTGGCACAGACTTCCGGTGTAGGAATAACAACCATTTTCATTAAAACCATATATTTACAGTGCAGCTAAAACAGGGTTGGTAAATTAATCAATGAAAGAGGTAGTCCAAGATTGCTCTGAGATATTGCTCTGACGTCCTCGGCATTTTTGGGGACGGCACCAGCTTGCTGGAAAAAATGCCGAGGATGTCAGAGCAATCTCGGACTATGAAAGAGGCAAAGAGGTACCAATGGAGCATTCGACAAACCAACATGTGCACTCATTTGAGAGATAGGAATCCCATATTTGTCTCCGAGTGCATGGTGTCTACCGTAAAATTTCAATGGTGTGTGTTGGAACATCTTTAGTTAGTTTTAAGATGTCTATGGTCGGTGATGTCACGATGGTTTATGGCAGAGCATTCCATATCCTGATACTGTCTGTGAAAAATGACTTCTGATAAATCAGCGTTCAGGCGTATGCAATGTAGAAAGTCATACCATTACCTAATATTACCTATTATTATACCTCAGTAATGTTTTTCTTTAATAAATGCATATACAATAGTTTCACTATTTTTTCGTTTGCTAGCTTTGAACTATTGACCGGTTAATAGTTTCCGAACTATTGCCCTCGCCACAACTATTTGCCCTCTGACGTCATTAAGCCCCGCCTTAAGCCAATCCTTTTCATTGTTTTATGAGATTGATTCATTGTTTTATGAGATTGACATATTTTACTCATGTTTCGTCACAGTACAGATAGTTAATTGCATGAGTTTCCCATGCAAAACTTTTTAAAGTACATTCTATGCAACTTTAAAGTACGTTTGGAGTTGAATGAATATTTTTATTATTACATTTTGAATTTTTAAATAATCTAAAATTATAAACGTTTTTGTCTATAGTTTCTTTTGGTATACTAGTAATAAAACACTTACTTACTGGGTATTCGGGAAATAGATAGATTATTTTCCCTCGGAGACAACTATTGCCTTCGGCTACGCCTCAGGCAATAGTTGCACCTCAGGGAAAATAATCTACCTATTTCCCTTATACCCAGTCAATAAGTATAAAATATAGTGACCGTCAGGATGAGTAATATAATGTAGCTGGGGTGTCAATTAATTGGTCGGCCTTGTGAAATAAGTATGAAAAATAATCTATTTTAACATGATTTTCTAACTTTTCTTTATATAGAATTATGTATGAATAATATTTTATAAAAGAAAAAGATAGTAAGTACAAAATCAGGTATATAAGTAGTCATAATGTTGTGCAAAACTGTCTTTTTTTTGCTACTTCTGATTAGCAAAGTTAAGGTCTTATCGCAACCCGCCCTCTCGTTGCAGTTTTCCGGGTAACTTCATGTCACGGCCTGCTTCCTCCTATAGTTCAATATTTGGTGTAACGAAAAGACACATACCACAAACGTCTTCAATGGAAGACGGCCATTCGCTACGATTACTCACAGGCTCTTGTGTATAGTCATATCATCATTACTCGCTAGGCAATGGCCACCCCACTGAAAAATCTTTTCATATTTTCAGTGGAATGGCCATTGCCTAGCGAGTAATATTTGACCATACACACTGAGCGCATGTGGATTACTTGGCTTCGAGTATCAAATAGAATTTCGAATGACATAATCTGGAACGTTTTCCACAAAGGGCTCCTTTTCAGTCCGGAATCTCATGGGGAAAGAATAAAAAATAAAATTCGGATTGCCCGACTTACTGAAAGAAATAACCAAAGCGCTAAAGCGTTTAAAGGCAAGCGAAATATATAAGTATAAAATAGCAGATGTTTTCAAAGTTAATGAACATTTTAGTGCCCCCCTTTGGTACAATTATATAAACTTTGGGATGCACATGCATTGTATTGACACATTCAAGTTACAGATAAATATTCATGTATGTTTTGGAGGCTATCATCATAGACCTGTATATTCAATATACAGGTCTATGCTATCATTAAATAGTTCGCTGTGTAGATTGCAAAAGAATTAATAAAACTCGTTGTCAGCCATTTAGAAATGGAGATATATAAAAATGCATTGACTTCTAACATATTTGATCATATTTTGAAAAGTATTATAGAAAATAAAGAATACAATAGGCAGATTTCTCCGTCAAGACGGAAAAAAAACAAACAAACTCCAGAGCCAGCAGTTATCTTATGACTACACAAGGCAACTAAAGCTTGCCTAAATAATGTCGAAAAATACATGCATATAATTGATTTATTTTAAATAATTCTTAGACATAAAAGTAACCAAAACGGATAATAAATACTTCACTTTGTTGTCATTTTTTTTCGAACACCCGTGAAGGTTAACACTGCTGATGGAGTTTTATTCCCCGAGGTTAGCCCGCTCCGGCACCATTACTTTTGTGTTGGAGAACACATCAAAGCTTTCAATTGTCCGTTTAAATTTCAAAATTGTCTAAACCCTAAGGTTCTTCCTACCCCAGACATAGGTTGATCATCTTAATAATAATTTGGTTCCCTAGTTTGGTATTTTTGGTTTTATTGTTCTATGCTCTTCATAATCATATAGGTTTTGCATTTTCAATATTTTTTGTATAGCGCCTTTGATGAGTCTTGAATAGACGAAACGCGCGTCAGGCATAGCAAAATTTATTGTCGGGAACTTTGTTGTCATTTTTATTTCACATGATTGTACATCAGTATTTTTATATTTATTTCAATTTATATTGTTTTGTGGCACTTTTGGGTCAGCCAATACATTGCTTTGGGTGGTACCCTAAGTTCCCAGCATTTCAAATGATGCCACTCAAAGCATCCGTAACACACAATAGACGTTAAAACCTAAACATCCTCGCCCCACCTCTGGCACAAATATTCCGCTACATATTCTTTTCTCTGTCACCGTTTTGGTCCACTCGATGGTCAATGTCTGCATGGATAACTTGTATAGAGATAATTCTATAGCTGATCACGACTGGATTTTAATTGATACTGATAAAACACAGGTTGTTTTTAAACATTAGTTCTCCGTATATAATTTGTTAAATACATGGCTTCATGTTCAAACAATGTACCGAATGAATATCAGCTATTTATTTTATTTTTATTTTCGCGACATTTTTATTATGGCCCGACCACGTATGTGGATCGGACATATAGTTTTACCCTTGTCCGTCCGTCCGTACGTCCGTCCGTAACACTTTGGTTAAGTACTTGGTTAAGGTCCATTACTCGGATACTAGATGTTGGGGGTCAATGATATTTCACCACCAGATGGGTCTTGGGTAGGGCTACACCACCCACTAGAAATTAGGTCACTGTGACCTATATTTTATGCATGAACGACTTCGGTTAAGTTCTTGGTTAAGGTCCATAACTTGGATACTAGATGTTGGGGGTCAATGATATTTCACTACTAGATGTGTCTTAGGTAAGGTGACACCACCCACTAGAAATTAGGTCACTGTGACCTATATTTTACGCATGAATGACAATGGTTAAGTTCTTGGTTAAGGTCCATATCTAAGATACTACATGTTGATGGTCAATGGTATTTCACCACTAGATGTGTCTTGGGTAACATGACACCACCCAATGAAAATTAGGTCACTGTGATCTATATTTTATGCATGAACGACTTTGGTTAAGTTCTTGGTTAAGGTCCATAATTTGGATACTAGATTTTGGGGGTCAATGATATTTCACCACTAGATGTGTCTTGGGTAAGGTGACACCATCCACTAGAAATGAGGTCAGTGTGACCTATATTTTACGCATGAATGACTTTGGTTAAGTTCTTGGTTAAGGTCCATATCTTGAATACTACATGTACATGTTAGGGGTCAATAATATTTCACTACTCGATGAGTCTTGGTAACATTGCACCACCCACCAGAAATAAGGTAACAGTGACCTTTATTTTACACATGAACACTTTTGATCAATTTCTTGGTAAAGTTCCATATCCCAGGTAATACACATTGAGGGTCCATGATATTTCAAGAACGGGAGGGCCATCCTGTGGCTCATAGACACATTTTCTAGTTTCTTCTTATTTTATTTTTATTTTTGCGACATTTTTATTTCTTTCAGTTTGCGGGTAACAATAAATTATTCAATTATTTCAATTGTTACTCGCGAGATTCTGGACGGAAAAGGACCCGTTTCCGCAAACCGTTCCCGTTTTCTTCATCCGAGTAACGATAAGAAATTTTTATGGCGAGTAATTGTAACCAGTCCATATTTTTCATGTTTTCTGTTTCTTCGTGCCAGTCTCGTTTGCGATTACTGACCAGTCTCGTCTTTTACCTTCCGGACTGAACTCTTGATATTCGAATGCCCCATTTGTACCTCTTTGCTTCTTTATAAAGACTACATTCCGTATTGGTTATTGGTTATTTGTATTTTAGGTTAAATCACCTTTCCAGAGACTTATGGGTAAAGATAAGGTGGATAAATTGAAGAAATACATAAAAGAAGATAGACCTAGTAGATTCAAGTCTTATGTCCGTAAACATGATATAGATGTCACAGAAGTGGAGCTGAGAAAACACCAGTCTCTTCTCCATGTATGCTGCAAGTATGGTAGCGAGGGTATATTTAGGTATGCTATATACAGATATCAGATATCCTATGAAAAACCATGACCTTAGAATGAAAATTATGGTTTTTCAGGACATTTCACCCCTTTTCCGTCAGCACTAGATAACCCTGAAAATTAAAACTGTCTATTCCGATATTTTTGTATATCCCGATTCTGAACTCGGTAAAGTTACCCCTTTTTGTCATGCCACCCATTTATTGTTGTCTAAAACAACGAAAATCGCAAAAAACCGACATAATCAGTTGTACAAAAGGTGTACAAGAATGTTATTTCTTCGCTTTATTTTACCAAATTCTTTCAAAATCAAACCAAAAAGATGTTTTGAGAATATTCAATAACATATCTACAGTCCTGGATTCGAAGTTACTCGCAATTATATAGAGTTTTTCGACCATTTTCTACCAAAGTTTTTTTTCTTGTAAAATTGATTTGTCTCGGTTTTTCATGACAAAAAATAATGAAAAGTCATAGAAAGTCATTACTTTTAAAAAGTCCTGATTTTTCATGACTTTGTAACATTTTCAAGTCATGGATTTCATTCACAAAAATGTAATTGGAAGGTGATGGATTTTTATGACCATGTTTTTCTTTATATGAAGTCATGGTTTTTCATTACAATTGTTTAATTCAAATATCATGAAAAATCATCATTTTCAGAGGTCATGCATATGGTTTTTCATATTATATCCTGATATACGAAGTTATTAAGCTGTTAAGTGCACAGTTAAAAATCAATTATTATTCATATCAATTTAGATATATTTATTTGAACTGTTGAAAATAAACTTTTCCAGCTTGTGGCTATTTTAATCTCAACCCCAAAGGCCGGGGGGAGACCCCTGTGGAATAAACAAATCAAGGGACAACTTAAATATCATTAATTAGTCAACTTAAACCCATAAGATAGTAATATGAGGAATAATTGTATACATCCAAACATACGATTTCATACATAATTAAGAAAGCAACAATTTAAAAATCTTCCCCTCTACCTTGATCTCTGCCCTGGATCTAACAATTGGCACCTGATTTAACTAACTAAAATTTTGAGTAAACATTAATGTTGTTAGAGCTTTTGTGACCAAGCTCAGGGGCGGATCCAAGGAAAGGCGTTCGCCCCCCTAAAACAGTCATATCCCTTTAATATGCTATTCATATTGCTTTATTCCTTTTTTACATCTTAGGTCTTTTTAATAAAGACAAGTTTCAAGGTTGTAGAATACAGAATACCCATGGCCATATAGTCCAGTCGATTTATATAAAAAAATGCTCAAAAGATGGTAAAAGCATGAAACTTAGCATAGTGGTAGAACAAAGCATTCTTAACAATATTAGCTATGGACCCAATTCAAAGAGTCAAAATGGCGGCCATTTTCAAGATGGCCGCCAGATGGAATATAAAATTAAGAAATAAATCAAATAAAAATTCATTAAACTTTATGCTTTGAAGATAAAGCACCAAATAATGTATAATTGCAGTGCAAATATTCTTAACAATATATTAGAAGATGGTTTGCCTTCAATTCAAAATGGTTGCCATTTTAAAGATAGCCGCCTCAAAATAGCATACATACCTACGGAATCATATCATCTTTTATTTAAGGTTATTTATTGGCCAAAAAGGCACAAACAGCAATTGATATGTGCTAAATCAAATCGATAAGATGTATAAATATAATCTTGATTCCGTTTGAAGTTATCAGGCGGGGAGTGTACAGGAATATACTGCATATCTCATCATATCAATCTGTTTGTAGTAAAATTGTGTTTTAATGTTAACGTTGTTAAATATAGCATGGCAGAACTAATTATATATTAACATTGGAACTATCAACTAGAAATTGTGTTTAAAGCCTACCTTTTGAAGAATTATATATTAAGCAATATTTGGGGTGTCATCCTGTCTATCCATATGTCTATCAATTTGACCAGCCTGCAATAGGAGTGCTTCATTATGGACCCTATTAGTTATGACTTGACTTGAGCCATTTTACTCCCAAATGGAGCAAAGGCTACTGACAATTCTTCTCAATCTTCCTCTGTCCTATGAAAGTTGGTGGAAGCTGCTCCACAAGTAACCATTCTCTATCATTTTTTTTCTTGTATATCTTCATGTCAGTATTGGTCACCCTTTTTCTTTTCCCTTGTAATGTCCATTGCAGGGCCTGGTTTTTCCTTTGCGTAATATGCTACCAAATAAAGGTAATAACAAAACTACCGAACTTGAATGATCAATCTCATAGTCCAGAGAAAATGACAAAAACGAATCAGTCATACCGGAGAACTGGTGGATCGCAATGGTCCTGACTTGGTACAGGCATTTCAAACGAAATGGTGGGTTAAACCAGGTTTTATGGCGCCAAACCTCCCTCTTCCATTGCGATCTTAGGATCCGGTAATGACCATAGAACACAACATAGTTGTGAGACACAATAGGGATATTGAGGTGATCATCTCAGTACAGCAGACCAGTCAAACACTAATTAAAACAATTAACTATCATATCTTTTAACTCAATTTTGAACTTTTCTACTAGTGGCTGATAACGAAGAAAGATTTTTTTTTAGTGATCGTATGAGACGTATTTTCTTATAGCCCTGCTTCAAAAGTCGTTCACGAAGAAACCGGTGTCTGATCAAAAAATCTGTGAAATGTGTGCAAGCTCTGGCATATCGAATAAGTTGAGAAATATAAACACCGTATGCAGGAGAAGTAGGTATATTGCTCTGTAGATTAGGAAAATTAATAATTTGAAAATTGAAATCGTCTCGTTTATCGTAAATTTTTGTACTGAGATGACCACCTGGGTCAAATTCGAGGTGCAAATCCAAGAAAAACGTGAAGCAATTAGATTCGGTGGTCTCTTTAATCTCCACTTCCGGAGGATATATTGAAGGAATCCAACTACCAAAGGGAGCGACTATTGGGGGATGGCTATGGTGGAATTTGAAATAAAAAGGCAGGATGGCAAATATTTAGAAAAAAAGGCATAGTAGTACTTTGAATTAAAAAAAAGGCAGGATTGTGTTTTTGGCCGAAAAATATTGTAGTCTAAAAAAAATAAGAGTGCGCGCAAAAAATCCAGGCTTGGAATTTTTCGAAAATAAAAATGCAGCACAAAGAAAATCTCCATAGCTCCCCATCCCCATAAAAATCAAATGGTTGCTCCCTAACCACTTCCACTTTCCCTTCTTTATTTTGAGAACACTAGGTGTTGTTTTGGCTTGTTTTCGTTGGTAATTTTGTAAGGCGATCTTTTGGATAGATCACAGACATTTGTACATGAATACCTGCCTGAAGTTTCTGCATTTTGGCCATTGTGAGGCTCTATTGTCTGACCCGTACAGCAAGACTGATTTAACCATAGCCCTGTATTTTAGATACAGATCTATGATATAAAGTTACTGTTTAATTTACTTAGCTTCATAAATACTTGCTTTGATTCCCATACGTTTCTAGGCATTCCGAGGGCCGTTTCATCATCTGTTCTACCAAAGTTGTTAATCACAATTTCTATATATATAAAAAATGTTATTCTCCCAACGTAAGCGTGCTGTGTGCATCTATTTCACTGATGATATTGATGTTGCTTTTGTTAATCCTCTTTATTATGGTCTCCTCTTTTTATACGTTCTCCTGTTTTGAAGCATTTTCAACCAATTCAATGATGTTATCTAACATATGGTGGATTCCATTTCCTCATCTCTGGTGTGATTTTCTAATGATCCAATGCATGACCAAAAGCAACAAAGAAGGGAAAAAGGAAACAACCATGTCTAAAAACTTGCCGCATTTCAAACTCTTTACTTATATCTTTTTCGTGCACTACCTGACATTTCATTCCTAGAGCTGTACAATTCAATTCAATTCAATTCAATTCTTTATTAAGCCAATTTGGTCCCACAGGGGGCATTTACAATAAACAAGTATGATTTTGCTAACAAGTGACAGATCTACATTGTTACAAATATAGTGGCCATTTTACATTAATAGCCATTGTCTATATAAAGAAAATACACAAAAAAAAACAATAAGGCTCAACACAGGCATTGTGAAGAACATAAAAAAAAATGACTGAATTGGCAGCTAGTGCAGATCAGGAGTGTTTCCATCATTAACCTTGTTGCGGTTGAGGATGTATATTTGCATGATTTAAATAAACAGTATTAACTAGTAAGTTGAGCACTTAATAGATCAGTGCAGAAAGTCTTTATCTGACCACAGTGGGCACCAAGGGACGGTGCTTCAGGATATGCGTGCAATTTAAATTGCGCTGCATACCTCCTCGTTCCCAATGTAGACAGACAAGACCTCTGCAAAGATATGAGTTTTCTCTTTCTTTTGTATATTGTAGGACTACAAAGGGCACCAAGGGACGGTGCTTAAGGTAATGCGTACAAGATTACTTGATACTGCATTCCACCTCATGCCCAATGTAGACCAACAAAAAAAACCCCACTTTTTAAGATTTTAAATAATGACTATTGGATGTTGTGAGACTACAAGGGGCACCAAGGGACGGTGCTCAAGGTAATGCGTACAAGATTACTTGATACTGCATTCACGGGCCTCCTCGTGCCCAATGTAGACAAACAACTAGAAGTGAATGAAGAAATATGAAGGAATATATATACATACATAATTTACATGTACATATCAAACTTATTCATGCTTAGATATAAATTCACATAGTGTTTTAGAACAATGGGATTTTCACATACAAATAGCCATATAAATTTTTGAGTTTTATCTAAATTAGTGTAATTGTAGCATTGTTCAGATACTATTTTTTCGAGATTTTCTCTTTCTTTTGTAAATTTAGGACATGTGAATATATAATGAATTTCGTTTTCAACTTCTCCCGAACTGCACTGTGCACAAATTCTTTGGTCTGGAGGAATACCCTGATATCTACCTCTCTCTATTTGAAGTCTATGGGCAGAGATTCTGAATCTGCATAACACACTCCTTTGCTCAGAGTTCGTTATTTAATCTAAATATTTTTCATATCCAAAGTTTGTTTTAAAAGTAAAATAAGTACGAGCTTTCCATCTGAATTATTTATAGTTGTACTTCTCCACATTTCAATAAAGTATTCTTTTAGTATTGAGAAAAAAAATTTCTTACTTAGTTTGTTGTTATTTGTTGTGTTATTGTTCAACTCAGGTATTTTTTGTATAATTAGCTGAACTGACTCATACCATGAAGGTTTCTTGCTTTCGTATAATTTTCTAGAGTCGATATATGCATCCTTCAGGATACTGAAGTTCTTGAGATTTTCTAATCTCTCACGATAGTTGACCATTGATTTGATAATGTTGAAGTGCATTGGAAATCGACCTAGTTCTGACAGAACAGCTAGGTTGGTTGCCTTTTTGTGAACAGCAAGAATTCTCTTACAAAATTTAATATGTAATTTCTCACACAAGATATCTGAAAATATTCTATCGAAAGATACATTAGTATTGTTCTTGACTTTAGTGGAGAAGAAGTTGAAGAAACCTCATATCTCGCAACCATATAATAGGATAGGTGTAATAGTATGATCAAATACGTGTAGAGAAGTCTTAATCTTAGGATTGTTTGATAAGAAATCTTTTTGTAGTTTAAAGTAAGCTTTTAGTGCTTTGTTGTAAAGTTCTCTCTGAGCAAAGGAAAATGTGCCTGATGCACTGAAAGTAACACCTAAATATTTGTATTGTTGAACACATTCAATTTCATAATTTTGGTATGAAAACTTATCATTGATGTGTCTGCCTGCTTTGTTGAAAACCAGAACCTTTGTTTTTTTTTTTGGATTTATCAGTAGGCACCAATTATTACAATAGTTTTCTGAGATATCAAGTTTAGATTGCAAACCTTTTGGTGACGAGGATAAAAGTACTATGTCATCTGCAAACATTAGACAATGTAATGGTTTGTTGTTAAGAAAAACAGGATCCTGTGATTTTTCTAATAAAATAGGTAGATCATTAATAAAGATTTTGAAATGATTAGGGCGTCCCCTTGTTTAACTCAAAGAAGTGTTGGGAAAAAATCGGTAATACTATTGTCTAATCTAATGCAGGATCTGCTTAGCTCATACATTCTTTTTATAATGTTATAGAACAGTGGACCAACTCCAATGTCTAGAAGCTTGATTTTTAGACCAGCATGAATTACTGTATCAAAAGCTTTTTGGAAGTCAACAAAGCAGGCATACAGTATTCCATCTTTTGTGTTGCAATATTTGTCAATAAAACATTTTAATATAAACATATTTGTAACAAATCTTTTTGGAATTCCATAGATCTCAAGAAGTTTCAACAGAATTTCTTTATCAAGGATACCGAAAGCTTCCTCGAAGTCTATGTAATAGATATAATGGAAACTGTTCCATTGAATTGGCTGCTCGATGAACATGTTGACTATCTGTTCAGTGCAAGATTTTTCTATTTTTTTCAATCTGCTTAGTGGTCTTGCAGTTTTTTGTCTGAAGTTGTTTCAATGCGACATGGTAACATTCTGTTAAGGATTTAGTAAATATAATGTTCTATAGTTTTTACAATCGATTAAGCCTCCCGTTTGAACACGTTAAATTATGTATTCTTTTTTCCAATCTTGTGGAAGTTCTACTGTGTCATAGGTTTGAGAATTTTTTCCTGTTTTTTAGGATTCGATTTTAATTGTGACATCAATTCTGAGTCTGGCGTTGGTCAGTTTTCATGGTATTTATGGTTTTGATATTTTCATTTAAAGATGACACTGAAAGTCTATATTAAGGTGGTCTGCAGCAGGCTGAATATATGCCATTGTTTCAGGTGCTTATATGACAATTTTCACATTTAAACACAATTTTACTCCGATTAGCTAAATATGTACACTCCCCGTCTGATATCTTCAAACAGAATTGAGATTCCTTTTACTCTTGTTTTGAATTTGTTTGAGCACTTATCTATTGCAATCATTCATATTTGGGAGCACAAATAACCTTGAATTAAGCATGATTTCGTAATGTAGATATATATGCTATTTCTAAGGCGCTCATCTTTAAAATGACAGCCATTTTCAATATAAGGCAAACTGTTTACTATCGAATAATCTTTAGAATAATTTGTTCTGCTATTATACACAATTTGCTGCGTTCATCTTCAAAGTACAATTTTCAATGAATTTTTATTTGATTTATTTCTTAATTTTTAATTCCATTAGGCAGCCATCTTGAAAATGGCCGCCATTTTGAATTTTCGAGTTGGGTATTAGCTAATATTGTTAAGTATGCTGTTTTCTACCACCATGCCAAATTTCATGCTTTTACCATACTTTGAGCAATTTCGCCAAAAACCTGCACAAATCGACTGGACTAATACATCATGTACATGTAATCATGTTCATAAGCAATTAATTTTGTTTCCTTTTTGTCATGCTTACCAGTTTGCTTTAAATTTATCGTATGATATTGTTCAATGAATGTTATATTAAAAGATTTATAGCAATATATATATGTTCTGACTTATTTCAGATATCTACTAAAGAAAGGTGTTGATATTAACAGAAAGGACGACGATGGAAACACAGCTCTACACCTTGCTCTTAAACTGGCTCTAAAATCACCAAGTAAGACTGGTAAGTATTGCTTTAGAACACTTTGTGCTTTAGAGTTTGATTTCTGACTATTTCATGTATTTGTTACCACCTACTTTTTTCTGTTTGTTATCTTTGTTGTAAAACTGCTTTAATGTGTTGTGTCATTCATCGTTAGAAACATAGGAAAAAAAAGAAATTAAGAAAAATTGTCTATTGCAATGTCAAGCAATGCAAGACGATGAGCAGCGACCTCTGGTCATGTTGAAGACTGCTGGCGGTTTTCCATTGTGATTTTTTAAATTGCTGTTTCTTTATGTTGGATTTGTTGCGTATACTTATTTCACATCTCTTTATCATCTAACATAGAACAAACATATAGTTTTTAAATGATAGAAAACTTTTTCTAGTTACTGTTATGTTCTTGAAAGTGTAAGTGCACGTTTATTGTCTGCTTAGATATTGTTACAATACTTAATTTCTTCTATAATAACTAAACACACCTTAATGGTTTAACTTCGGATTGAGAAGACAGGGTTTAATGATACTTGAATAAAGTCTTGATTACAGTATACACATCAATGGTTTTACCACTAATTGAGAAGGACCCTGCTCTGTTAGAAGTAGTGAACAACAGTGGTACATCGTGTAGATATCTACTGGACAAGTTGGTGAAAACAAGACAGTCATCTGCAGCGAATGTAAGCACTATTCCTATGGTTTGTACATTCATTATATGCTACATTATAATTACTGTGATCAAATGTGAAGTGTAAAAACTCAGGACTAAGTTTAACAGAAGTAATTTCACAGGATTATTTTATAAAACCATTTATTGAAGCTTTAAGATTTTTCCATAATTTATCATAAAATTAACTTAATTTGTATGAAAGGACACAAAAATGAATTGAAGACTTATTTATTTTTACAGGACAACCAATACCTACATGATTCTGATGAATCTAGGCATTCCTGGGAAGACAAACTTGCAGATGAACTTCATGGTGAAGATGGGGACCCCTTCTATAATGGTCAGTCAGTTATCTTCACAGCATATCCATCTTTACTAGGTAGAACAACAAGGAATCTTCTTTCCCCATTTTTCTAAAAATATATATAATTTAAGAGACATTTCAGTTAAAACCATAAACCAGTAAGAAATGTAAAAATGTTGAGCTGAACTATTACTTATTACTCTGCGTAAAAGTTTGGTACTTAATCATTATAGTTGTAATTTACATGTTTGTCTATTATTATTAGGTCATTATGATGATGATGGAGCAGAGACCTATGATGAATGGGCTAACAGACTCAATAGAGAGTACCACCAGAAACACAGATACAAGCATCCTCAGTATCATAGACAAAAGGCTTCCACAAGTCAACCCAAGAAGGAAGGCAAGGAGGACCTTGAAGACATAAGACGGAAAATGAGACAGAAATACGAGGAAAACATGAAACAGGACAGAGAAAATAGGACATTAATAAAAAGTAGAAGGTATTTACAGGATATAAACAGTTTGATGGCAGGGGACGGAGTGGTGAAGTTTAAAGACATTCCTTGGCCTTTCACAGAAAGTGTATCTGAGATAAAGACAGTTATGTTTGGAAGTAGCTCAGAGAAGGATGAAGACTACAGGAAGAGGTTGAGAGAAGAGCAGATTCGATGGCATCCTGATAAGTTTATACAGAAACTTGATAAACGTTTGTGTGATATTGATAGAGAGAAAATATTAGACCGAGTTAAAGAAATATCTCAGGAACTAAATAGATTAAGTGATCTAAAATGAAAAAAGTCACATTGCAATGTTTTACATGTGTTGTTTTTGTATTAATATTTTTTCTGGTACCCATTCATTCAACAATTGTTTCTATAACTATTATGTGTAAATTTTAATTAAGTGCACAATAAATTATCATTTTTTGAAAAAGTGTACTGTTTTTTTAAGTTAACGAAATAGGGTCATGATTTAAAGTGTTTGACATTTTCCCTTCATTTGTTTTCTGTTTTAGCAAAACAATTAAGCAACCCTGAATGTATTGTTATCGTACAATTCTTTATTGTTAATAAGAAATAACTATTTGTAATAATGCAATATCTCATAAATATTAAGTACCATTTTACTAGATTTTTTTGTTTTTATTATGAAATGATTTTTAACATTACTTGTTTATGTTGTACATGGACATATTTGAATTTTCTTAAAATAATTCACTTATAAAAATTTAGAATAAGGTACAAACATAAACTCAAATTCAATTTGTTTTTAAGGGGGTGGTAAAGGGGGGGTACGTGCACGGATGAACGGCCAATAAAAAATGACAATCACGATGAACGGCCAATAAAAAAATGATAATCATGATGAACGAAAAATGAAATAGAGTAACACGATGCACGATGAACCTCCATGCACGGCTGAACGGGAAATAAAAATTGCTCAACACGATGCACGAAAAAAACCCTTTACCACCCACTTTAAGTAAAATGAAGATAAATGGAAGATTATCAACATAAAATGCCAAATGACTTTTTGAAATTTTGTTATAGACCTTCCTTAATTTCAATTAGGTTGAGCATCAGTCAAAAGAGGGCCCCCCAATGTAATTTAGAGGTATCATGCTGTAGTGAAAGATTTTCAGGTGTGATTTTATGCAATGTAAGTTAACTTTTTATCCATTTTTTCCAATTTTTGATCTATTAAATATAGATGCTTGATTTTCTTTCCAACCTGTTGTCTTATGCGTTTTGTTAGTTTGTATTAAAAGTTTAAAAGAAACTCTTTAAGAACATGAAATCTATTTAACAAATGGCATATGTTGCACAATACTCTGACATGTCTATCAATTACACTAACAAAAGACTATTAGTTAATATGGTAAATAACTATACAATATGTTTCCATGTTATCTTTTATAATGAATTCTGTACTTTTTCTGTAATTTGCACACTTTACCTTGTTATGTGTCACATAATTACTTCCTGAGAAAACATTATTGAATGTTCATTGTCAGGAATTTCTTAATTACCTGAAAGTATAAAACTCTGCATCACTCCTTTGTAAGGTTTGATAGGAAGAAGACATATTGATATTGATTGATTTATTCATTTTTAAAATATGAAAATACAAGACCAATGGTGATGACAAAGTACAATTCAAGTACATTCAAATCTATAACAGTTACTGTTAAGTGTTTTTGGAGTCTCTTGTTGCATCAATTTTGAAGACAGAGTTTGCACATAAAAATGATTTTAAACTTAATATAAAATTTTATTGAATATGATCATCTTTTTCAATGGAAAAAAACTACTTAATGTTTGCAATTGAGGAAGCAACCTCCCAAGGCAGCATAAAATGAACAAAAATTCTTTATATGAAATTAACCATACTTTAGAATTTGAATCAAAGGTCTAGTGTACACAATGTTAATTCTGCAATCTTAGCTATAAAGTGAAGTATAGCAGATATTTTCATTATTCATTCTATTACCATTTTCATCTATTACAATTATTTCATGCTAGTTTTTCTGATTTTATTAATCTTTTTTAATGAAATAAAAGCAATTTGTTTGTTCATATTTCTTTTTTATCCTTAATTACAATTTTATACCTACTTCCCCTGCATACGGTGTTTAAATTTCACGACTTATTCGATACGCCAGAGCTTGCACACATTTCACAGATTTTTTTTATCAGACACCTATTTCTAATTCGTGACAGACTTTTGGAGCAAGGCTATAAAAAAAACGTCTCATACGATCCCTAAAAAAATTCTTTCTTCGTTATCAGCCACTGGTAGAAAAGTTCAAAATTGAGTTAAAAGATATGATAGTTAATTGTTTTAATTAGTGTTTGACTGGTCTTTTGTACTGAGATGATCACCTCAATATCCCTATTGTGTCTTACAACTATGTTGTGTTCTATGGTCATTACTGGATCCTAAGATCGCAATGGAAGAGGGAGGTTTGGCGCAATAAAACCTGGTTTAACCCACCATTTCGTTTGAAATGCCTGTACCAAGTCAGGACCATTGCGATCCACCAATTCTTCGGTATGACTGATTCGTTTTTGTCATTTTCTCTGGACTATGAGATTGATCATTCAAGTTCGGTAGTTTTGTTATTACCTTTATTTACTTAGTCAAACAGTTGTGATGTAAGGTGGTAATTACATTCTAGCTGAGTTGCAACAAAAAAAAATGAAACAAAAGGGTCTGAATGGAGGTTGTAATAAAAATGCTGTAGGACGTATAATTTTCATTAGATTTTGTTTATTCTTTTTTCATTGTATTCCACTAAATTTTTTGTCAACTTAATGTGTAGCATGCTTAAATTAAAAACTTTAGTTTAATCAATGTTATTATTATACTTTTGACATTAGATAATCAATATACATGATAAAGTAAAAAAAGGGCGGGAAATACCAGAAAATGCCAACAAATATATGCTGGTGTCTGCTTACCAAATTGCGTGCACATTATACCAGATGTTGGGAGGATCTTATAACTTTAAATATCATAATATTTTAATCTATATTTGGTACCACATAGTTTTAGATTTTTATAAATGTAATACACCAGTATGTTCCAGAATAACAATCGTAACAATCATGAACGGTTTCGACTTGCCCCTTCTAGTGTTTCTGTTTTTGTTCATCTATCACATAACACTGATAAAAGGTTCGGAATGCCCAGATCGCTACTTTACGGAAAAGCTGACTAGCCTATGCAAAGAAATAAAACATTCTCAAAGTTGTGACTGCAGTGTGCCATCGGCAAACATTGATAATATAAAAAAAGAATTTGCCGTGCTGTCAGCGAAGCTAGATCAAATAAATAGCAAGCTTACTGGTAAGTTACAATACGTTACATGATATAACAGTAAGGGGTTATTCCATTTTATATCCAGAAGCCTTTGAAAGAATATATATAACTAGGATACTGAAAAACGGCAGTGTAAGTTTAGCGTTAACAAGAAAATGTTGACGAGCGAATAGAACGACAAAGTGAAAGTTAAAGGGCTTTTGCATTGAATTTGTCGACACTGGGCCCGAATTAGTTTGTGCACAGCAATCAGCAATCAATAATATAAAAATAATTCATTAATAAGGCTTTACCAGTTTTTAATGTATCCCAAGAATTGACACAAGTTGTACAGAAATTTAAATATTTTGATATACATGTTTATTTTCTTTTGGTTTGAAGACGAACTGACAAACTGGTTTGCGAACTTTAAAAGTTGTTGCGTGTTGATTATATATTTACCTTTTGTAGAATCCCATCAGTGTAAATTGGAAAACGTCGCCTACAAGAAACCCGTCACAATGAGCTCATGGCAAATGAACACCACATCTTGGCATGGTTATATTTGTTGTTCTTCTGAATACGCCACTGATGGGAACGTGACCACATTTGCTCATACGGAATTTAAACCCAACCAATTTATGTTTGTCGATTTAGAGTCCGTCTATGACATTGCAAAGATCGAAATTATCAATCGCAGTGATATGCAACATAGTTCTGTCCGTAAGTACCATTAATCAAAGGGCGAAAGGAAAAGACCGAGCTAAATATAAGTATTGAAAGGCAAATTGTCTACCAAAATCACATTTTATTCCTTCTCATTTTTTTTTTGTGTCATTCAGACCGAAATATAGCAATCTAATTAAAATCCATGAAATCAGATTAATCAATTGTTCCCTGCTGTATGCATGGTAGATCTGTAGACACCCAATTCTACTTTCTGTTCTGATGACTTTTTGAATTGACCAATCAGATTGCAGCTTCCACGATTTTGGAAGCATTACTTCTTATGATAAATCCCGATAATTCCTGAAAAAAAGTCACCAGAACAGAATGTGGACGCGTTGGGTATGTGAGCGTGCTCACTAAGGTTCTTTCATTGATAATAAAAAGAAACTAGATTACTGACAAAGTCAGAAAGGGCCCCGCGGCAAAAAATCTAAGTGTTTTCAAAATTATATTAGCTATGATTATAAACACTAAGGCATGATCCATGGAATGTGTATGAAACTTCAGAGCTGTATTGTTAATAGCCTTTGAGTTTTATTGTTAAAAAAATCCAATTCTCAAAATATGTGATTTTTTTTCAAAAATATTTAACAGATTTGCACGAAATTTTAATATGCAAATCATGACATGCTACTAAGCAGCTGTGCAAAGTTTCAGAACTGTACTGTTAACAGTTGTTGAGTTTTAGTGTTCACAACTCAGCTGTAACAAATTTAGACCGGCCTCTGCCGTGAAAGTTTTGAGCATTCGTAAGAAGCTAAACACACTTAAAGGGCAGAGACACACCCGTCAATTGAACAGGAACGGTGCATCGTTCCGAAGGAGCAAAGCGTTGCTCTGGTACAGCGCAGCATGGCTGTTTAGGAATTCTAGTTTTAATTGACGGTGGTGGTAAAAATAATTTCTTGGGGGAATAAATGAAATAAGTTTCATGAATGGCCATTTCATGAATGCTAAGAATAACTCCCAGATCGATGATAAGTTGAAGGTGAGTGGTTGGGGATGGTGGCGGATCTAAAATTTCCAAATGTAAATTTAAAAATATGAAAATGAAAATACGTCCATATTGCAAGAAGTATCGTGAAAATCTTACTGACGCACAACCATGCATACTGACATGTCCCTACAGCCAATCAAAGCGCCTGTTAGAGAAAGAAGGAGGGGCAAATACATCATCATGAATAAACCACGCTTAAAATAAATATAATCCCCACTGTGATTTTTTGATAAAAAATGAAGTTTTTTCCAAAAATATTTAACAGATTTGCACGAAATTTTAATATGCAAATCATGACATGCTACTTAGCAGCTGTTCAAAGTTTCAGAACTGTATTGTTAACAGTTTTTGAGTTTTAGTGTTCACAAAGTCCAATTCTCAAAACATGTGATGTTCGATAAAAAATGAAGTTTTTTCCAAAAAATATTTAACTGATTTGCACGAAATTTTATTATGCAAATCATGACATGCTACTTAACAGCTGTACAATAGCTTTTGTCTCGCCTGCGACGAATAGTCGCGGAAGGCGAGACATAGGTATTACTTTCCGGCGGTGGCGACGGCGGCGGCGGCGTCGTAAACTTTTTTGTAAGACTTTAGTGGACAATGAATTGCTTGAAAAGTATAATAGCTAGGCATCTGATATTTGGTATACAGACAGTTCAGGTTATGGTCTACGCAACTGTCACCATGCCATGTGACCCTGACCCCATTTTCACGCTCCAGTGACTCGGTGAACTTTAGGTCTTTTTTCAGGCCGTAAACTTTTTTGTAAGACTTTTGTGGACAATGAATTGCTTAAAAAGTATAATAGCTAGGCATCTGATATTTGGTATACAGACAGTTCAGGTTATGGTCTACGCAACTGTCACCATGCCATGTGACCCTGACCCCATTTTCACGCTCCAGTGACTCGGTGAACTTTAGGTCTTTTTTCAGGCCGTAAACTTTTTTGTAAGACTTTTGTGGACGATGAATTGCTGGAAAAGTATATTAGCTAGGCATCTGATATTGGTTAAACAGACAGATGCGGTTATGGTCTACGCAACTGTTACCATGCCATGTGACCATGGCCCCATTTTCACGCTTTAGTGACTGTGAACTTATGTCTTTTTTTCAGACAGAAAACTTTTTGTAATACTTGTGTGGACAATGGATTGCTTGAATAGTATAATAACTATGCATCTGTTTTTAGGTATACAGACACTTTTTGTGTTTATATCAAGAAATGAAAGCTAAGGTAGTTGATTTTAGTGATGTTGCCGGCAGGCGAGACATACTTTTAGTGGCCACACTTGTTGAGTTTTAATGTTAACAAGAATTGTTGACGGACGGACAGACGGACGGACAAAGTGAAAACTATAGGGCGTCCGCATCTTCGATGCGGGGCCCTAAATAGGGGCTCATAGAAAAAAATCAAAAACAAGCATAATAGATGGGCAAGGATATGAGAAAACCTCAATCCACTTGCCTCAATCTATCACCAGAAGAGCGTCTATTAACACTAAAACATAAGAAACGCACCACTTCCATTCATTTCTTTATACTTAAAAGTTTAATAGCAAATATCTCCTAAAGTAGTCGTCGTATAATCTGAGATTTCGACACAGCGTGTGTGGGGTCCTTATCACTATTCTCTGCAAATTTCAAAGAATTCTAATTTTTCGTTTTAAAATTTCTAAAAAATGAGGGTTTTTTTTTAACCCAAAAATAAAAAATTCTTAAATTTTTAGAAAATATAATGCTTATATGAAAGTGTAACCAGCAAATGGGGAACAAAGCTTAAATTTCACAAAAAGTGTCCAACATTTTCAAAAACATGCATTTTTGAATTGATCAATCTTAGACTTTGTTTTTTCGACTTCTTTGTCAAAAGTTCATGCCGTAAGCGCACTGGTGCAAATTTCAGAAATAATGGCTTGGTTGTTTTATTGAATTTGGTTTGATTTATCATTTAGCATAAAGAAATTTTTAAAATTTTAAAACATTGAAAGAATCCTGGAAGGAAAGAAGTGGTGCGTTTTTTGTGTTGCTGAGTATAGTTTTCCTTTATTTATACTTTATTATGACAATAACTTCTATTCAGTAACCTTAGTTAAACAGCACGCATCTTGTGCTTCATAATGCTACTCTGTCACCCCAAAAAATCATTAAAATTACAAATGGGTTACTAGTATGTTGTATTTTTTACCAAGGGGAAAGGCGACAGAGCAAAAACCTCTGCGTACTCAAAGTTCAAAACCTTTTACATTATTTATACCATTAAGCGTTCAAACATTACACCAAGTTTATAATCGCTATTTTTTAGGTTTAATGTCACTTTGTTAAGCTTTAACCAATATGATTAACACTCTTCTTTAATTAATTAAAAATAAATGAATCGATAAAGAAATTATTGATCACGGTTGGCATTTTTTTACCATTTCTAAGATAGACGAGAAATTGGCCATAGACCTTTCAAACCCTTATTTTGGGGGGAAAATGGGAGCATTATTGGTCTTATTTAAAACCTTGTTTACAATATTTGAAATAGTTGCAGCATTGCTAGCGAAGAAAGTGTCAACACTCTTAAATGTGAAGTTTGAATAAAGGTGTCGAATATGTCATTAAATTGGCATTTTCTTCCTTCCTTTTTTGCCACTTCTCGGACTCCATTCCCAGAAAATGCTATTAAAATAATTGGGACATGAGGTGCCTCAGGTTTATTTTGCTGATTTTTATTTTATAAGATAGAATTGACCATTGGATCACAGAAATAATGACAGTTTGTTATGATTGACCATGGTTGCTATGGTAACCGTGGCGGCCATTTTTGACCATTTCATACTGCAAAATAGACTATATATATTCAATTCCCATATTGTTAAACAAAAATTAACGCATATTCAATATATTTTTTTATTTTCTTTATTCAATACCTCATTGACAATATTCAAAACAGTTTCAAGACTAAACATAAAGGTGTTATTGGAACGAGGCTATTGAATATGTCAATAAATCATGCGTTTTTTATGTAGTAAAATACACTTATCACAAATACTCATCATGAACATAATTACGTTGATTGATGACTGGTATCTAATTAAAATGCATAAAAATCTCAATGGGATAACAAAAGATATAATGAGAAAACTCTGTTAAAGCTGGTTACCATAGTTGTTTGTGGAAAAATAGCCATTTTTACTTTGTTCTAATTACCGTGGTAACCAACTTTAATAGCGTTTTCTAAAGACATGTTTTTGTTATCCCATTGAGATTTTTTATTATTTATAAATTTATAAAACTCAATCATCACTTTACATAATTACATTCATGATTAGTATTTGTGATTGGTGCATTTTCTGAAGATGGAGTCAGAAATTTGGCAAAAAATGGGAATATTTCACTATTTCTTGACATGTACAATAGCCTAGCTCGCTTTGACTACACAAATACTTGAAGTGTTAAACTGTTTTGAATATTGTCAATAGGGCATTGAACTAAGCAAATTCAAAAATTGTATGGAATATTAACTGCTTTCCCCTGTAAATTTGGGGTTTGGATATTGCCTTTTCAGCAGATATGATACGGCCCAAAACGGTCACCACGGTACCATGGCAACCACGGTCAATCATAATTAACAAACATTCATTGTTTTTGTGATCCAATGGTCAATTTCGACTTATAAAATGAAAATCAGCAAAATCGGACATGTCATGTCTCGCTCTATATTGAAATCCTTTGATCCTTACAGATAATTAGTGTTAACATGTAGAAGTATTCTATTACTCTGTAAAATGTTTTTTTCTTTAGATGCATGGTTACAAAACGTAACGATTGAGGTTGGAAGGACACTGGATACAATGAAACACTGTAGTGACTACCTGGGACCAGGTAAAAGGGCTGAACATATTTCATTTGTTTGCCAACAGCAGCTTTCAGGCAGATATGTCAAATTTACCATTAACAACGGAAGCTGGCCACTTATTCTCTCTGAAATCAATGTTTATGCTCCATTAAAGGAGTAGAAACATAGAACAAAAAATATTAGAATAAAAGTCATCTGTATATTATTTTTTCATTTTACAAGGTATGACTGTGTATTTTACTGTAATAGATAAAGGTCATAACAGAATTACCGAACTTTGAGGTTCAATCTTAATGTCCAAAAGAGAAGAGGCAAAACAAGGAAGATAAACCGGAAAAAATTTGAAGATCGCAACGGTCTTGACTTGGTACAGGCATTTCAAAAGAAAAAGTGGATTAAACCAGGTTAATGGTAATACCACAATTATTGAACTGGGATGAACAATCTCAAATGTCAAAGAAAAAAAGTGAAAAAATATATGCTAAGACATGCTTAGGAACTTGATTATTACATTAGGTCCCCCCTCATGAAATATTAACACCTCGAGTAAAATGATTGCTATTTAATTAAACATTTTTTACACGAATTGCATATATATTTTAAAATCTGTGTTTTATACAACCGCAAAAGAATTGTGGACGTATAATGGTATGATGCTGTCGTCGTTATCGTCTGCGGCGTCTATTAACTTTTATATATATAACCGGAACTTGTTTCTTTTTCATATGATTGGAAAATGTTTTTCACCGCAAAGATCTGGAAAAATATTTTTAAACAGTGACATGACAAAACATTTTTTCATTGTGTCAGAATATTTTATTCATAAATCAGCTTCAGAGTACTTTTAAAGAAAACAAGAAGAACCCCCTTCAAGTAAATAAAGGTCATAACAAAACTACCGAACTTGAATGATCAATCTCATAGTCCAGAGAAAATGACAAAAACGAATCAGTCATACCGGAGAATTGGTGGACTGCAATGGTCCTGACTTGGTACTGGCATTTCAAACGAAATGGTGGGTTAAACCAGGTTTTATGGCGCCAAACCTCCCTCTTCTTTTGCGATCTTAGGATCCGGTAATTACCATAGAACACAACATAGTTGTGAGACACAATAGGGATATTGAGGTGATCATCTCAGTACAGCAGACCAGTAAAACACTAATTAAAACAATTAACTATCATATCTTTTAACTCAAATTTGAATTTTTCTACTAGTGGCTGATAACGAAGAAAGAACTTTTTAGGGATCGTATGAGACGTATTTTTTTTTATAGCCCTGCTCCAAAAGTCGGTCACGAATTAGAAATCGGTGTCTGATAAAAAAAATCTGAAATGTGTGCAAGTTCTGGCATATCGAATAAGTTGTGAAATATAAACACCGTATGCAGGGGATGCACAGGGGCTTGTGTACAGTAAAAAAAATAAAAATCCCCCTATATACCCTTTCACAAGGGAGGACATACTTCGGATAGGCCCTCACTTCAAAGACAATTTTTACCGGTTCATATGTTGAATGACAATGAACTGGGGTAATAATATTGTAAAGTAATCATGTATGTTTCAGTAAACACTAACCTTTTTGTTTAAATCCCGTCGGAAACCCCAATATTGAAACAAAATTCCATCCAATGGAAAACTCCTTGGCTTTCATAATCAGGTGACTTTTGCGCCGTTCGATTGTTCTCGAACTCTTTCCAATCTTAAACATAGAGGTGGAGGGGACAGAAGCGGTAAAATTAGACAATGGTTTTTGGAACCTCTTTGAAGTATGTACATAACGGCGCTTCTGTCCCCTCCATTTCATTATTTGCAATTGGTAAGAGTCCGAGAGCAATCGAACGGCACAAAAGTCACGTGATTATGGAAGCCAAGGAGAAATCATCGGAATATTGTTTCAATATTGGGGTTTCCGACGGGATTCAAACAAAGGTTAGTGTTAACTGAAAGAAACATGATTATTTTACAATATTATGACGCCGGTTAATCGTCATTCAACATTTGAACCGGTAAAAATTGTCTTTGAAGCGAGGGCCTATCCGAAGTATGTCCTCCCTTGTGAAAGGGTATATAGGGGGATTTCTATTTTTTTACTGTACACAAGCCCCCGTGGGGGAAGTAAGTATATTGCTCTGTAGATTAGGAAAATTAATAATTTGATGATTAGAATCGTCTCTTTTATCGTACATTTTTGTACTGAGATGACCACCTGGGTCAAATTCGAGGTGAAAATCCAAGAAAGACGTGAAGCAATTTGATTCGGTGGTCTCTTTAATCTCCAATTCTGGAGAATATATTGAAGGAATCCATCTACCAAATGAAGTGTTATTGACAGAAAGGACATCATCAATATATCTGAATGTAAGATTAAATGACCTTGCCTCTTTCATCTTCTTGTGCTTTACGAGTCCCTGAAGAATTTCAGTCTCGTAAGAGTATGAAAACAAATCGACGAGGAGAGGGGCACAGTTTGTGCCCATTGGAATGTCGATTTATTGTTGAAAAATCTCTCCTCCGAAGGTGACAAATATGTTGTCAATGGGGAAATCAAGCATACTGCAAACTTTTTTCCAGTGTGTAACAAATTTTATCTTTGAAAGATGTTTTGGAAAAGAATGTAGAGTATAACCCAAAACAACAAAATTCCTAGAGTTTCAAATGGCTTTTTCGAGAAGTTTTTTCAGGCGACATTTTAGTTTTTCATGTGGCAAGGTAGTGTATAAAGTTGAAAAATCGAACGTTTTCAAAGAGTGAACCTCAGAAAATGATCAAGATTTAAAATGGTCTAACAAATCTTTTGAGTTCTTCAGAATCCACATATGGTTGATTCCACTACGATTATAAATAGTGTCGCAGTATGCTTGTTGACCTTCTTTGACAGCAGACAATATTTTAGTTAAATGGACGGACAGCTCTGTAGTTAAACATGATGAAGATCCAGCTATATACATTTCTTTTTACGGATTTTTGTGAAGTTTAGGTATCCAGTACAAATATGGTTACTCTTTATGTTCCTCTTGAATATTGAAAGAGGACATAAAAGAGCTATAATGGTTGGCTATGATTTCATCTTTGTTAAATGTAGTCCGTTTGTATGAAGCACTAGCGGAAGTATTACCATCAATGCTTAGTTCTTTTATTAGACAATCTTAATAATGTGCTTTACATACACAAACTATATTTTGGAAGCCTTGTCTGCTGGCGTGACAACATACCTGTCATGTAAGGAAGAGAGACAATTAAGAGCTTCACGATCTCTAAATACAGTAGAAGGCCGGGGGTTCACACATTTGCGAAGTTTGTCTGTTCGGCTTCGCTCAAGAGATCGGATAGTCCTTACCCAGTCCGACAGTGATTCAAGCTCTGGGTCTTGGTCCTTTTCCTTCTTTATCCAGGCTCTAGCATAGTCCTCCACAGTGTCCATGATGATCTTAAAGTTGTGATTCCAATTTATACGTTGTTGCTCCCTGAATTTAGGTTTATGGGAAACCACATTACGTAATAAATCATTTTCAATTATCTTGAGATCACCCCTGATGACATGACCAGATGGACCATAGATAAAGAGAGAAGCATAGCAATCACATGTCAGAGGGGACTTTAGATATTCTTCAATGTTAAGGTCCTGCAATGCCTTTTTGTGGTTGAAAATTTTACTACTTATGGTTTTAGTGTAGCGGTAGGAAACAATTGGTGTTGATTGATTTTTGAAATATGGAGGAACTTGAGATGTAAATGTGGAGAAATTTTCTATCTTCAGTATTAATAGGTTCACTTCTTACAGGTTTAAAAAGACGGAAAAGGGCAACGTCACAGCTGATGCTAGTAAGTCTGTAAGAAGGAGAAAATGGATCAGTACTTCCGATGATAAAATGGTTTATCCCCTAACTATTTAAAGTTGGTATCTTCTGCATATGTCGCGCATATATTAGGAGTGTTTTAATCATAAGAAGCAAGAACGATCTTGTTTTATCTTGGGACAAATCTTCAAGTTGTTAAACTTTAAATGCTGAATATCATGGCCATTTCAAAAATTTGTCTCACTTTAAGTGAAGCAGATTTCTCCTAAAGTGCTTGAAAATTCCTTTGTGGAAAGATTCTCCCAGTATTAACACCTTATCGCCCGACTGTTTTGTTATTCTCCGATTTTATTGTACCAGTTTTTTAATAACTTTGCATCGTTTTCGATCCAGTCTGCTTCTCGGCGGTTTAGTAAGAGTTTTCTGGTTTTCTTTAGACCCTAGTTTATTGATTTTTATTCCAGTCGCATCTGTGGGCTTCCACACGATCACTTGAGCTATTCATGCGGAAGCCAGATTTGGTGGCTGGAAAAATCAAAACTCGCACGAGCGAGATGCACATTGTCCATCAAAGGAGGGCGTACGTCATTGATTTGTTATTCAAAATTCAATTTGGACTTCCAACACTTTAGATCCTAGCTTCACTGAAGATGAGATAAATTCTCGAAATGGCCATATGGAGCATCTGAATTGCCGTAGCTCCTCACTTTTACTTTGCTTTGCTTTCGCTTTCGACTTTTGACTTTTGACTTCTATATTTGATAATATATAATAAGTAGATTGAATGATTTATATAGTAAAAACCTGTATGTATTTTTTTTTCACATCATTTCATGTTCATTTTATCAGGCCCGTCGTGTTCATCTCCGGCCTTGTTTAACTTTATATATTTCAATGATGTACGCCCTCCTAAAGTGCTTGAAAATTCCTTTGTGGAAAGATTCTCCCAGTATTAACACCTTATCGCCCGACTGTTTTGTTATTCTCCGATTTTATTGTACCAGTTTTTTAATAACTTTGCATCGTTTTCGATCCAGTCTGCTTCTCGACGGTTTAGTAAGAGTTTTCTGGTTTTCCTTAGACCCTAGTTTATTGATTTTTATTCCAGTCGCATCTGTGGGCTTCCACACGATCACTTGAGCTATTCATGCGGAAGCCAGATTTGGTGGCTGGAAAAATCAAAACTCGCACGAGCGAGATGCACATTGTCCATCAAAGGAGGGCGTACGTCATTGATTTGTTATTCAAAATTCAATTTGGACTTCCAACACTTTAGATCCTAGCTTCACTGAAGATGAGATAAATTCTCGAAATGGCCATATGGAGCATCTGAATTGCCGTAGCTCCTCACTTTTACTTTGCTTTTCTTTCGCTTTCGACTTTTGACTTTTGACTTCTATATTTGATAATATATAATAAGTAAATTGAATGATTTATATAGTAAAAACCTGTATGTATTTTTTTTTCACATCATTTCATGTTCATTTTATCAGGCCCGTCGTGTTCATCTCCGGCCTTGTTTAACTTTATATATTTCAATGATGTACGCCCTCCTAAAGTGCTTGAAAATTCCTTTGTGGAAAGATTCTCCCAGTATTAACACCTTATTGCCCGACTGTTTTGTTATTCTCCGATTTTATTGTACCAGTTTTTTAATATAACTTTGCATCGTTTTCGATCCAGTCTGCTTCTCGACGGTTTAGTAAGAGTTTTCTGGTTTTCTTTAGACCCTAGAATAGATTATAAGATATATGAAACACAATGGAAAGGCACATTAAATTATAGATTTTGTTTGAAATTATGTTGGTTAACAATAGAATGGTGAAGAGAAAGGTTCATTACACATTAAAGCTTTAAATTATCTGTTTAAATTTCAAAATAGTCTAAACCCTAAGGTTCTTCCTACCCCAGACATAGGTTGATCATCTTAATAATAATTTGGTTCTCCAATTTTTCTATTTTTGGCTTTACTTTTCTATGCTCTTCAGATTTGTATAGTGTTTGGCATTTTCAATATTTTTGGTAGAGCGCCTCTGATGAGGGTTGAATAGACGAAACGCGCGTCAGGCGAAGCAAAATTTATTGTCTGGAACTTTGTTGTCATTTGTATTTCAAAGTCTTTTTGAGGGTCAGGGAAAACGTGTAAAAATGTTGAAAAAAAATCAGGGCTGGCAAAAATTAGGGATTACACATAAACCCCAAGCGATTTAGCGATTACACGTAATCCCTAATTACACACATTCCTGTAACATATACACGATAACTTTAGTTCTAGTTATCTGAACGCAAGGAAATTTGACAATGATATTCCTTACCATTAAAAGATGGATGGGATTGATTTTGGGGTCCCCTTTTTTCGTTAAGTAATTAGGGACCAAAAGGGGGCCAAAAATGCAACTTTTGTGTTTGTTCTCACAATAACTTTTGTTATGGTTTACCAAATGCTGTGAAATTTTACAAAAAAAAATGTTTCATACCATAAAAGGATGAATATGATTGATTTTGGGGGCCTCCCCTTTATTTGTTAAGATTTTAGGGCTAAAAAGGGGCAAAAATACCACTTTTTTATTTATGGTCCAATTTTGAAAAAAAATGCATGTTAAGTCAAGTAGTCTAAACAAAATGGGGGATTTATTATTGCAGCTTCTTCTTTTTCTTGATAACGAAATTAGGGGCCAAAAGGGCCAAAATCGAAACTTTTTTTTATTATCCGATCTCAATTTTTTTGTCGATAAATACTTGATTAATTTTGTGACACTCCCCTCTTCCTAATTGTTGTTAGGGACCAAAGGGGCTAAAATGAAAGGTAGTGGGTACCCTTATAATTGAGGACCAAAATGGGTAGTATTTTTGTAATTATTTATTTTGGTCTGCTTTTGAAAAAAACTTCCTTGTGAAATATGGGTGCAAAGTCCACCAAAGTCAAAAAACTTTGTCAGTCCAGCTTGGGCTGCATGTGACCAAAGCAATTGACAATTCATATTGAGCCTAAAACGTACAGGGTTTGACATGTTGTGGTCGTTCGTATCATGCTGCGCTCGACGAAGCTTTTTATTTATTGCTGTGTTTTGCGTTTCTTCGAAATGTTGTTCTTTAAAGGGTTTGTTGAATTTTACTTCCAATTTCCTACATGTATATATAACCGAAAGCCTCTTTGTTACTTCTTAGCTTCTTCCACATTTGTCATTTATCATCCTCTGATCTGTCGTGATACAAATCATACAAAGGGAATGAAGCAAAGTATTTATCATGTTGCCTGAAACTTCATACAATTATTGACCATGAAATTTAAGTTTGATTAATCTCAGGTGCTAGTTTTAATTGAAGGGGTCATTTTTTAACATCGCATATTATATATTACAATTATATTCTATTGCAATATGTATTACCTGTATGATCCTTTCCCAAATCGATCATCATTGAACTATAGACACAGAAAGCCATTGTTTTAAACATTGAGACAACAATCTTAGATTTCTTGCGTGACTGTTTACCCTATATCAATATGCTTTTATATGGAAAGCCGTATTCCATACTTTTAATATATAAAACGTGTCCACCATGTTAAATGAGTTATAATGAAGTATCGTCTATACAAACAACGTCGTTCAGCTCGTGTTCAGCATTGTATAGGTTTCATTTATTTTCCTGATGTCGACACTGGAGACAATACCTGATCATGATGAACATGTCCTGGGCCATTCAAGGATTAACGGACCCTTTTGTGTCCTGTATGTTCCGAGTTTTAAGCTCCATTATAAAAATTCTATATCATTTAAATATTTCCAATCTGTTGATATTATCAATTTGATGATTACAATAAGAGCAATAAAAACCCGATTTACGTGAAGAAATTATTAAGATACATTTTCTTAAATTGGATATTGATGTTTTAAGCATATTGCTGTTACAGTGTATTGTAAAAACTCCAAAGTCCGTGTTGAACTTATTAATTTGCATAAACTAAGAAATAAATGATTTACATAGGATAATTGAAGATTTATAAAATGTTAAATTCCTTTTAGAAACGAAATGTCTTTTTTTATTAAGTCTTAAAAGTTTAATGAGTTGTCAACTTTAGCACGAATTAATAAATTAGTTTGCTTAATTAATTTCATTCTACTAGACAACTGAATCTTCAATTCTTTGTATAAGAGAAAATGAAGAAATATTAAAACTAAATTAAAATATAGATAGAAATTATTATAATCAAGCAAACATTTTCTCGAGATATTTCTTATACTTAATAGCAATCCGTGACTTAATATATAAGCCTCTTCCATCAGCACGAAAAGGTGCAATTGTAAAAACAGTTATTTTAATTTTTTCTTATAATTTTGTAATCATATTTATGAAGAGATTTATTTCAAATAATCTTTCCTAAGGAATTTGGTTTCATGCAGAAAAGATGTGAATCATAATCGCGTGTATAATATGATTCATATACTTTCTTATGAAAAACTCCTAAAGAAGCACGGAGAACTAGATTCCAACTACTTATAAAAACAACTTTATTGGCACACGTGTTTTGTCTGAAATCATGTTTGGCACCCATATTTCTCACTCTAAGTTTTAGTCAATTTTTCTTAATGCAATATTATGGTTAATTCGTTTTTCTGACTTTTTAAGAGGCAAACAATGAAAAATCTGAATAAATCACAATGATAGAATCACAATGTGTAGTAAAAATATTTATTTTGACATAGATACTTCTGAACTGTTTTATCATGTATTGCATTTGTTTTTAATTAATTGCCACTGACTGACCATGTATAATTCTTTCAGACTTAAAATATTACGATATGTTCACGAGATTCTAAAAATCATATCTTACAAAATAATTCGTGTAGTCATATATCTCCACAAACTTGAGATAAAAGACCCTACAGATTCTAGGAGGTTCGCTTCATATTTGGATTATCTCTAAATTGACACACTAGGACTGAAGACATTCTACAAAGCTCGACGACAAACGTGATGACTTCAAATTTCCAATCGTCAACATCCCTATTTGTGTAGCAACATCCCGTCCAGCATATGGAGTATACGTAACACAACTGATTCATTATTCCGGAGCTTGTGGGGAGTATTGTGACTTCCTTGATAGACCTAAGTAAAGTGAGACTGATATTCGATGTTCGATATTCGATATTCAATTTTTTGAATATCAAACTGAATATCAAACGGTAAATTTTACCGTTTGATATTCATTCGATATTCATTTATTGTTTTTTCTTAGTAAAAATATGTAATGAATATCAAAATGAATATCAAACGGTAAATTTTAAAGTTCGATATTCATTTGACATTCATTTAGGTATGTTATGTGAATATCAAATGGATCTCGAATGAATATCAAACCAAAGTTTATTTACGTTCGATATTCATTTTACGTTCGTTTTAGGTCTAGTTTTGTTTTGTGAATATGAAATGAATATCAAACCAAAGTTTCCTTCTGTTTGATATTCATTTGACATTCGTTTCTGGTGTAAATTTGCAATGTGAATATCAAATGAATATCAAACCAAAGATTAATTCCGTTCGATATTCATTTGAAATTCGTTTCGGGATAAGGTATGTTATGTGAATATCAAATGAATATCGAATGAATATCAAACCAAAGTTTATTTACGTTCGATATTCATTTTACGTTCGTTTTAGGTCTAGTTTTGTTTTGTGAATATGCAATGAATATCGTACCAAAGTTTCCTGTTTGATATTCATTTGACTTTCGTTTCCGGTGTAAATTTGCAATGTGAATATCAAATGAATAACAAACCAAAGATTAATTCCGTTCGATATTCATTTGACATTCGTGTCCGGTGTTAATTTGTATTGTGAATATCAAATGAATATCGAACCAAAGATTAATTCTGTTTGATATTCATTTGACATTCGTTTCCGGTGTAAATTTGCAATGTGAATATCAAATGAATATCGAATGAATATCAAACCAAAGTTTATTTACGTTCGATATTCATTTTACGTACGTTTTAGGTCTAGTTTTGTTTTGAGAATATGAAATGAATATCAAACCAAAGTTTTTTTCTGTTTGATATTCATTTGACATTCGTTTCTGGTGTAAATTTGCAATGTGAATATCAAATGAATATCAAACCAAAGATTAATTCCGTTCGATATTCATTTGAAATTCGTTTCGGGATAAGGTATGTTATGTGAATATCAAATGAATATCGAATGAATATCAAACCAAAGTTTATTTACGTTCGATATTCATTTTACGTTCGTTTTAGCTCTAGTTTTGTTTTGTGAATATGAAATGAATATCAAACCAAAGTTTCCTTCTGTTTGATATTCATTTGACATTCGTTTCCGGTGTAAATTTGCAATGTGAATATCAAATGAATAACAAACCAAAGATTAATTCCGTTCGATATTCATTTGACATTCGTGTCCGGTGTTAATTTGTATTGTGAATATCAAATGAATATCGAACCAAAGATTAATTCTGTTTGATATTCATTTGACATTCGTGTCCGGTGTAAATTTGCAATGTGAATATCAAAATGAATATCGAATGAATATCAAACCAAAGTTTATTTACGTTCGATATTCATTTTACGTTCGTTTTAGGTCTAGTTTTGTTTTGTGAATATGAAATGAATATCGAACCAAAGTTTCCTTCTGTTTGATATTCATTTGACATTCGTTTATGGTGTTAAATTTGTAATGTGAATATCAAATGAATATCAAACCAAAGATTAATTCCGTTCTTTATTCATTTGAGATTCGTTTCGGGTTTAGGTATGTTATGTGAATATCAAATGATTATCGAATGAATATCAATCCAAAGATTAATTCCGTTCGATATTCATTTGAGATTCGTTTCCGGTGTTAATTTGTATAATGAATATCAAATGAATATCAAACCAAAGATTAATTCCGTTGTATGTTCATTTGAGATTCGTTTCGGGTTTAGGTATGTTATGTGAATATCAAATGAATATCGAATGAATATCAAACCAAAGTTTATATACGTTCGATATTCATTTTACGTTTCTTTTTAGGTCTAGTTTTATTTTGTGAATATCAAATGAATATAAAAACCAAAGCTTTCTCCTGTTTGATATTCATTTGACATTCGTTTCCGGTGTAAATTTGCAATGTGAATATCAAATGAATATCAAATGAATAACAAACCAAAGATTAATTCCGTTCGATATTCATTTGAGATTCGTTTCGGGGTTTGGTATGTTATGTGAATATGGAATGAATATCGAATGAATATCAAACCAAAATTTATTTACGTTCGATATTCATTTTACGTTCGTTTTAGGTCTAGTTTTGTTTTGTGAATATGAAATGAATATCAAACCAAAGTTTTCTTCTGTTTGATATTCATTTGACATTCGTTTCCGGTGTAAATTTGCAATGTGAATATCAAATGAATATCAAACCAAAGATTAATTCCGTTCAATATTCATTTGAGATTCGTTTCCGGTGTTAATTTGTATTGTGAATATCAAATGAATATCAAATTAAAGATTTATTCCTTTCGATATTCATTTGACATTCGTTTCCGGTGTTAATTAGTATTGTGAATATCAAATGAATATCAAACCAAAGATTAATTCCGTTCTATATTCATTTGAGATTCGTTTCCGGTGTTAATTTGTATAATGAATATCAAATGAATATCAAACCAAAGATTAATTCCGTTGTATGTTCATTTGAGATTCGTTTCGGGTTTAGGTATGGTATGTAAATATCAAATGAATATCGAATGAATATCAAACCAAAGTTTATTTATGTTTGATATTCATTTTACGTACGTTTTAGGTCTAGTTTTGTTTTGTGAATATGAAATGAATATCAAACCAAAGTTTCCTTCTGTTTGATATTCATTTGACATTCGTTTCTGGTGTAAATTTGCAATGTGAATATCAAATGAATATCGAATGAATATCAAACCAAAGTTTATTTACGCTCGATATTCATTTTACGTTTCTTTTTAGGTCTAGTTTTGTTTTGTGAATATCAAATGAATATAAAACCAAAGTTTTATCCTGTTTGATATTCATTTTACATTCGTTTCCGGTGTAAATTTGCAATGTGAATATCAAATGAATATCGAATGAATATCAAACCAAAGTTTATTTGCGTTCGATATTCATTTTACGTTTCTTTTTAGGTCTAGTTTTATTTTGTGAATATCAAATGAATATAAAACCAAAGTTTTCTCCTGTTTGATATTCATTTTACATTCGTTTCCGGTGTAAATTTGCAATGTGAATATCAAATGAATATCGAATGAATATCAAACCAAAGTTTATTTGCGTTCGATATTCATTTTACGTTTCTTTTTAGGTCTAGTTTTATTTTGTGAATATCAAATGAATATAAAAACCAAAGCTTTCTCCTGTTTGATATTCATTTTTCATTTGTTTCCGGTGTAAATTTGCAATGTGAATATCAAATGAATATCAAATGAATAACAAACCAAAGATTAATTCCGTTCGATATTCATTTGAGATTCGTTTCGGGGTTTGGTATGTTATGTGAATATGGAATGAATATCGAATGAATATCAAACCAAAATTTATTTACGTTCGATATTCATTTTACGTTCGTTTTAGGTCTAGTTTTGTTTTGTGAATATGAAATGAATATCAAACCAAAGTTTCCTTCTGTTTGATATTCAATTGACAATCGTTTATGGTGTTAATTTGTAATATTAATATCAAATGAATATCAAACCAAAGATTAATTCCGTTCGATATTCATTCGAGATTCGTTTCCGGTGTTAATTTGTATTATGAATATCAAATGAATATCAAACCAAAGATTAATTCCGTTGTATGTTCATTTGAGATTCGTTTCGGGTTTAGGTATGTTATGTGAATATCAAATGAATATCGAATGAATATCAAACCAAAGTTTATTTGCGTTCGATATTCATTTTACGTTTCTTTTTAGGTCTAGTTTTATTTTGTGAATATCAAATGAATATGAAACCAAAGTTTTCTCCTGTTTGATATTCATTTTACATTCGTTTCCGGTGTAAATTTGCAATGTGAATATGGAATGAATATCGAATGAATATCAAACCAAAATTTATTTACGTTCGATATTCATTTTACGTTCGTTTTAGGTCTAGTTTTGTTTTGTGAATATGAAATGAATATCAAACCAAAGTTTTCTTCTGTTTGATATTCATTTGACATTCGTTTCCGGTGTAAATTTGCAATGTGAATATCAAATGAATATCAAACCAAAGATTAATTCCGTTCAATATTCATTTGAGATTCGTTTCCGGTGTTAATTTGTATTGTGAATATCAAATGAATATCAAATTAAAGATTTATTCCTTTCGATATTTATTTGACATTCGTTTCCGGTGTTAATTAGTATTGTGAATATCAAATGAATATCAAACCAAAGATTAATTCCGTTCTATATTCATTTGAGATTCGTTTCCGGTGTTAATTTGTATAATGAATATCAAATGAATATCAAACCAAAGATTAATTCCGTTGTATGTTCATTTGAGATTCGTTTCGGGTTTAGGTATGTTATGTAAATATCAAATGAATATCGAATGAATATCAAACCAAAGTTTATTTACGTTTGATATTCATTTTACGTACGTTTTAGGTCTAGTTTTGTTTTGTGAATATGAAATGAATATCAAACCAAAGTTTCCTTCTGTTTGATATTCATTTGACATTCGTTTCTGGTGTAAATTTGCAATGTGAATATCAAATGAATATCGAATGAATATCAAACCAAAGTTTATTTACGCTCGATATTCATTTTACGTTTCTTTTTAGGTCTAGTTTTGTTTTGTGAATATCAAATGAATATAAAACCAAAGTTTTATCCTGTTTGATATTCATTTTACATTCGTTTCCGGTGTAAATTTGCAATGTGAATATCAAATGAATATCGAATGAATATCAAACCAAAGTTTATTTGCGTTCGATATTCATTTTACGTTTCTTTTTAGGTCTAGTTTTATTTTGTGAATATCAAATGAATATAAAACCAAAGTTTTCTCCTGTTTGATATTCATTTTACATTCGTTCCCGGTGTAAATTTGCAATGTGAATATCAAATGAATATCGAATGAATATCAAACCAAAGTTTATTTGCGTTCGATATTCATTTTACGTTTCTTTTTAGGTCTAGTTTTATTTTGTGAATATCAAATGAATATAAAAACCAAAGCTTTCTCCTGTTTGATATTCATTTTTCATTCGTTTCCGGTGTAAATTTGCAATGTGAATATCAAATGAATATCAAATGAATAACAAACCAAAGATTAATTCCGTTCGATATTCATTTGAGATTCGTTTCGGGGTTTGGTATGTTATGTGAATATGGAATGAATATCGAATGAATATCAAACCAAAATTTATTTACGTTCGATATTCATTTTACGTTCGTTTTAGGTCTAGTTTTGTTTTGTGAATATGAAATGAATATCAAACCAAAGTTTCCTTCTGTTTGATATTCAATTGACAATCGTTTATGGTGTTAATTTGTAATATTAATATCAAATGAATATCAAACCAAAGATTAATTCCGTTCGATATTCATTCGAGATTCGTTTCCGGTGTTAATTTGTATTATGAATATCAAATGAATATCAAACCAAAGATTAATTCCGTTGTATGTTCATTTGAGATTCGTTTCGGGTTTAGGTATGTTATGTGAATATCAAATGAATATCGAATGAATATCAAACCAAAGTTTATTTACGTTCGATATTCATTTTACGTACGTTTTAGGTCTAGTTTTGTTTTGTGAATATGGTCCAATATGAAATGAATATCAAACCAAATTTATTATCTATATATTTATTTATAATGGCTGAAAAGTTATAACGTTAGCCTTCATCATCATCATCATCATCATCATCATCATCATCATCATCATATCATCATCATCATCATCATCATCATCATCATCATCATCATCTCCACCAATAATCAGGGAAGACAATTCGACTTCTATTTTGTTGTTTTTTACTTCTTCTATGGTCTTACTTTCTAGCTGCCAGCTACTATGGCAAAAAGTATTGAATTATTTTGATGTTTTTTTTTCTTGACAATGTTCATTCAAACATGTATCAAGTAGTGGGTTATTTCTTCTCCGCCAAAGATGAACCGATACAGTATGTATGTCTAATGATAAAATGCATTTCTCTAGCTTGCTGTTCTTCTTACATTTCCCTTGTTCTTTTGATTAGTATTTAGATACTCAATGGTCTAGAAGATTTGTTATGGTCTCGGATCGTTTCGCACTGAAACCTGTTCGTACCTATTTTATAGGTAGGTTGGTTGCTTTTAGAGAAACTGGAAAAAGTGATTTGTGTTTTATTTTTTTTTCTTATTTGCTTTCTTGTATTTGTTTGGTTTAAACTGTACAAATGAATATTCTATGTATTTTGCTAGGTTTACTCCCATGGTTTACTGAATGACTGAGGACACTTAGAAAATATCATTGTTCTTTGAACTTACTGGTTGGTTTCTTTACGAAAACTTTGATCCAAAGTCACGAGAAATTGCTGACAAGCAGGTGTTTATTTCAAGGAACGAAGTCAAAGTTGGCTTGGATGATGAGTAATTTTCACCCAAGCTATAATTGTTCTGACGAAAGGGTAGGCTATCTGTTAACCTTAATGAAGTGATTTCTCACTGTCTTTTATCATATAATTGAATTTAGTTTATTTATTCAATCGGTAATTGTTTGATCACTCACAGGGACTTGCTCCCCTCTACCAATATTTCAGTGTTTTTTTTTTCGTACCGCACATTGACTCTAACAAAATATTGAAATACGGGAGCAAGTCCCTGTGGATCACTTAACAACGACAATCTATATTATTGTTTATACATAATAATTAAGCAGTTTATTAAAAAAACATTTTTATAATCAATTTCTCAATTCATCATTTGAAACATTTTTACAAGTTGTTCGGAAAATATTGTGAAATAATAACGAAAAACGTTTAGAAATTAAACCCACACATAAAGGACTTTACAATTAACAAAGTATTTATGAATTGATTGTGTTCTTTTATTTAAGTGGCTTTGTTCTTTTATTCAGTTATGCTCAAATCATTTATTCTGACTTGAATTCAGAGTCTATCTATAAAATGCTAAATAGGGTCAAAACGACTCAGTTGTAGATACTAAACGACCCGATACGAACGGGAATCTGTATGAAACCACCCGGATTCTTCTAGCATCTATATGCAGTTACAGCTTAAGTTATTGTCTTCAAAATTTCTCTTCCTCTGTTTTCTGGATCTAATTTGCAAATTTATTGTAACTTATTTTTTGAATTTGTGAACTTTTTTTTCCATGTCCATTAAAATATATTTGTATTTTGTCAATAAAAAATGGAGTAAATGTTTTTTGGAAATAAATCCCCTCCCAAACCATAAGAAAATGGTTCCTGCCTTAGCCATCAAAGCTTTTTATTATTTTTCTGCATTCTGCCAGCTATAAGGCATAAACATTTATATAGACATTTAAGGTATTATAACTCCTACAAGTAGTCAATATAAAACTTCCATCATATTGAGTTCTTATAAGGCTTTAATAACTTTGCAATATTGGAATTCAAAGTATGCTCTAGCTTTTACAGTTTGTATTACCTTGAAGGAAATGCTGTGACAATGGTTCAGGGTTGGTAGATTTACAGGTGCGGCACACTTTTACCCTATGCCAGTATTTGGATATCTGTGACAGTTTTGTTTAGCTATTTGCCAAAAAAAAATTAAAAAACTGCATTTTAACCCTATGTTCTATTTTAAGTAAGCACCCACAGGGTTGGAATTGGACATATGCTGTCTGATGAGATAACCTTTGACAGACGTTAAGTGATGGCAATAGCTCAAAAGGGGAGCTTAAAAGGGGGTATAACAAGAATATGTCCAAAAGGCGTAATGCCCCATCACACTACATTTTCCCCCGCAATCGCCGTCCATGAAGTTGATTCCCAAGACTCCTTCATGGTAACTTCAACCTTTATGTAAACCTAAGTACAACACTCTCCTTTTTTTGTGAACAATCAACCATGATGTTGATACGACAGGTACAGTTTAATGATGATTTTTGTATCTATATCCTCATTTATGTGTGTATTAAGGTTCATGAAGATTCCATATTTGCTTCTTGGTATAGTAGCAACCTGTAGGTAAACCTACATATAAAATCCCCCCTTTTTATGTGATCAATTAACCATGAAATTAGTTGATGAATAAGGTAAAATTTTATGATTTTTGTTTGTTAGTACCCTGATGAATATGTATTCAAAGTTTCATGATGACACTTAACTTCCTTCATGGTAAATGAACTTCAACCCCATTTGGATCAGGTGGAAGAACTGGTACTCTATACATGAATGGCCCCTACTTTCGTAGATGAGACATAAAAAGATGAATTTACAGAGAAGCAATGTAAAATAATTTCCTGAGATGGTTGACAGTAGGATTTTAGAAGTTGGAAAGCCTGGATGTAAAGTTCTTCGGAATATCTGTCGGTAGATGAACTTCTAATGTGCAGAATATCTGGAGTTGTATGTTTCAATAGTGGCAGTAGTCTGACCAGAAACGCCTTTTGCTCTTCCAATGTTCTCAGACCTGACCTTAAGCTGGTATCCAGACCCACCTCTCCGACTGCTGACTCTCTTGGGTTAGAAACCCACAAGAAAAACTTATCCAATTCTTGAGTTTTGGCTTTAGCGACACTTTTTGGATGGAGTTCTACAGCTACCTTCCAACTGGCATCAAATGGGATGGTTTCAGGATAGGTAGCTGGGTCACAGTAAATGGCTACTCCGCCCACCAAGTTAACGGGTACTAGAGGGGGTCGCTCCATCTGTTGGACCAGCCAATTTTTCATCAGTACTCCTGTTGGACTCTGGTACAATAGTACTTGGATCAAGGTGCATGGCGAGAGGATCGGCACCAAGGCAAACCTCTGTGGTACTTTCCAACCCATGGTCGTACACAAACTCACCATGTGGTCTCTGGCTGCAGGCAGGATCTGGCTCCTCCGTGGGATACGCCGCCTGATGTTCTTGTTTGACCACTGAACCAGCACTTCAAGATCTCGTTGTCCTGTCAGAAGCTCAGCAATCAGGAGAAGAAGCTGGTTCTTTAACTCGTCGCGTTCTGCAACCTTCTCTGGCTTGAGTGGCGGCTGGGGGTTTTGCCCACATCAACCGGGGCAAGTGCATCTGCTGCACGTGAAACTTCAACTTTCTGCCGCTAAATTCACAATCTGGTATGGGACATGGTGAATTCCTAGAAGACCTGGTTGGAATAGCCTCTTTCACTACTAAACTCTCGGAGGACACATTCGACACCTCCAAAACTGGCTTGGCCACGACTGGTGAAGGGTCTTTCTGACTGTTGTTGTTGTTACCGTCAGTGTGTTCACTCCAATCGCTCTAGCTCTCAATTGGGTCGAAATTCACCTATCGGAACACATGCTGCTCAGACAAGGACGACTCAGATGACTCTGAACGTGGCTGACACATCTGTCAAATTCTTTTTTCTTCCTCCGGATTCCTGACTATAACGGTTCTTTCTTTTGCCTATATCTCCTCATCTGTAACTACTGGTAACAGGTCTGGGATGTCAGATGGGGGTATGGTCTCATCCACCCGGATCACCAACTCTCCAGTTCTCTCATTATACTGGACACGATTGTCCTCCATGTCCGAGAGGTTTTCACAGAGTCTGTGTCGATGCTTTCGACATCCCATGCCGTGTCTTCTGAGGACGAAATGTCTTCTTCACTAATAGGATCCATAGAAGGAACACTAAACCGTATACACGGTATAAATCACTAACTCAGTTGTTACTAACTAGCACACTAAATGTCATAAGAAATATGTCAATGTCAAGAACCATGATACCATTCGTCGCAAGTATTGCACTGGATCATGAATTCACCAGAATCTTCTTTACGACAGACAGTAGATGTTTTGATTGTCCTGTGTAATTGTATCTCCCGCGTCAACTTGTCGCTTTACACGCTTTAGCCAGGCAGGAACTTTCTTGTCCTCACATGTCTTTAACCTGTCATGGTTCAACACTACCAATGCTTTTTCCAGCTTAACCTGGTATACATAGGTAGTCACTCTTTTCACTATAATACCTTGTCCTTTCCAGGCAGGATCTAACTTCTTGTTTCTCCCTTTGACATGTGTCATATCCAAGATGTAAACAAAATCACCCGGCTTATATTCGATCTTTCTCATTCTGAGGTCATAATCTCGCTTCATGTGTTCCTGGTTGGTCTTTAATGTTTGTCGAGCAACATCATGTGCGCTTTGCATGGCCTTTTTCAGCTTTCCCACATAATCTTCAGCATCATCTACTTTCTCATTAATAGGTGGTGGGAACACCAAGTCTGCTGGTAAATTAATTTCCCTGCCCAACATCATTTTATTTGGTGTTAAACCAGTCATTCGATTGACAGAAGACCGGAGTGCACAGGCTAGTGAGGGCAAGTGTTCGTCCCAGTCATTTTGGCTCTTACTCACAAAACACCTGACAGCGTCCATGAGTGTTCGATTCACCCTTTCCACTTGTCCGTTTGCCGAAGGTCTATACGGCGTTGTTCTTGTTTTGAAGATTTTAAAGGTGTCACACAAGGATTTGAACAACTGACTTTCAAAATTGCGCCCCTGATCGCTATGAATAGTCAAAGGACAACCAAGTCTAGTGAAAAATTCGACTGCCGCTTTTGCGGTTGTCTCTGCCGTCTGTGAGGGTAATGGCACAATTTCTACCCACTTGGTGAATTGGTCAATCATTATCAAAACGTGGTATTTCCACTCTTTGACTCAGGGAGCGGTCCTAGAAAATCAATGTGGACCCGTTCCATAGGAGCACCTGCATGGTATGGAGTTTATGGGCATCTTGCCTTTCTAGAAGCTTTCTTATGCTTGTTGCATACCTCACAGGACTTTAAATAGGCTTTGATCTCATCATTCATCTTGTACCATTAGAACTTTGCTTTTATTGAGCTGTCGTGCGGTCAACTTACTGGTATATCATGATTTAGCTGTAATACTTCTTCAATATACACTCGTGGCACAACTAGGCGTATCAGGTCGTTTTTAGACCGGTTTCGAAGCACAGAATGTTCATCAAGAAAGAATTGCTCTTTGTTGACCAAGAACTTTTTAGCTGCAGCTCCAGCTATGAAAATGTCTTTCTTAGCAGGCTCTTCTTTATTTTCTCAGCAGGCTCTTCTTTATTTTTTAAGTAGAACAGAATTAACTGTAGGTCATGGTCCTTGGATTGTTCGGTGGATAAATGATCAGTGGTATACTGAATTCCACATCCATCGTCACCAGCCATCGAAATGATATTCGCTAAAACATCATTTGAGTTAACAGGATCTGTCCCTAGGATTTGTGTCTCTACTGGTTCAAGCTGAGATCTCTGAACTTCTTGACTTCACGCCAATGATATCACATTGTCTATCTTGATGAAATTCTGGCATTGCTCATGAACCCTAACACAATGTTTACAACCGCCACAAGGAAAATTTTCGGGTTTTACAAAGATTGACATCTCAGGGCACGGCTTTTCGACTGAATACCTTGACAGAGTGTCCGCATTCACATGATTCCTCCCAGGGCGATGCTGAATCTTCATATGGTATTGGCTTAACACCTCTAGCCACCGGGCAAGTTGTCCTTGTGGGTGCTTAAAATTCATTAGCCACCTTAAGCTATTGTGGTCGGTTCTCACCAAGAATTCACTTCCTAACAGGTAGTGCCTGAAATGTTGCGTAAACCGCACAATGGAAAGCAATTCTTTTCGGGTCGTACAGAACCGCTGTTGTGCTGGCGTCAAACTTAAACTACCATAGGCAACCACTTTTTCAATACCATCTTGGACTTGTATGAGCTCGGCACCAATTGCTACATCTGACGCGTCTGTGTCCAAAATAAACTTATCTTTGGCATTGGGTAGAGTCAGTAATGGTGTACTCTGCAAGGCACTTTTCAGACATGCATAGGCTTCTTGTTGTTCTGTCCACAATTGAATGGTTTCTTTCCAGTAAGTTGAGTCAATGGAAATGCAATTTTGGAGTAATTACGAATAAATGTCCGATGGTAATTGACAAAGCCGAGGAATTGTTCAACTTCTTTCGTATTTTCTGGAGCTTTCCATCTCTTAATTGCTTCGACATATTCCTCCCCAATGGCCATGTCTGTTTTGTTAACCGTTCTGCCAAGGAAACTCACCTCTGCTTTTCACAGTTCACATTTCTTGGGTTTAAGTTTTACTCCGTATTCACGGAATCTCTCAAAAACGGATCTTAAGTTGGCTAGGTGATCTTCAAAACTTCTCCCCACGACCAGTATATCATCCAGGAAACACAGTACAATTTGCCAGGTTAGCCCACGTAACAAAAGATCCATTGCCCTGGCATAGGTTGCCGGAGCATTGCAAAGCCAAAAACTCATACGCTTGAATTGGAAAAGTCCATACCGTGTGATGAATGCTGTCTTTGGACGATCTTCCTACTTGACCTCTATCTGCCAGTATGCACTATTGGCATCCAACTTCGAAAACCATTCGTTCCCTGAAAGTGTATCTAGACATTCCTCTATGAGCGCTAGAGGGTAGACATCTTTTTTGGTCACCGAATTCAACTTGCGGTAATCAATCGCGTATCTAGCCTTACCGTCAGATTTTCGAATGAGAACAGGAGGTGATGCCCATTCCGAAACACTTGGTTCCATCACATCGGCTTTTGCCATTTTTTCTAGATGTTGTTCCTCTTCGCCAACAAATTGTGTGGGTGTTCTTCGCATACGTTGTTTAATTGGCGAAGCATTCCCAGTCTCTATTGTATGCTCCACTCCTTTGAATAAACCCAAGTCATATTCATCTTTCGAAAAAATATCAACGTATTCCCCAAGCAGTGTTTTCAATTGCTTTTTCTGCTCTGATGTTAAATTCTCACTGGATTTTTCAAATAAAGGCTGTAAGTAATCGGGCAAAGTGTCTTGTATTTCCTTGGAGTCCACACTCACTTCATTCAAACATGTTTCTGTCTCAACTTTTTCGACCACTTCTGCTTTGGCTATCACTGTGTTCTTTTTCAAAGTAAAGTACCTGTCACTGGCGTTTACCAAACAAATACTTGGCTTGACTTGATCTTTGTATAGACATCGTGGAACTAAAACTGGAATTTTTTCATTACACGGTTAAACCACATAATTCTGTATCTTCTTATCGAGCTGCACATTTACATGTAGCATAGAATTAGGTGGAAGAACAGTTCGCCTTTCAATAGTTACAAAAGACACTGTGGGAATAGATTTAGCAGGACCAACTAAAATCTCTTAAGTTTCACCCTCAATGGTAAAGACTAACTTGGACAAATCAGTGACAGTCTTTTTTGACAACATGAACTTCAGCCCCAACAACATATCCTCCTGCATAGGAGCAACGTATACCTCTATCGAATACACTTTCAAACCTAACTTCAAGTTCACCGGTCCAACAACAAATGTCCTCATTTTCATGCCCCGGCTGGCAGCATTCATGACACCCTCACGTAATTTGGTCGGCTTCTCCTTGAAGGAATCGTATACTCTATCCGATATGATAGTCACCGAAGCAGCACAATCCACTACGGCTTTGATAGGGGCCCCCTCAACCTCAACATTTATCCTCAGCAAGGTTGAGTTGCTAGACCCCATTTCTATACCAGAATTGTCAGTCAACAGGCATTCAACTTCACACAAACCTTGGTCAAGATCTTCAGTGGTGGGTACCGTGTTATTCGGTGGAACCACTGAGGCTTGTTTGCTGGTCCTTTTCGTATGCTCCTTACTTACGTTAATAGGTAGGGCATTCAGGTCAACCTTGTCTGACTCCTCTGTTTCCATCAACACCGCCTCACTATCTGAATTGGTTGTTAATAAGTCACTTGCTTGTTCCTCTGCATTTTGATCCTTAGAAATTTTCCCCTTTCTGATTTCTTCATTCTTAATTTTAGTTTTATTTCCACTCCGGGTCACACTCCCCCGCACTGTTGTTTCTGTTTCTGTAGCAACATCGCAAAATGTTACTCTCAAGTCTTTCTTATTTAGACGATTAACAGTGCGGGACAGAACATCGCCTATTTCTGTTCCGACTCTTTGTCGTTTAAAGACTCAGTTTTCTTTTCTTTTGGACACATTTTTGCAATATGACCTAACTCATGACAATTGTAACATTCTATTGGACGTCTACTTCTACCGCCTCCTCTTTGTTGTTTATACTCTCTTCCTGAGTTGTCTTTACTGAACTTCAACTTATTCTCCATGGACTCTTTCATTTGTTTCAGCTCGTTTTGCCACTTTTTCTGCATGCCAGCCATTTTCGCTTTGACATCTTGAATATTTTTATCAATTTTCTCTTGCACTTGTCCTATATCCGACTGAATGCTTTTCATATTCTGGTCAATACTTGCGTTCAATTTGTCCATACTTTTAAGAAGTTCACTGGTTTCTGGTCGAACATTATTGACAACTATGTTCTCATCAGAATCATCATAGGTGGTTTCAAAATCCCGCGGTACACGGGTACGCACACCACCGTACACTGCCTTATCATTGTATTGGTGCCACACTTAATCCTTTCCAGTGCATCGTCCACGGTTTTTGGTTCAAAAGATGACGCAACCATGCCAGCTTGTCGGTCGGTACATCCTTGACACAGTTTAGTTATCACTTCGCTTGCAACATAGTCCTCTGGCAACTCTGGGAAGGCTTTATCTGCAAGGGAAAGCAATCTCTCCGCCCAGTCATCTAAGTCTTCTCCTGGCGCTTGTCTGGCACTCTGAAATTGGATTCGCACTGTGTCTGTTAATTTTCTGAGATTGAAGCGCTTTTCCATACACTTCACTAGTTCCTGGTAAGGAATATCTTTGTCCCTTCTTACCTTAGCAAGTCAAAATCTGGCTGCACTTCCTGTCATAGCAAAACATAGCTGTGCCCGTTTTTCTGAATCACTCAGTCCAGCAATATCGGCATATATTTCAAACTTCCCATGAAAAGACACCCAATCGTCTCCTTTGTCCGAACCATCAAACTGTAATGACTTCAATGACATCAGATTATGACTTGGCAACTTTGGTCCTCGTCTTTCTGGATATCCAGTATGTGGCACAACAGTAGGTCTTGGCTGGTTTAACATTTGTCCATAGAACGTGGGAGGCACAGATGGTCCTTGCTGCACACTTTGGTTGGAATGAAATGGCATATTTCCTCCTACGTAAGCTGGATTAGGTAACGCCTGCACTTGTGGCATTGAATTGGACCACACTGTGTGTTTGAGTACTGGGTGGCAGATAACCTCTCACCTGAGGTTGCGCCTTTGACATTTGAGGCTTATGCGACTTAGGTGCAGCAGTTGCTTACGTAACTGTAGTGACACTTTGTGTATTGTGAATCAATGCTGAATTGACTCTCCTTGTTTCTGGTTGACTACTCACCGGAGGCGACAACATGGGGCGCAGTCTGGTCGGCTTAGCTTTACGTAGTCGTTGAGGCCCTACAGTACTTGTCATACTAGGTTCAACCTCTACAGGTTCTGGTTTGACACCTGGACTTCTGAACTCAACTATACCAGGCTTCTTTTCAGATGAGGAAGGTCGTTGCTGGGAATCACACACCTCCGATTTATTTCCAGCTTGTCTTGGTTCCTGGTATCCCATATCAGATGTATGTTGATCATAAATCATGGACTTAGATAAGGTTGGTCCCGCGTAAACGGGGTTAACCGTATTACATGAATCCACTGGTTTGTCCCCACCTGTACTGAGTGATGTGGGCACTTGAACCGGTAATTCCGGTGGACCCATATCCATCTTAACCTGAGAAAAACTAAAATCACTCGGGGATAACAAAGTCTCACTTTGTTTTTTCTATAATTGATTTCATCTGGGTGTGCACTGTGGTTTGCTCCTCATCTCTGTATTCCTCCTCACTGCCTGCAAGGGTACACTAATCAGTAAAATCATCCAGCTCGTCAGTAAAGCCCTGTTCACTGAATTCAACTTGTGACAAAGTTGAAAAATCCACATGTGGAATAACTTTCTGCATTCGAGTGTAGGGAATCGTTAACAAAATTTCTGGGGTTATGTCCCCCTGTTTACGTAGCTCCCATATGCGAAAAGCAGTCGCTTTTCCTACCGAGGGAATGAAAAGCAGTCGCTTTTCCTACCGAAGGAATGGATAACAACTCATCATAACCACAAAAATTTATGCACACCTTGTCTATTTGCTCATGAATAACTTCCTCAGAGTATGCCATTTTGGACACTGATTTTTCCACAAGTAAAAGCACCAGTTATGGAAATCCAAATTTATTGAATTTTCAGTGCAACCTGAGACTTCTATGACAAAATCGAATAATTAATGACCGTTTTCTATTTTCCCTTCAATAACACTTTAATTTTGCTTTATTCTTTTACTTTTACAACGAAAATTCACAGTGGTACACACAAACCCTGTAAACGGTATTATATTTTATTTTCTAACTGCAAATGAACACCTAACACATCTGAATTTATGGAAAATTCATTCGATATTCATATGATATTCATATAACATACCTAAACCCGAAACGAATCTCAAATGAATATAGAACCGAATTAATCTTTGGTTCGATATTCATTTGATATTCACAATACAAATTAACACCAGAAACGAATGCCAAATGAATATCGAATGGAATTAATCTTTGGTTTGATATTCATTTGATATTCACATTACAAATTTACACCGGAAACGAATGTCAAATGAATATCAAACAGAAGGAAACTTTTGTTTGATATTCATTTCATATTCACAAAACAAAACTAGACCTAAAACGAACGTGAAACGAATATCGAACGTAAATAAACATTGGTTTGATATTCATTCGATATTTATTTGATATTCACATAAAATACCTAAACCCGAAACGAATCTCAAATGAATATAGAACGGAATTAATCTTTGGTTTGATATTCACATTACAAATTAACACCGGAAACGAATGTCAAATGAATATCGAACGGAATTAATCTTTGGCTTGATATTCGTTTGATATTCACATAGCATACCTAAACCCGAAACGAATCTCAAATGAATATAGAACGTAATTCATCTTTGGTTCGATATTCATTTGATATTCACAATACAAATTAACACCGGACACGAATGTCAAATGAATATCGAACGGAATTAATCTTTGGTTTGATATTCATTTGATATTCACATTACAAATTTACACCAGAAACGAAAATCAAATGAATATCAAACAGAAGGAAACTTTGGTTTGATATTCATTTCATATTCACAAAACAAAACTAAACCTAAATCGAACGTAAAATGAATATCGAACGTCGATTAACTTTGGTTTGATATTCATTCCATATTCATTTGATATTCACATAACATACCTAAACCCGAAACGAATCTCAAAAGAATATAGAACGGAATTAATCTTTTGTTTTGATATTCATTTGATATTCACATTACAAATAAACACCAGAAACGAATGTCAAATGAACATCGAACAGAAGGAAACTTTTGTTTGATATTCATTTGATATTCACAAAACAAAACTAGACCTAAAACGAACGTCAAATGAATATCAAATGACAAATAAACTTTGGTTTGATATTCATTTGATATTCATTTGATATTCACGTAACATACTTAGTCCCGAAACGAATGTCAAATGAATATCGAACAGAATTAATCTTTGGTTTGATATTCATTTGATATTCACAAAACAAAACTAGACCTAAAACGAACGTCAAATGAATATCGAATGACAAATAAACTTTGGTTTGATATTCATTCGATATTCATTTGATATTCACGTAACATACCTAGACCCGAAACGAATGACAAATGAATATCGAACAGAATTAATCTTTGGTTTGATATTCATTTGATATTCACAAAACAAAACTAGACCTAAAACGAACGTGAAATGAATATCGAACGTAAATAAACTTTGGTTTGATATTCATTCGATATTCATTTGATATTCACATAACATACCTAAACCGGAAACGAATCTCAAATGAATAAAGAACGGAATTAATCTTTGGTTTGATATTCACAATACAAATTTACACGGAATACGAATGTCAAATGAATATCAAACAGGAGAAAACTTTGGTTTGATATTCATTTTATATTCACAAAACAAAACTAGACCTAAAACGAACGTGAAATGAATATCGAACGTAAACAAACTTTGGTTTGATATTCATTCGATATTCATTTGATATTCACATAACATACCTAAACCCGAAACGAATTTCAAATGAATATAGAACGGAATTAATCTTTGGTTCGATATTCACATTACAAATTAACACCGGAAACGAATGTCAAATGAATATCGAACGGAATTAATCTTTGGCTTGATATTCGTTTGATATTCACATAACATACCTAAACCCAAAACGAATCTCAAATGAATATAGAACGTAATTCATCTTTGGTTTGATATTCATTTGATATTCACATTACAAATTTACACAAGAAACGAAAATCAAATGAATATCAAACAGAAGGAAACTTTGGTTTGATATTCATTTCATATTCACAAAACAAAACTAAACCTAAATCGAACGTAAAATGAATATCGAACGTAGATTAACTTTGGTTTGATATTCATTCGATATTCATTTGATATTCACATAACATACCTAAACCCGAAACGAATCTCAAATGAATATAGAACGGAATTAATCTTTTGCTTTGATATTCATTTGATATTCACATTACAAATAAACACCAGAAACGAATGTCAAATGAATATCAAACAGAAGGAAACTTTTGTTTGATATTCATTTGATATTCACAAAACAAAACTAGACTTAACACGAACGTCAAATGAATATCGAATGACAAATAAACTTTGGTTTGATATTCATTCGATATTCATTTGATATTCACGTAACATACTTAGTCCCGAAACGAATGTCAAATGAATATCGAACAGAATTAATCTTTGGTTTGATATTCATTTGATATTAACAAAACAAAACTAGACCTAAAACGAACGTCAAATGAATATCGAATGACAAATAAACTTTGGTTTGATATTCATTCGATATTCATTTGATATTCACATAACATAACTAAACCGGAAACAAATCTCAATTGAATAAAGAACGGAATTAATCTTTGGTTTGATATTAATTTGATATTCACAATACAAATTTACACGGAATACGAATGTCAAATGAATATCAAACAGGAGAAAACTTTGGTTTGATATTCATTTCATATTCACAAAACAAAACTAGACCTAAAACGAACGTAAAATGAATATCCAACGTAAATAAATATTGGTTTGATATTCATTCGATATTCATTTGATATTCACATAACACACCTAAACCCGAAACGAATCTCAAATGAATATAGAACGGAATTAATCTTTGGTTTGATATTCATTTGATATTCACAATACAAATTAACACAGGACACGAATGTCAAATGAATATCGAACGGAATTAATCTTTGGTTTGTTATTCATTTGATATTCACATTGCAAATTTACACCGGAAACGAATGTCAAATGAATATCAAACAGAAGGAAACTTTGGTTTGATATTCATTTCATATTCACAAAACAAAACTAGACCTAAAACGAACGTAAAATGAATATCGAACGTAAATAAACTTTGGTTTGATATTCATTCGATATTCATTTGATATTCACATAACACACCTAAACCCGAAACGAATCTCAAATGAATATAGAACGGAATTAATCTTTGGTTTGATATTCATTTGATATTCACAATACAAATTAACACTGGAAACGAATGTCAAATGAATATCGAACGGAATTAATCCTTGGTTTGATATTCATTTGACATTCACATTACAAAACTAGACCTATAACGAACGTCAAATGAATATCGAACGTAAATAAACTTTGGTTTGATATTCATTCGATATTCACTCCATATTCACATAACATACCTAGACCGAAAATGAATGTCAAATTAATATCGAACTTTAAAATTTACCGTTTGATATTCATTTTGATATTCATTACATATTTTTACTAAGAAAAAACAATAAATGAATATCAAATGAATATCAAACGGTAAAATTTACCGTTTGATATTCAGTTTGATATTAAAAAAAAATGAATATCGAATATCGAACATCGAATATCAGTCTCACTTTACTTAGGTCCTTGATAGAGACTCACGTCTGACAGACAAAATGTTAGCACAAGGTTATGCTGCAGGTTGTTGTCGTCACTCAAGCAATTTTCCGAATAATTTATGAAAGGATATGGAGTAAATGAACATGAAACCATCTCCAACTGAAATTTATTTTTATGAGCTATATGGCCTTTTCGGAAAATTATTTATCATCAGCAGCACTAGAACCCAAACATATATAGGATATCCACAATTTTAATAGATGTTGAAAGTGCATAAAACTAAACGAAATCCAAATAAATATAGCTAAGGGGGAAAAACTGCGATGGAGTTAAGCCTAAGGTTTTAAAATTTATATAAATTTAGATAATGATAATAAACAAAGTGTACACATGTGAAGTAATCACATGTACAAGTACACCATATCTAAAAAAAGAGCATACATCTAAAACGCGGGAAATTGTTCTTGTATTAAATCAACGCAGCATTAAAGACAAACTCCTGCAATAAATAATTTATGAAAGAATATGGAATAAATGAAGTCATCATGTGCTTGTAGTAAAATTTGGAGTAAAATTATTTTTCTATTGGATCAGGCACGGAGAATTTAAAAGAATTCTGAAACACCGTCTCCTGGTGGCTTGTTAAAAAAGATGTGAAATCACTCCATAGAATTAGTGATTATACTAACTAAATTAGATATGAATAATATAACCAGTTTCAACTTTGTCACACTGGTGTACACACCACTAAAGACCACTTTAATTATAAATATATCTATATTTATGTAACTGTTGCATATTCTGTTAAAATAGTAAAATGTCTCGTTCCAAATCAAATATGTTAATTTTTTGTCATTGCTCTTTGGGGGACTTTAAGCCAAAGATGACTTTTTGAATGCCTGTGTTCTGAGAAAAACAGTAATATGCCACTGTGTAAATATTTATTCCAAGAGACCAAAAAGGATTCTTTTGGGTACTAACTCAATTAATCTGACCTGAGTTTTAGTCAGTCTGCTTTATTCACCTTAAATTGACAATTTCTTCATTTTTTCTTAATTCTTAAAAAAAACACTTTTTGCATCTTCTTTTGCTCTTTTTCTGCACCGCCAATGTATAAACAGTTATTTTTATTGTAGCCAACTGTCTTTCCATTTGTCAAAAAGTGTTTTTCTTTGGAAAAATACTTTCATACTTTTCAGTTATTAAAAATAACTAAATAAATATTTAAAAAAAAGCCCGATATTTGTGGACTTGCAGAGATGCCAAAATTCGTATGAAAGCATTTACTTTTCCTATTTTTTTTCTTTAATGCATATAAATTCTTCATAGTATAGCAAATTGAATTAAAAAATGTTATTTTTTTTCACGAATGATTATGTCTAAAATGAAACATTTTGATGTTTTTTGAAGAATTTAGGAAATGCCCCATATGGAAATAATGATTTTCAAATTTTTAGTAGAATAAAGGAGCAGAAATATGCCCCTTTCAAAAGTCTTCTTACAAATTTGGATTACTGGAGCAAAATAGAGAAAAAAAACATTAAAAAGTTTGTTTGTTTTCAGCACTGTTCAGTATGTCTTATTTTTCCAAGAAACCCAGGGGCCTGTTTAACAAAACTATCTAAAGATATGTCTAAAGACATGCATAAGAGGTGGAATTGAGATGGTCTTTTGACCATCTTATAACATGTCTAAAACCACACAACAAAGCTATCTTATGGGTATCTTAGTTTAGATGGTCTTTTGGTGGTCACAAGTGAATGTTAGCATCAGTTTTATATTAAAGAATGAAATACTGTATTTTCCCCGCTATGTTATATATATCAAAACTGCAATTAAACATTATCTCTATTTCATTCAAAGCATTTGATATCGATATGATGGCAAATAAACAGAAATGAAAGTGAAAATTAATATAGTTTCAATCTTCAACTTTTCATTGAAAGTTTAACTAAAGGTTATAAAAATTACCAACTTATTAATGTCCAATGAACCCCGTTTAATAAGAAAACTATCATGTAAACAACTTCGATACAATATGATCAACAAAGATCAAATTGGTCAATACATTTGCCATGTTTGTATGTTTCAGATACTTACAAATTAAGAACCGGTTAGTTACACTTAGTTTTATTCACGTGCGAAATAAAGTATGCTTTCAGGGGTCTTTATGTCATGTATGTACTCGAATAATTAGAAAACGAACTTATACTATGTGCATATTATACCACAGACAAAAATACGGAAGATGTATCAAGTATATGTTTAATTTTAGAAATATAGGTACCATTTTAAGTCTAAAGACCACCATAAGACTACTAATTGGTAGTCTTAATGTTAGGATGAAAAATTTGGGATGTCTAAAAATAAGACGTCTTCGATAAACAGATTTAGGACTAAGATTTGTCTATAGACCATCTTTAGACACGCCTTAGTCATAAGACATCTTTGTTAAACAGGCCCCAGTTATATTGTTAAGACCTGCGGATCGGCCATCTTGAATTTCTCGAATTTTTTTTTTGCGAAATGGAGTCTTGAGGGGAGTACTTTTAGTTGTCCCACCCCTTTTGTAGATCTGAAACTCTTGCATCTGTACGAAATTACATGGTTTTCTCATAGACACGCTCTTAATATTAAAACGAGAAGTATAATCATAAGCTTTGATAAATAAAGTCGTGGTTTCTATTCAAGTTATTGTTAATTGCTTATGTGCTAAGTTATAAATATACAATAAATTTAAGTTTGTACCTTTCACTATCTTTGTTATTTTGCCACTGTGCAACTAATGAAAACTTGAAAATATTCTCTACATGAACATAAACTACATTAAAAAATCTTGTATATTTAAGAAGAATGAACAAATCTTGTGTGTTCAAGAAGAGAAGTATCTAAACAAAAAATATTGGAGATGGCGTAATTCGGTTACCTTAGCATATTTCAATTCATTCAGTGTTTATAATATATGGAATAGAAAAGATCTAGCATTTTGTAGCAGCAGCCTTTAGTACATCCGGAATCGCCGCTTTCTGGATAATAGCTTAATATTCAAAGTCAACATTATGAATATGTTAAAGAATAAAAAAGATATCAAAATTAAATGATCTTTATTAATTGAAGTGACAATTTTGTGATAAAAATATTCATAGAAAATTTATGATAAAACAATTTAATTATTTTATTCAATGTTATAATTATATATAGTAATAAAATATTAAGTAAAATATTAAATGAGTAATGAAATTTGCAATGATGATTATTTTAAGATTTCGGATGAACATATTTAAAATGATAATTTAAGATTAGAATGAATAAGTAAATGAATGAATAAATATATAAATAAGTAAATAAATAAATGAATGAATACATTACATTGTAATTTTGGCTATATGTTGCACTGAAACTGAAAATGCTTTAGAAGAAATTATATAGTTGTTACAAAATTTTTTGTTTACATTTTAGGACCCACTGTTGTACAATGCAGCCAATTTAATTTGTAAATTTATTGTCTGGAACTTTGTTGTCATTTGTCTTACGACCACTATAGCTTACATTAAAAGCTATATGTTTTACTACTACTTTGTAAAAATCAATCTAGAAATTAAAATATGAATTAAAAACATGTTTATATGTTAATCTATATGTATAAAATAAAATAAAAAAATAGAAACCACCTTAATAGTTAATATTTTAGATATTCAATGTGTACCCCTTCAAAAGCCGTCTTATGAGCGTCTCAACAATATCACATTGGCAGTTGCAATATTTCATGTGAAAGGCAATTGTTTTAATTCTATCGAAAAAGTTAATGAAATTTTGTGTTTTCTTTCCTGATGATGATCTAAAATGAAAAGAATAATAACCTATATACATGTATATAAAATATATTTATTATAGAATGCAGAAGATTTATCGTATAACTAAAACTGACTAAAATAGAAAAAAAAATACATTCAAGAAGCAAGAGAAATGTCATAAATGCTCAAACCATTAAATATTATAAGATAGAAAAAGTTTCAGTGATTTTTTGAACTATTCAATGAAATGGAAATGAATGACACGCCTTGGTACAGCTGTATCAGAAGGCATTTGACAAACATCTTAAGATTTTCTCTCATTGGTTAGTGAATTTCAAAAGACTTTTCAGCACTAAAGACAGGTAATACTGTCAATCTTATACCTATAAATGCATCTCAAGTAAATGAAAAAGAAAATTAATTTGAACTTTGAACCCAATGTAACATCTTTGCAGTATTAATCTTCCTAACTTATTCGTTTAAACTTATTAAAAAGTAAAATCACAGAAACTGACTGCGAGATTGTTTATTTACTGGATGAAGGAATATGTTCAGAATCTTAGGTTAAAAATTTGTGTAAATATCTATTAACACTTTTTTACTATGTCCGCATTGTTGGAAGTGTTATCCGACTCATCGTGTACAACGAATGTATCGAAAGCAGACTCTCGATTGGTTTGTAGCCCAACGGGCATCGAGCTTTGCTTGCAAAGTCAGAAACAACCAACATCTGAACACAGTGCTTCAGTCACAGAAAGACATTGCACCATAAGTAAACAAGACAATGTGGGAAATAGTGAGCCCAACAATGTGTTACAAATTCCCCACATACCAAACCAAAGACCTTCATTTCTTATAAACGATATATTACGTAAAGACCCAGCATCAGTTACCCGGGAGGATTCCAGCTATAGCTCAAGTCATCATGATAGTGATTCAGATTCTGACGAGGGATCTACAAAACCTTTCAACAGATCAAGAGGTAAGCATCAGTGCCCAGTTTTACGAAACATATTCTATTCGGTTAAAATCTCAATAGAGCTTATGTTTACTGTTTATAAATGTATCGAATTCAAATAAAGTTTTCGTATTCGTATTCGTATTCGTATTCGTATCATATTTGAGGATATCCTCAACTTCGAATTTCTCAAGGAATTCATGTACTGTGATAGTCCTATTTTGAAGAAATGCTCAATTTGAGATGTTTAAAGAAACCAAGTCCAGGCAAACAACATGTTTTATTTTGAAATTCTTTTTTGGAGATTTTATTATAATATTTTAAATTGTATGCTTAATTACATTAGTTACAAGATTTTCTATAATGGATAAGAACACTTAAAAATGGTTTAATTTATTACAATTAAAAAAATCAGTTTATTCTTTTTTTTCCAATTAAAATTAAAATTGGAAACCCGTTAAACTCTTTGGTCTTCAAAACATACATTTTTCGAAATTAATAGAAATATTTATATAAAAAATATCTAATTTGAAAATGATCCAGACTAAGTAAAATGTAAGATGTTTACTTATAAATGAAAATTAAAAGAGAAAAGATTGTTGGTCAGAAAAAGCATAACCTCTAATTGAGTTATTGGCAAATAAGGTTCTGTGAAATATCTTCAAAATGGTTAATGCCAAAAAGTGAAACATTAGAAATAAATATATATTTATATCTATGGAAAAATAAATTTTAGAAAATAATTTAAGAAGTGTCTGATAGAATTCATGTAATTCCCCAACGTTAATAGTTGTCATAATATGAACAAATAAGATAACGTTTTGAAAATTCTGAATATTCAGAATTAAGCATAGAATAATCGCGGTAAGTCTCAACCTCTTAATCATGTTTATTGGAATAAAAATGAAAATGAAATGTTTGAAATTGGTATAAAATGTGAAAAAAAAGCAAAATACATATCAGATAAGATAGAAAGGAATGATTATATCTAAATATGTTTCAAATAAGGTATATTTGATAAATAGTGAAATCTCCTTGTAAAACTTTCTTTTTGATATATAATTTTGTGAAGGTTTTTTATACTAGTGTAAAAAAATTCAAATACAAAAACCGGTATAAAAACGGATAATTTGTTCATGCTGTGTATACATATTTCAAGGAGTAATTTTCCAATATCATTATTTGAATCAAACCATTGGAAGGTCACATAGATAATGACTGAAAGCTAACAAATTTCAGTATGATGTCATATAAAACAAAATGCTTGGAAAGATGGTTCCAAGACCATTTGCAAGAAGCTAAGAAGTAACAATTGGACAATCGAAATTAATTTATAATTTAAGTTTTGTGTATTCTTCTTTATTTTCTTAAATTATAAAGATTTCCAATCGTGGATGGCCAATCCCAAATGTCCAAAAATGAGACATTCACATACCAAAGGAATCTTGAATTGGTACAGGCATTGAGAATAGAATCTGATTTTATGACAACAAACCCTTCTCGTCTATTGCGATCGTCATGTTGGTAGTAATAGAACATGCAATGGCATTATGTCGCTCAAAAGTTTCAAATACACCAAACTTCATCAACTGCAAAATACAAAGTAAAAATGAAAACATATTATCATATCAACTTTAACATCAATTAACATTGATATTATCATTGTGTTTCAGAATCTTCAGAATCGCCAAACTTTCAATTAAACAAACCGAAGAAGCCACGTAAAGCGAGAACGGCATTCTCAGATAACCAGCTGAGGATTCTGGAGAAAAGTTTTGAGAGACAGAAATACCTTAGTGTTCAAGATAGAATGGAACTGGCTCAGAGACTACATCTAACTGATACACAAGTCAAGACGTGGTACCAGAACAGGAGGTATGTTATATTTAAAATAATTGTGTATACTTGTATGAAAGAAGCTATCCTGTCCTCTGACCGTTGGTTTGAACATTCAAATTAAGTTCCAGTCTACCTGTCGGCGAATTAGACATGTGCTTGATAAAAGAAGAGATATTACTGCATTTAAAATTAACGTAATTTTTTTCTAAAAAAAATATTTTTCAATGTTTTTTATTGATGTCGGGTCAGCTGGGTTTTAATTCGCAATATAAATTTATCTTTGCATTTGTTATCATTATATGAGCACTTTGAAAAAAAGTTGTTCATTGTTTTGTTGACAAATGATTTACACAAAAAACACAAAAAAACGTTGTACGACAGTCACTATAGAAAATGTTGATGTTCAATACACGGTTTTATCTATAGTATAAACTTTTCGACAAAAGTAAATTATTTCAAATAATATTAATAATGGTTTATATACCTTTATATTTACAATGATCTTTTACTGCTTTCAGGACAAAATGGAAGCGACAAACAGCAGTAGGACTTGAACTTCTTTCCGAGGCTACAAACTTTGCTGCAGTACAACGTATGATACATAACAATAACTATTGGACAACATATCACCCCAATGTTACATCTTTGGTGTCTAACATAGAACACTCCATGGTCCGGCCACGGTACCCGGTACCTACCAGTAATCAGTATTTATCTTCCCTGTTGCTCTCTGGTGCTATACCATCAATTATTTCTCCTCCCCGACAACAAGAGGATCGATAGCTATGTTTTGTGGGATTCTATTTGTTTTACTTGTTGATGGCTTTAATTTTCATTAAAATCTTTTTAGCTTTATATTTTTTTTTCTATTTGTCTAATGTTTATTTGAAAGGTACAGCGCACCGAAACTTCCAAGGAGAAATATTTGAAAATGCCTAAATAACACTTTCTGTGAGAAGAAAAAAATGATGACATTCCATCCTTGTATTAGATTCCAAATTTTCATTAATGTTCATAAAAGCAGCGTATTCTTGCTGGATCGTAAATATACCACTTAGTAAAAACTTTTATCATTATTAACGGAAATATAATTTGGCCTTTAAGAATATTTCGATTGTTGTTACTCCAGAAATGGTGTCAATCAAATGTTGATTCCCGGCTGAATGAAATTCTAAACTAAAATCATTGACATCTTTTTAAAGCATTTATTAAAGATTTCGATTTTTCCACATTATATATGTTAGAGGGTAAATTGGAATCCAAGGCGATCCGGAATCATCCTAGGGCAAATTGGAATTTCAAATTCTGATTTTCCTTGATTTTAATCAAGTGTAAACCGGAATTCCAATTTCTCCTCATATCAAATTTTGTGTCATGCATTAAAAAACTCAATATGGCCTCGTTAAATGCTGTTGGCGGTTTTCCAACCAGAGAGGACACAACAGATTCCACCAATCTTCGTTAATATTTGGATTTACATCTTGTTATTAACACCTATGGAAGTCATCGTACAAAGTTCAGTCTGGTCTGATTAAAATACAGTCCACTGACATAAGAGGGACATTAAAAAGCTCTATAGTAAACTATATGATTGCTTCTACTTTCAAACTGTCTAATTCCGCTTTTCGTGTAGCACCATTACGCCCCATCCCTCTTGTGGAGTTTACTTATCGCAATTGATTCTTTAATCAAGTTGTATTCATACTGGGTTTTTTCCACATTTTGTTTACAAACAAAATTGTTAACATACTTAGGTTAATGTTGTTCCTTGAGATGGCGATTGCCTGATAAAAAAAAAAACGTCCACAAAACTGTATAAATGTGTAACTGTCTATATTAAAATATTGAGCATTTCCCCTCTCGTATATTTATTCATTTTAGTTGACTCATGATTGACCCCCCCTTTTAGAAAAGAAGACTAATATTTGTATCCGAGTTTTCCTTTCCTTTTGAAAAAAAAGTTCTATCAACTGTACCAAGAGAAATTGAAGCATGTGGAAGTATGAAAGTTGGTAAAAAATTGTTTAATGATATTAAAAGATGAGAGAATTATTAAGAGTAAATAGAATTTCATTAGTTTCATTTGACTTTTGATCCACATTTGATTTACACCATGTCGAAATAAACAACAATCGAAATATTTTTGGATACCCGATATTTCATTTTGTCAGTATAGCTTTCTCTTGACTTTGTCTCGGCTTTATTGGACTTAGGACATATTAACGCCACATTAGTACTCCTTTATTTAAGAGTTTAGTGATACATTTGGATGACCCAATCCATCAATAACTTCTCCAAGAAGTACACTAATCTAAGAATTTAACAAATAAAAAAAATCCTACACAAAGTAAAAAAACGAAATGTATCTTTGTGTATTCTTAACCAATAAATTTAATGCTGATACCAGAGCGGGTCAACCCCAGAGAAAATATACCATACTACTACATGAAGTATTATACACACATCCTTTAAGATTTCGTCTTTACACGAAAATTTACAAAGCAGCTATTGCCAATGGTTGCAAGACAAAAGCAAAGAAAATAGAAAATGAAAAGTAACAACTTAAATTTTCTATGCTTGGATGTCAAAAAGACTCTTTATTGTTAGATTATTTTCAATTTTCACCTACATCTGTAGCTTTCCAACATTTAACAAAGAGTTTAAATAATGATATGCGCCGTCCATGTCTTACATAGAGGTGCATTCCACGTAAAATGCCCCTCCCCCTAAGGTGTCTCCGAAATGAAGGACAGCCATATCAGCGCGTTGTTCCTTCGAAAATCTTATGTGTCGCCTGGAAAAACTTCTCGAAAATGCTTTTCAAATCCTAGGAATATTTTAAGTTGTTGTTTTATGTTATAATTCTACATATTTTTCCAAAACGACTTTCTATAATTAGTTACACATTGGACCAAGTTTGCAGTATATTTGATATCCTTATTTGCAACATATATGTCACATTTGGAGGTCAGATTTTTCAACAACAAATTGGTATTTATTCAATGGGCACAAATTGTGCTCCTCTCCTCGCTGATTTGTTTTTATTCTCTTGCAAGACTGAATTTCTTCAAGAACTCTTAACGAACGTAAGGATGAAAGAGACAAGATGCTTAAATATCACTTTCAGATATATCGATGTCCTCTCTAGCTGTCATCTTAACGCTTTGTTTGGTATGGAATCCTTTGATATATCCCAAGCTTCAGAGTTAAAGATTACGGAAACCACAGAATCCAATTGTTCCATATCATTCTTGGATTTGCATCTCGAATATGACCAGGGTGGTCATCTGAGTACAAAAATTTACGATGAAAGAGACGACTTTAATTTTCAAATTATTAATTTTCCTTACCTTGCCTATTAACCTGCTCACGGTGTTTATATTTCACAATTTATTCGATACGCCAAGGTTGTACAAGTTTTTTTTCTGATTTTTTGGATACGACATCATTGTCTTCGTGACCGACTGTAAGAACAAAGTTGCAAGAAAATACGTCTCATACGGTCCCTAAATTTTTTTTCCTTAATTCGTTATCAGCCACTTGTAGAAAAAATCAAAATTTTGTTGAACGTTAGTGAATGTTTTTATTAGTGTTTGTCTAATTGTTGTCCTGAGATGATTATCTTATTATCCCCATTATGTCTTCACAACCGTGTTGTGTTTTGTGTTACTACCGGATCCTTTACATTACAATTGAAGAGGGAGGTTTGGCGCGCCATAAAACCTGGTTTAACCCACGAATTCATTTAAAAAAGCCTGTACCAAATCTGGACCATTGCGAGTTTTCTTTTCCCGATATGTCTTCATTGTTTGTCTTTTCTCTTGGGCATTGAGGTTGATCTGCCAAGTTCGGTAATTTTGCTATAGCCTTTATTTACTTAAATTTATTTCAATATCTATAATTTGATGAAATTATTTGATATTTTTCTATCATACACTGTTATTGTGATATAAAGATACAATGCTTTTGCTATGAGGACATTCTTTCATTCACTTCATTAATATAATAATGATTTTTGGTTATGCATATATACTATATATCCCTTGTATTTAAAATAAGGTGGTGTCAAAGGGATAATCTCTGGAACAAACTATATCTCAAAACAAATAAGATTTTATAACCACGATGATAGGAAAAATTAAAAATGAGATGAACATTAATAAAAGACTGACCAAAACGAATATGCAAAAAAAAAGCAAAGAAAACATGTTCTAACTAAAAGAGTCAAGGCGCAAAGAACACATTATTTGAATTTGTCTGAGTTGACACAAAGGCGACAGTATTACAATGGAGGACCATGCTAAACATATACAATTATTGGCACAAATGCTCCCAAAAGTTGAGCATTTCCTGCTTTTTTCGTTGTCACAGATGTAACGCTATCAACCTAGAATAAAAGACTTTACTTTCAAATTTAAACCAGAACCTTCAATATTAGAATAACACTTTAGTGAAAACCGAGACCATAATGCGTAGAGTTTTGAAGTGTTAGAGTGTCATGAACTGATCTTGGGCAAAATTGTCGTAGCAATTCTCCATTTTCAAGGCATATAACCTAAAGCTTTAACATAAAAACTTCACAAAGTGGAGACAGTTTCCGATAAAAAAAACACACTATTATATTTTCTTCTTTTCGAAAAAATATGACATGTTAATATTTTATTATACTTTAAATAATTACTAAATATCAACATTGAAAATATATTAGATATGATTGTAACACGTGTGACAGGACGTGTGTTGTCGCCTTATTAAAACTATAAACTTTCTCTATTATACTTGTAAATATGATGTTCTCTTGACATTAAAGAGCTGTAGTTCTTGTTAACATTGTAAATGTTACACTGTATTAGATAAAGCGTATGTAATGTATCACAAAACCCTCTAAACCCATGTCTATAGACAGGTAAACTTGTCTTAAACCCTCAAAACTGGTGTCTGAAGACAAGGTAACTCAGCCCACTTAAGACAAGTGCACGATATATATGAACCCTTGTGGTTTGCGTTCTTATGTTATTAATCCATTTCGCATGCAATCATGATGTAGTAAAAAATAAATTAATGCATCGAATACATTTAGCTTTTATGCACTAATGTGGATTCCCTATGTTTGGGTTCTAGTGCTGCTGATCAGGAATAAATTTCCGAAATGGCCATACAGCTCATAAAAATTACTTGCAGTTGGAGTTAACATATGTGTTGTGGTCTCATGTTCATTTATTCTATGTCCTTTCATAAAATATTTATTACAGGAGTTTGTCTTTAATGCCGAATGGAGTTAGTAGAATTAGATGTATGCTCTTTATTCTTTAGATATGGTGTATTTGTACATGAGATTACTTTTCATTTTCACACTTTGTTTTTAACCATTATTTTTAATTTAAATTCTAAAAGATAAGGTATGACTCCCCTCCATCGAAGTTTTGTTCTTTAGGTATATTTATTTGGATTTCGTTTGATTTTATACATTTTGAACATCTTTTGAAATTGTGGATTTCCTATGTTGGGTTCTAGTGCTGCTGATGAGGAATAATTTCCGAAATGTTTTGTTCTGATGTTCATTTACTCCATGTCCTTTCATAAAATACTAATTCCTTGACCTTAAATGGTGAAACATCGTACAGACATTCGGTATTTTCATGCTGCTACACACTGCAAAAGATACTAAAAAAGTGCATGCAATTGCCTGATGTATTTGAATCTGGTTGACTTTTGTTCGTGGCGTAGAAAAGAATAATGTAGTATCTGAAGGTGATTTTTTTTTGTATTTTGAAAAAAAAATGTTAAATAATATTGAAAATGTTAAAATATTTATGCATAAAATGAACATCAAAACGTTTTTAGAACAAACAATTCCATTTGAGGTAGGGTGTCTAGAACTGAGCATCTTGACTAAAAAATTTACCTTAGTTTACATAATCAGCTTTTTTTTAATTATAAATAAATTAAAGAATGCAGTTTTATAGAAAATACATCAACTTGGGCCTTGAGAAACTCGTTGAGTCTCTTTGAACATACTGTACCAATGTAATTGGCCGTAAGAGAATAAAGATGTATAAATTGAAATAATGTTTTGTGCAAGTTCTTGACAGTAGGGTTCAGCCAAGTAAAAAATGATAATTATTATTTTAATCCGTCCATACTATTTGGGGTATCATACTGACATGATTGTACATCAAAATAAATGTGTTTGTATCTAAAATGGCAATGGAATTTTTTCATCACTGGAAGGTCGACACAGGTGACTTTATGAGAAAATAGTGTCTGTTTATTTCTTTATTTTATCTCTTTTTATTTATATAATTTTATCATATGGCATATTACCTTAAATTTTATGGTGAACAACAACAGTATGTATCAGTTGTAACTTAGATAAAAAGATGAATCTACATCAAATAACATACTCGCCTCTGCTCGTTCACGTGATGATAATAATTTAATGATTTCACCAACTGTATCATTGTGGTGATGTAACAAGGTGTATGATTGTGAAATAAGTTTAATCTGAATCAGGATGATTGATCTTTATAAAAACTTAGTTTTTTACACGACAATAAAGAAAAGTTTCATGTGAAATATTAGATATTTCAAAGCATGTCATTAACTAGTACTGATTAAGAATAACGTAATCGCATTTGAAACATTTATATTATTAAGAATATCAAATTCAACCATTTTCAATTTGTAAGAAATCATAAAGTTATAAGTTTTTGTGTTTTAAACGAAGATTTAAAAAGGTCTTAAGCTGCGTAATCTATGAATACTAATTTGTCCGGGATACCACCTGGGAAAGAATAAGTTGAACTGGATGGCCTGCTACAATCTTCCACCTCATTAGCCAATCTTACTGGATTGCTGAATTATATTCTTCATATTTAAATATTGCCTGATAGTTCCCAAACAAGACGGTAACAAAACTTTCTTTAGAAAAGACCTAAAATGAAATGCAAGTTAAAAGCGGAAAGCTTATCCTCTGAAGTTAATAATTGACTATATGAACAAATCTTAAGAAAAGATAGCACTCTATGACTTAAAATACCATTAAACTTTCGCTAGCCGATTTAACGGCAAAACGTTTGGATTCATGCTAAATTTAATTATATTAAAACCAATATTCTTAAGATTAATCATAAGAAACATTGAAATGTCAGAAATCTCTTCACCGGTAAAATTAATAAAGATCTAAATACTCTTGAATTTATTTGCAAAAATTGAGCAAGTTTAATATGTAGAAGAGTGATCAATTACAATGAATTATGATGATTGTCCCGCCCAATGGAGTCCAAATAGCATATGTTAAAATTTCTATTTTTCCAAAGTGAAGTAGCTTTTGAGTGTTTAATCCTTCCACACCGGGGAACCTCGTGTACAAATGTTAATGTTGATTTAATGAACACTAAGCTTATGTTTCTAGTCAATGCTTCTATCAAAAAGGGGCGGTTTTGCCCCAGCCACCAACATACAAAGCACAGGTGTAATTACTCGGCCAGTGTAGTAAGGAAAATAGAAATTTACAAGGCGTAAAGTGTAAGTTGTGTTCTTAAACCTGGTGGTCTTGGGAGAGTTTGGAAGGTGACTGGGGTTTTATTTCTGAATCCATATTTTAAGATAGTTTCTTATTTAATCTAAGTTGTAATTTGGGTTCTATTCGGCTTTTTTTAATCTTCGTATTCATGTTATTTAGCTTTTGTCTATAGCGCATCTGGTAAATCGTTAATAGACGAAATTCGCGTGAAGAGAAGCAAATTAATTGGCTGGATTTTTTATTATTATTTTTTTTAAATAAAAAACTACGCCAGGAACAGCGTGATGCGGCCGTAACAGGTTAAACCCTGTACATTGGAAGCCCTATATTGATAATCTATTACATTTGACATAAGTAAGTGTCCCGTGATGCATCTCACGAGGGACTTGAAAGCGTTTTGACAAATACTTTCTGTGTTTGATATAAGTATTTTAAAAATGTATGTTTCATCTTCCGAGCCTTCATTTTTAAGCAGAAAAAAAGCGTTCCGAAGAAATACCCTTCATTTGACCATTTGTACCTAAATTTATGATGAGAATTAATAAGCAATAAAAGTGAAAGAACGACAAGGGTTTTAGAGTTCTATCATTTTTTTTGCAAATATTGGCCACTAATTTTTTAATGGACCCGGAAAAAATATATCCCTCACTTCTATCTGAAGAAAAAAACAAACAAACATACACACAAACAAACAAACAAAAAACGAAACAAAACAAAACAAAAAACATTGTGTTTTCGGTAAGTGCTTGATAGCTCATGAGTTAAGCTGTCAAGGGAATTTAACATTACAAAAGCTATTTTTACACGTACAGTACAAGTTCAAACCCAAAATCTATGTTTGGTTTTGACTTTCAGGAGCATTCAATAGTAACACATGCTCTTTTTAAGAAAGATTTTTGAAATGACAAACCTAGCGATTTAGATCGATTTATATGCCTTTTTATTTTTCGATTTAAATGTCTTTTTTATAGCAATAACAAATTTCTATGAACTGAATTCAGAATGTATTGGTTATATCATGCCAGTCTATATAACTTCAATCGTTTACTGCTTTCATGACTATCGGTCAACCGGTTTTAAGGCTGATGTGGAAACAAACACAAGTAAAATAGGGACATTTTAGCCACCTATTTTCAAATTGAAGAGGGGCCCCAAAATCAATTCTAATCATCCTTTTATGGTAAGAAACGTCATTGTAAAAGAAAACAATTGGATAAATAGAATTTTACGTTATTTTGCATACACTACTGAGACGACAGCATCTTCATAAACAATAAACGCACATCTGCAAAGTGGCGCAAGGCAGACGAAGAAATATAAAAACTTTTTAAACAAAGATATGTCTCACCTGTTGCAACGGGTCATAAAATCAACATTTAACCAGATGAGTATAAACACTTAATGTCAGTATTGGCTGACTGCAGGGGCATACAAATGAATGCTTTTTAAACTGATATGTGCTGATGCTAATGCAACTGCATACTAAATATCAATGATGTGCCTAAACTGCTTCATGTTATACAGATAACATTAATTATCTTAGTCAGTAGACAGTGACTGCGGGAGCATAAAGATAAATAGCTTTTAAAATTGTTCTATATTGATGCTAATGCAATTGCATTCAAAATATTAGTGGTGTTAAAGAAAAACTTTAACAATTGTGGACGCCACCGCCGCCGCAGTCACGGATATCGCCAAACTTTAAAGTATCGTCTTTCGTAACATTCGTTGTAGGCGAGACAAAAACCAAGCTACCCTACGGAGCAACAGGGTAGGAAAGTTTTGTTATATCTAGACAGGTTAAGTCGAGTTTAAAATCATCGCTTTTCCATATCCCAGTTAGTTTTGCCTCAAATATCCCGTATCCTATGCAAGCCTCTTTAATGTAAGTCATTTGATAATGGCGACAATACCAAGGAACATCATCAGTGTGATACCGCCGCTTTTGCAGCTATAGCTATGCCTTGTGTTAGATAATAAGTTTGCGGCATACAGGAAGTAGATATCAAATGAATCAAAAGGTACATTTGTTTCCATCTTTACAAAACATCAGCAACATAGGAAAATTGGTAGCCGAGTTATAACGAAATAAAAAGTGCCGGACGGATTTTTTTTATGTTTTCGGCAATTAGAAAGTAGGTATCCAATGGACTTTAAATCGTATTCTACAATACATCTTGTTCATATAAAACTTGTTTCCAAACATCAGCAACATACGAGTAATAGTTGCGGAGTTATATATAAGTGAATTAAATGCAATGCTTGACGGAAAAAAAATTGGTTGAAAGGAGAGTGTGCGATGGATATAAAATCGTATGCAGCAATTCATCATTCATGTCCATATAATGCTGGTTACCAAATATGATTAACATAGGGGTAATAGTTGCTAAGTTAAGAGCAAATATGAAAAAGTGTGACATTTATTACGGCACCCCGGACAAACACTTATACAACAGTGTACCACTCTCTTCTTCGAAACGGGGGTTTATATAAAACACTTTCTGACTAACCAGAATCTGAACTCATCTGAGAGATAGCAACCCTGTTTTTGTCTATGAACACTAAGTATCTCCTGTAAGATTTCTTGATTGGCGATAACAACCTTCTATTAGAAATGACGAATCAGTTGCTGTGTAATTAGGAAAACTCCATATTAGCTGGGGCGGACTGCTACGCAAAAAGGTAGTTGATACAAGGCATGGTAAAGTTTAAGTCATTACCTTTGTCACCAGCTTGCAGGAATAAAAGCTTCGCAGAACATTTGATCAACCAGAACAAAAGTTATTGTGAGTACAAGGGGTTGCATTAAGTCGTGCTAAGTATAACCCACTCAACCATCCGAAAAAAAAAGAAGTAGAAGCCTGACTAACCTGAAAAGGGAAGGCACGTTACAACTCGTACGCTGTGTACCAAATTCAAAATCAATCCCTTCAGTAGAAGCGGGGAAAACCGTTACAAAAAATGTCTACTTTTAACCCTTCGAAAGTCTTAGTCAGCTAGGAAAACAGGAAGTAGGTGTAGGACTGACCTGGAAAGGGGAGGTGCGATACATCTCATCATGCTTAACTTAAGCTATGTACCAAAGGAAAATGTCTTATATTAAAGTCAAAAGTCTTTTAGAAGTATCAATAAGGAAAAGAGACAGATGCCCCACATCTGAGAAAGGACCGACATTGCTTAGACATACAGTTTGTCAGAACAAATATTCCAGCGTCTCAGTGAAAACCTTCATTAAATTGAAATCTATGTCAAATTTAAGGAAGATTTTAATTTTCTAATTAGCTACCAGAAAAAAAAAACAAGATTGCTACGCGTAGCCATGTGTCCCCCGCCGCCGCATGAAAGTTGTGTGGTATGTAAATTTGATCGATATATTCTATGAGAAACGATAGAAATTGGTTGTTTCGGAGACGAGATCATTCAGTCAAAACGAGGAAGGAAACCAGTGAACATAAATTTTTTTTTGACAAAGTCCCATTTTTTGACCGGAAAATCACAAATTCGTAAATAACGCGAAAACTGTAAATATTGCTTCAATTTTTTCCCTATTATTATAGAGTACCTTTCGCTCTATCAGCCTACAAAATTTCAGAACCCTGTGCACCTAGGTAACCCAGATATTGAATGTCCTATATTTTGACCTTTCTTCCCCGTTTTCATGGAAACGGCGGCCATTTTGAAAATTTCAAATATGGGATGATTACCTACTAATAGTACCCTATCAGTGTAAAGTTTCAGCAACATCCATTCAGTAGTATCTGAGGAGTTGCACCCACAAAAACGTTTGACAAAGTCCCATTTTTCGGACTGAAAAATCACAAATTCGTAAATAACTCGAAAACCGTAAATATCGGCTCAAAATTTTTTTTCGTATTATTATAGAGTACCTTTTGCTCTATCAGGCTACAAATTTTCAGAACCCTGTGCACCTAGATAACCGAGACATTGAATGTCCTATATTTTGACGTTTCTAACCTTTCTTCCCCGTTTCCATGGAAACGACGGCCATTTTGAAAATTCAAATATGGGATGATCACCTACTAATAGTACCATATCAGTGTAAAGTTTCAGCAACATCCGTTCAGTAGTGTCTGAGGAGTTGCACCCACAAAAAACGTGACGGACGGACGGAGACCATTACTAAGTCCCTCCGACACGTTGCGGTGGGGGACAAAAAATGGGTCAAAGACAGAAATGGCCGGATTTCGTTTAACAAGATAAGATGAGCCACAGACCAGAAATCGAAACCCACATTATGCGGGCTAATGTTGATGCTGCATACCAAACATCATGAGACTGTGATTAGTAGTTGCTAAGAACTTTCTATTATTGAACATTAAAGGCATATTGTCTACGGCAAACTCATATTTTACTCCCCAATTTTTTGGTGTCAATTAGACCGAAATGCAATAAAATAAATATTGAAAAACAAATTTGCTACAAATTTTCCCTCAAAAGTAGTTTATTTTGATCAAAATAGCTCGACAATATTGATTGATATTTTATATACCTGCATTACGTCACATTGACACAGTTTTAGACTGAGTAGTTTTAACGCGGACACTGATCGAAATCTCGGGTTTTGTCCCCGAATACATTGATATGTTGGAAAATACCAATATATTTCGTGTTTACCTTTTAAATCACATTCAAAACTTAATACAGGCAAAAATTGTCAGTTTTATTCATTAAGTAGCTCTAATATTCGCTTGCCGTTTTAATTTCCTTCCGAGCTAAAACTTCGAGAAACAGATTATGCACCACGTGCAAGAACTATGGAAGTTTTCAATCAAAGAAAGTATAGTGCGCATGCTTACAGCTCATCTACATCTCATGAATATGAATTTTTGTAAAGCTTTTGAAGTAATAAGGTATACATACCCTAGTGGTATTTGGAACGTTTGTATCTTTCTAAATAAACACAAGAGTTAACACTAAAGTATGTCTCGCCTGCCGGCACCATCAGAAACAATTATTCTTTCTTACTTCCACTATATTTTGAATTTACATGGAATTTCAGTTTCTGAGATCAAAAGATGTTTATAGAACTTAAACATTGCAAATATATGCAATAAAAATAATCAAAGTCACTCAACCTGAAAATCAAGGTCAAGGTCAAAAGATGGGGATGCAACTGTGCTAAGCTACTTCTGGGGCATATGGATACCTAGTTTCATCAACCTAGGACCTATAGTTCTCGAGATATGGAGGTGCTCGCAAAACTTTTCCATTGCTATTATATGTATTGAAAATTGTCAAAGTCACTCAACCGAAAAATCAAGGTCAAGGTCAAAAGATTGGGATGCAACTGTGGTAAGCTACTACTGGGGCATATGCATACCAAGTTTCATCAACCTAGGACCTATAGTTCTTGAGATATGGAGGTGCTCGCAAAACTTTTCCATTGCTATTATATGTATTGAAAATTGTCAAAGTCACTCAACCGGAAAATCAAGGTCAAGGTCAAAAGATGGGGATGCAACTGTGCTAAGCTACTACTGGGACATATGCATACCATGTTTCATCAACCCAGGACCTATAGTTCTTGAGATATGGAGGTGCTCGCAAAACTTTTTCATTGCTATTATATGTATTGAAAATTGTCAAAGTCACTCAACCGGAAAATCAAGGTCAAGGTCAAAAGATGGGGATGCAACTGTGCTAAGCTACTACTGGGGCATATGCATACCAAGTTTCATCAACCCAGGACCTATAGTTGTTGAGATATGAAGGTGCTCATAAAACTTTTCCAAAAAGTTAACGCCGCCGCCGCCGCCGCTGCCGTCGCCGCCGCCGGTAAAGTAACACCTATGTCCCGCTCTGCTTCGCAGGCGAGACAAAAACGAATAGTCTGACGACAATTTTTTTTGTTTTACAAAAAAAATATTTTTCGTAGACAATATGCCTTTAATGTAAAAAAAATTAACTAAGTCGGTAAACAGGAAGTAGGTGATAAACAGACCTGTAAATGGAATCCCACATAATGAGAGTCCATGCTGATAATGTATACCAAATATCAAGAGGCTGTGATAAGAAGCTGCTGAGAAAACTGTAACAGAAATTTTCTTCTATTGGACATTAATGTCAAAAATTTACTTAGTCGGTAAACAGGAAGTAGTCAATAATTAAAATGACAACAAAGTTCCAGACAATAAATTTTGCTACCCCTGACACACGTATTGTCTATTCAAGACTCATCAGAGGCGCTCAACAAAAATATTAAAAAAGCCAAAATCTATATGATTATGAAGAGCATAGAACAATGAAACCAAAAATACCGAAATGGGGAACCAAATTATAACTAAGATGATCAACCTATGTCTAGGTAGGAAGAACCTTAGGGTTTAGACAATTTTGATATTTAAACCAATAATTTAAAACTTTGATGTGTTTGAAGTAGGTGAGCAAAAGACGTGAAATGGAATCTCATATTATGGGAGCCCATGCTGATGCTGCATACCAAATATCAAGAGGCTGTGGTTAGTATTTGCTGAGAAAACTGTTATGAAAGTATTTTCCTGGCCTGCCCGGTGCACAACATTCACCATTTTATAACCCGGATCTTCACTAGTGAAATCAGGCCAAAAATAAATACTGTAACAAATATGACCTATGTTTGAACCTAATTTTTACTTCCTTCTAAGTGCTTTTAAAATCAACTGGACAATTTACAAATTAGTCACATTACAAACAAGAAAATGTGCCTATGAGCCACAGGATGGCCCTCCCGTTCGTTAAATATCATTGACCCCCAATGTGTATAACCTGGATTATGAACCTTAACCAAGAACTTTACCAAAGTCGTTCATGCATAAAATATAGATCACAGTGACCTAATTTCTAGTGTGTGGTGTCATCTTACCCAAGACACATCTAGTGGTGAAATATCATTGACCCCAAACATCTAGTATCCAAGTTATGGACCTTAACCAAGAACTTAACCAAAGTCGTTCATGCATAAAATATAGGTCACAGTGACCTATTTTTTGTGGGTGGTGTAGCAACCAAGTTCCATCTAGTGGTGAAATATCATTGACCCCCAACATCTAGCAACCAGAGTAATGGACCTTAACCTAGAACTTAACCAAAGTGTTACGGATGTACATAAGGACGGACAAGGGTAAAACTATATGGCCGATCCACATACGTGGTCGGGCCATAAAAAATACAATGTAGCACTTAAAATATGTTTATTTACATTACAAAATGACATGATAAAAGCATTCACACAGTCATCATCTATCAGACATCCTTGTTCAAACAGTCCACAGTTAGTCCTCTTACACAACATATTGACGGCTGCCAGGCAGATCATTGGTAGTAAAGTTCTAAATTCATTCCGTCTTTGATTTCATCTAGGAACAAGTTAAGGAAACTTTTCACAATCTCTTGATGGGACTCTTTTTTTTTAGCAATACTTGCTTGAACTATAAAACTGGGTTGCCACTATTTGGCTAAACAAAATTCTGGCATATTTAAATTAAGGACTTTTAGGGTATGTCAAGAATGAAATAATCAATATTTTATATGCTTATTCAACTCTCAAACTCCAGGTTGTTCAAGGATATTTCATTTTCCTACATTTGTTTTTTAATATTGAAGGTCTTTTTTCAGAAGCTTGGCCATTATTATGCAATTAAAGTCTTTTTTTAGGTTGAAGAGTACATAAAACTCTTATAAGAGCTTATGAACTCAAATATCCATTGCCACTCTTTGAAGCTAATTGTTCAATTATATGCTGTGTCGTGTACATTAATTCTACATTTCAGGGTTTAATATTGTCCATTATTGCTCAATATCAACAAACAGTGTAAAAGGATACAGTCACCTATTGTCACATGGTCTTTGAAAATAGTATACCTAAAACAGAAAAAAATAAGTATTGAATAAAAATAAGGATGAAGTAAGTTAAAAGAGACCTGCAATATTTTATTGATATACATTTGTGGTCTATACATGTCAAATATAAAAACCCAAAACATCTTATAATTTTGTATAAAGCTATGTACATGTACAGTATCTTGTTTTGTGCTGCTCAGATCAGCATTCAAATCATTTTTTATCTAGATTACATTTTCTTTTCCTCAATGTGATTCAATTTATACAAAGAAGGTGTTGACTCAACTTCTTGCATTGGTAGAACCAATATGGTATTGTCAGAATTATGTCATGACTACTTGACAATTTTCCTTGTTTGGCTGGGAAAAAACTTTCATCATCATGATCATGAAAGTTCTTGAATTTAATTGTTTATTGATGAGGTATCAGCATATTCATGACCATTCAGAACAGCATTAATTCAAAATCACATAATTTTTATAAAACTTAAGTCAACAAAATAAATCCCATATGTTCCGTAGAGCTATCAAAGAAATGTTTGTTGTGTAAGTACATTAATCTAACTTACCATTTTTTTAAAACAATTTTTTCAGCTTTAGTACCAGTTTGAGCAGCTATCAGTTTCTTCAGGTCTCCAATGGTATCATCTTTACTGTGTAAGTGTTAAGGAACATACAAGTGTGAAGTAATTATCACAGGATCAAGTAAATAAAAAACAAATTATGCTAATCTTAATGAGTATTAAATGTGACTCATTGAATGTTTTTATTTAACATGCATGGGTTTTATAAATATTTAATAAAGTCACAAATCTATGCTCAATTTTCAGTTGCAAAATATTAAGAACACATGTACATGTTTGTGACACAAAAAAACCTTATGAAAACTTATAACTTCTTTTTTTAGTTTTTAGTTATTTGAATGTGGGTTAATGGTATAAAAATTTAATTTTAAATCTTCTTCCAAGCAAAAATATTTTACAATGTCATGAATGTTGATGAACATGTACATCATGTACAATGTATGTAACGAAGTAGGTATGACATTTATATACTTTGTTGGTAAATTATGTTCATGATCAGTCATTTCAGTGTGACAATAGTATGAAATTAAAATTTCAGTTAGATTTCTACAATAAAGAATTTTTATTCAGATATAACATTAAAAACAAAGCCACCAGTCATGCCAGTATTTTCCCACAATAATGTACAATGAAAATGACAGTACAATTCATCTCTTTGCTCTGTAAAAGGATACTTGCACTTTACTCTAACTTTTTTACCCAGTCTATCATTGCATGTTATTTCAAGCATCTTTATAATGTCTGGAAAAAATTATTAAAATAATATTAAACATGCTACTCATATTTTGATCTGAATAGAAACTCTCTATAACTAAATTATGTTAAAAACAAGTTTATAAAAAATGCATATATATTGTACGTGTACTAAGATACATGTATAAAAAGGTTAGGAAGGTGTTGTGTACATTTTTTGTAGATGTACAATGTTTTTTACAACAGTCAGTGACAGTAAGTGCTTTAGATCTAAAAGCATTGCAGGGATAACAAAAAAGGTAGCCTCAAAGCTATAGCTTTCTGTTTTTTTTAAGAGTCCTTACTCAGTCCCATCCGTGAACTTTTACATGATCACTTGAGCTACATGTATTCATGCGGAAGCCAGAATTTGGTGGTTGGAAATGGAAAAATCTAATCTTGCATGAGCAAGACTGCACTATGTCCAAAGGAGGAGGGCACACTTAAATGATTTGATATTCAAATTTAAATTTGAACTTCAATTTAAGATCCTAGCTTCACTGAAGATGAAATAAATCCTCGTAATGGCTAGTTGGAGCATCAAAATTTCTGTAGCTTCAAACTTTTATTTGCTTGGCTTTTTACTTTTGACTCATTATATTTTGTTTAATCATGTTAATACATGTATTTTACATGTTAGTACATGTACATTAAATAATTTATATTCTGTAGTTAATTATCCAGTATGTTTTCACCTCTTCATTTGATTATCTTTTTATCATCATGGTGAATTCATACATTTGTCATGTTTAAATTTGTAGGCAGTTTATAATTAAATTTGTAGATTTTTTAATGTCTGGATGATGTGTGCCCTCCCAAGTGCTTGAGAATTCAGCCAAATAAAAAAATATATGGGTGTTGCTGGATTCTTTACCAGTACCATAGTTTCATGCTGAGCAATATACTTTTAATGCCATTTTTTGTCGAAGAACAATTTAACTTGAAATATACTCCCCATCAACTCAAGGCATTTGTGAAAAAGATTCTCCCAGTGTTAACACCTTAGCACCAAACTTTTTTGGTATTCTCAATTTTGTTGATTTCTTTAATTCATGTTATTCTCCTGCTGGGAGATAAATTCTCCTGCCGGTTTATTTTATCTGTCTTCTATATAATCTCCCGCTTTTTCAAGACTTGACATAAATAGTATCGTTCCTGAATGAGCGTCGTCAGAGTTGTTCTACCAGGAGGCTCGTCTGATTGGAAAAATGTAATCAGTGGAGTCCCGCAAGGCTCAATTTTAGGTCAGATATTATTCCTGATTTACGTTAATGATCCTCCTGACCTTGTATGCTCAACAGCTAAGCTTTTTGCTGATGATACTAAACTATACCGAGAAATCAAATTCTACAAGAGGACTTAAATACTTTGTCAGCTTGGTCCAGGACTTGGCTTTTATGTTTCAATGAGGCAAAATGCATCGTTTTAAGAATCCGTAAGTTACGATTTTGTATACAGTTTAAACGGTGTTCTGCTTTTAGAAGAAGACTGTCAAAGAGACTTGGGTGTTATTATTTCAAATGACTTACACTCTGAAAAACATATTTCACAAGTTGTGAAGAAAGCAAACCAACGTTTAGGTTTAATCAAAAGATGTTTCACTAATTTAACGTCTGAGAAAATATCTATTTTGTATAAATCAATTGTGCGTCCAATATTAGAATACAGATCAATTACATGGTCACCATATTTACTCAAAGATGTTGAATCCTTAGAAAAAGTACAAAGAAGGTGCATTCACCTAGCTAACAATTCGCTTGACTTAGTAACTTTACAAAATAGACGATGGGAACAAGATATGTGTGAAACCTATAAGTATATCAACCATAAATACAAGTCTAGCTTCAATAATCTGTTTGAACTAAGCGAATTACAGACCAGAGGTCACAACTGCAAGCTTGCTAAAAAATATTCAAGAACTGACTTTCGTAAAAACTTTTTTACAAATCGTGTTGTGAACAATTGGAACATGCTTCCATCCTCTACCGTCACTGCTCCTTCTTTGGAATGCTTCAAAAGACAACTGAGGTCCTCACCATAGGGCGAAGAGGACAGAACAACAAAGTAACAAAGTAACCATTTCTGGTGGTTTCACAAGTAAAAGTATTAAAAACATGTAAGATTTAAAGTCTATAGCCATAAATGGCCTTATGATGATTACATGAGTTGGAGGTTAATAAGTAAAACAGGTATATTTGGCATACACTAGTGCCCTCAAAATTACGACCATTGGAATGCAATTTTAAAGAGCAATGGAAATTTTCTGCCTTTTTATCAATCTCCAGCTTTGTCATGACGGATAAGTCACAAGTATGATCTTTTACTAATGAATTGTAATTCAGTTTAATGTTAATGTACAAATTTACATGTATCAAAAGTGGCAAAACATAATCAGATAATGTTGTTTTTGACAAAAAAAAATATTAGGGGGTTAAATTTTGGTTTAACAACGGTTAATTAATTCTCAATTTAGAAAATTCAAAGTCTTACATTTGTGTTGTATAAAACTTTTACTAAACGAGAGACTTCTGGTAGCTGTTTGATCTATTTTCACAAAATATATGTTTTTTTCCACAATGCGTAAAATAAACAAAATTTCCGGAAATAGGTAGAATTGTCCCCCTTTATCCAAGCACTCTAAATTAAAGATGAAATGTCCCGGTATGGTTTGGGAAAGGGGATGCGATTAATTTGATTTCTAGAAATCAATTTAAAATTTCTATTCATAACCACAATAATATGATTCGACAGTGTATTAGTTGTTTAAACCGAAATCATCAAATTTTCCTGACTTGGATTATTTCAAGTATATAATTTGAAACATGATTTTGTCAAGCGGTATACAGAGAAGTTCAAGTGACTATTTCTCGGATATATTCTGTTACGGTAACCAGAAAAAGTTATTGCTCCCACAAATTGAGGTTTAGAGTCATTGCACAACCTGCTAAAAATATCTAGAATTTCGGTATTGCAGGAAGCAAATGGAGTTATAATCCCATCTGCCGAGAGCAAGCCGACCTGTGTCGAAACCCATTACATGTACTTTGACCCCCTCCCCCGATTAACAGATGGCTACACGTATATCAAATATTAGCCTTTGCAATGTTAGTTATAAGAACTGAGTATACGATAAGATAAATAATAAAAGCCAAAAATCAAAAGAGCAAAATTGATGGCTTGCAATGTTAGCCGAATGCATGTGACGTGCTAGTGCCCCGAATCTTAAACAACTGTACCTTCTCTTCGCTTTGTGTTTTGGTTAATTTCTGACTCTTTAGATTGAAATGGAAGAGGGAGGTTTGGCAACATAAAACCTGGTTCAACCCACCACTTCTTTTTAAATGCATGTGACAAATCAGGACCTATGAGATCTTCAATGTCAGTTCAGTTTGATCATTCCAGTTTGATAGTTTTTGTTATTACTTTTATTTCTTTGATTTCATTAACATTGATATCACCCGATTTTATCATTATTTAGTTTCTTTTAAAACTTCTGTTTATTTTGTGATAAGATATAAAACTTAATCATATAAACAAAACCTTGTGATAAAACTTTGACTAAAATGGCAGCTTACACCTGGTCATCTACATCGTTCTTCTTACTCGTGGCACTGTTTTTTCTTAACATTCAGGTAACTTATTTTGTTGCTTTTAACTAGAGTGTGTAGATGATATTGAGAAGTTGCACATTCATACGTGGATGTGGCACACCTTCCAAAAGTAAGCGGCGATGATCTACAAAGCACTCAGCAGCCTTAAATGTGACAAGCGGTCGATGTTTATCAAAGAGCAAATCAAAATGGTAACACAATTCATTGTCGTGAGAATTCAATGAAATAAAAGTGATAGAAAAAGTACTATATTACTATTTGCATCGTTAAGATGGGTTTACTCGAGACCCTATCTCTTTAACTGGACTAAACCTTACCCGGATTGACCTGTATCTTTCATTCCATTCTAAAATTGGAGCTAGAACCTCCTGTAAAACAAATTTAGTCCCATTTCTTGACAGTCACTCGCATGATTTTCTTTTTAACTTTCACCTGTGTGTTCAACAGCATATTCTTTTAAAATAATGTGATGCCTTTATAGTGTTCAAGTTTTAACAATCAAATAAGCTGTGTATATTATTTGTTCTTTTAGATTTCCTTGGGTGCTAGAGTGAAGGCTCCTTACATTCACAATGTCCATTTAGTTTTCATGAACCATCTGGGTAAGTATCGAATAATAGAAAATAATGAGATGTGGAATAAGTGTACGCGACACAACCCACAATTAAACGGCAATTTAGAAAAATCGAATAATGATAAAATATATTTTCTTTTCTTAATGAGAAGCGAAAAAAAACTGTTTCAAGTAAAACTGCAAATATTCTCAGAAATAAAATAATCTATTGTGATGCTCAAATGCTTGATTTTTAAGGTACACTAGGTTATGAGACAATATGCATTTTGCCTATAATCAGCCCAAATATCATTTTTAGCGTAACTGTATAGCACCCGAAGAATGAATAATCTCAATTTTCAGTTTTAGATTCTTTACAATTGGAGACTTGTTAATTCTTCATTGCGAAAAGCGAAGACAATCATCAATATTTTAAGACTTTACATTATATTTTATAGAATGTCTTGCACGCATGTCTTTAATATACCTTTATTCATTGTGCCCCAAATTCTAAAAAAACCCCATATACATATCTGTTTGGCAGATGTAGGATACAATGGGATTCCTAAGACCGGGTTTATCAACAACATCCTCAACACGTATTTCCAAGAGTATTTCCCCAGAGCTATCAACATCTCCCAGGAGTTAAGGAAGAAACAGTACATGGAGAGTTTTGTCTATACCACACACCCCTGGCTGGTTAGCCTGTACATAGATTGTCCACAGAACCTTACACTTAGTAACGTAACACTAATGGTAGGTGTGTGATAATTATTTGTTTTCATCTGCAACAATTTTCAAACAAAAGTTTAAAAAAAAATCTTGATAAGACAGCCAATACATTTTTTAATCACAGCACTCAAAAGGCAAAACGAAATAACATGTTAATGTACTTAAACATGGTTGTTTTCTGAACAGATGGAACCTGCAATTTTCAATATAAATCTTAGGTATTGTTTCCTTCTCGAATTTGCTTTTTGCCTTTTGCCTTGAAGATACAAGTTTTCAAATTTGTAGGCAAAGAGCTGAATACATTTCTGACATTTGGAACAACAAATTAAATCTAAATTCTTAAGATTGATTTTTGTCCTTGTCTTTTTTTTGCAGTGTCCATCCCAACAAGACATCGAAAACTTTAAAATTGCTGTAGCGTTCGGTGACATCACGTGGCATGCTGGACCAATGAACATGCAGATAGAAAACATGAATAAAATCCTGCTTGGTCTTGGCTTGAACATCAGTAGTGATCTCGACAGTTACTTTAATATTACCAGAAAATACCGGACCTTAAGTCAAAGAGATGTACCAGGTACCAGAATATTTGCATTTAGTTTTTTTTTTTTTTTATGTCCGACATGTTTTATTCGATTAAAACATAACATTTTGTACATTTGAAATTACGCCAGTCGGTCTGTTTCTATTTTGTAAACATATCGAATCAGAATGAGATAATTTTATCTTCTGTACATTTAAGGAATGATATAACAGCCTATAGATGTGCAATGCCGACAAAAATGTTTTCTGTCCCCTTTTCAGATCGGTCGAGAATCCAACATGAAAACTTTCTTAAAAAAACCAAAACCGAAACAAACAAATTTGTCTTTATGTGTTTAAGGGATGACACAAGCTATTATACCGGCACTGGTTGAAAAGGGCATATCTGCAGTGTCTGTAGGGGTCAACAGCGGTACCAGCCCACCAGCAGTGCCACGCCTCTTCCGGTGGAGTTTTGACGAGAAGGAAGTTATTGCTTCCTGGCATCCAGGTTAAGTAGCAAAACATATACTTATCTATTAATGTATATCGAGTTTTACTGAAATAAAGTTCAATAATCTCAAACTTGAGTATCATTATACATATGATAAGCATTTATGTACAGTATATTTGCAATTTGAAAAGCCTTCTTCTTTGTCACATTTTTCTATACCTCATAAAATTCCTTAAGGTCTAGTAACACCCTTCCTTATATACAGCATATTTGTATTGGACAGGTGGGTACCCGTCTAACCCTGGGCCTGACCCTGCCCACCCCGGAGGCTTGTCTAAAGAGGACTGTATTTATTCAGAGAATATTACCGATGCTTTGTGTTTTGCCTTTAGAACAGACAATAGTGGCCCACCAGAAAATATACAGGTACGAGATTACTGAATAGCAACGCTCCGGACAATAAATTGTACAACGGCTGGCGCACGTTTCGTCTATTCAAGACTCAGAATTTAGTTATTTAGTCAAAATGTTGAAACGTTTAAACACCGTACGAAAATAAAAAGCTAGCATAGAACCATGAGAACAGCAAACTTTAAAACCAAAATTGCCAAATTATAACCTAAATTATAACTTTATACGGATTTAATTTCCATAGCTTTGATGTATTATTCAGTATGATTAATCATTTCAAAGTTTAAATGAATCAATTTGTAGAAACATAAAGACCAAGCCATATGAACAAAATTTCAACACACAAAAGTGAAAAAAGGAATATGTTTTATAATATATAGCTTTTGTTCTATTTGACGGCGAGCAGCGACCTTTGGTCACATTGAAGGCTGCTAAACCGGCTGCTTTGCATTGTCGACTTTTAAATTCGCCGATATATATTCTATTTGTCATAGGAAGTACTAAACTATTATGAAATACTAAGAAATCAGTTTCCTGGTGCCAGAATTGACGCTTCCACGTTTGAGAACTTTATAGAAGCAATATACCCATACAGGTCTATGTTACCCGTAGTCACACAAGAGATCGGAGATACATGGATACAGGGAATAGCATCAGACCCTGGAAAGATAGCCTTACAGAGAACATTCCAGACAGGACTAGAAATCTGTTTCAATTCCGGTTTGAATACATTAAGACCTACAGAGGTCATTTTAGACCAAACTAGAAATCTATTTAAATTCAGGTTGAATGCTTTAAAAAATATCACTGGATCCAATTTTCCATGAGACAAAGGACTCAACCATATAGTATAACCAAAAATGCACTAATGATCCGGGCAATTCATTTTGCTAAACCAGACGCGCGTTTCGTCTGTACCTATTCAAGACTCATCAGGACGCACTACCCAAAAGATTGAAACACTTGAGGAAGATGAAGAGCATTATACAATTAAACCAAACAATTAAGTTCAATCAATGTCTTAATGGGAAGGAAGAACCTAAGAGATTTGGAAATTGAGAACTTTACAATGATTATATCAACTCTATAAATATGTGTTCTTCAACACAGACTTACCTCAGAAATGAATTCTCCAGCAACAGCGCTATTGATCATAGATGTTAGAAATAGGATTTACAACAAAGTTCTAGGCACACAGTTTTGTTACGCCTAATTCGGTTCGTCTTTTCAAGACTTATCAGAGGCGCTCTACCGAATGGAAAAACACTAAAATTTGAAGATCATAGAAATACATTATAAAGCGTAAAGATATGATTCAAGTCACTTTACATAATATAAAATTTTAAATTTCAGGAGAATGTAATTATACCGACTCAAGGATAAAAGATTTCGTCAGGTTTTTAATCAAACTCCCAGAACATACTTGGGGACTACCAAGTGTTGGAGACAATACAAACTGGACAAATGTTGCTTTCAACATCGCAAGAAATCGTAAGTTCCTCCTACGCTCTTTATACACTACGATAGTGCTCAGACCACAAAGCGACCAAATGTGAACCCTAGACGACTAAATAGGATGGCCCTTGTCCGCGGTGGTTGTCAGGTCAATAATACGCTGACCCTAGTGGGCCAATGGGTTTGGGGGAGTGTTACGCTTCATGCACGTAAAAGACCCTTTTGTGGACGGACAAATAGTGCATCACATCGACTTAATTTTCCGCCCTACCAACCTCTCCCTTTCCTTTGGTCTTCAAAAGTTTCCCGTCTCACCCCATATTTCATTTATCATCATCATTTGATGTTCATTTTATTGTCTGGAACTTTCATTTATCATCATCATTTGATGTTCATTTTATTGTCTGGAACTTTGTTGTCATTTGTATTTCGAACACACGTGAAGGTTAGCACTGCTGATGGAGTTTAAATTCCCCGAGGTTAGCCCGCTCCGGCACCAACACTTTTGAGTTGGAGAATACATCAAAGCTTTAAATTATCCGTCTAAATTTCAAAATTGTCTAAACCCTAAGGTTCTTCCTACCCCAGACATAGGTTGAATATCTTAGTAATAATTTGGTTCCCCAGTTTGGTATTTTTGGTTATACTGTTCTATGCTCTTCATATTCATACAGTGTTTGGCATTTTCAATATTTTTGGTAGAGCGCCTCTGATGAGTCTTGAATAGACGAAACGCGCGTCAGGCGTAGCAAAATTTATTGTCTGGAACTTTGTTGTCATTTGTATTTCGAACACACGTGAAGGTTAGCACTGCTGGTGGAGTTTAAATTCCCCGAGGTTAGCCCGCTCCGGCACCAACACTTTTGAGTTGGAGAATACATCAAAGCTTTAAATTATCCGTCTAAATTTCAAAATTGTCTAAACCCTAAGGTTCTTCCTACCCCAGACATAGGTTGAATATCTTAGTAATAATTTGGTTCCCCAGTTTGGTATTTTTGGTTATACTGTTCTATGCTCTTCATATTCATACAGTGTTTGGCATTTTCAATATTTTTGGTAGAGCGCCTCTGATGAGTCTTGAATAGACGAAACGCGCGTCAGGCGTAGCAAAATTTATTGTCTGGAACTTTGTTGTCATTTGTATTTATCACCCTTTTCATGTTCATCGCCTTTAGTAAACTATATATAGCTTTGTAAGGGCGTAATACACCAACTCACTCACCCACTCTTGAGACCAATTCTGAATTTTAGAGAAGAGCCAGTAACCGAAAATCATATTTGTAGAGCTAGTCGACATTAATACGAATTCTGCATAATTGCTTGCTGATTTGTTTCTTTATCTAAATGACATGAATGACTTAAGACTTTTTACAAAAGAACGCAGACTCTCTCTTTATTTTATTCTCACCATCAGGTTTTCTTCTTGAATTATTGATTTACCTTATCTTATACGTCCATAGGATCTTTAGATATGTAAACATTCTAGGTAAATGTTTCACATTTGGATTTACTTCGACGTAATTGGCACTCAAGGAAGGCATTGATAAAAGTTGTATGGCACGCTTGATGATTTTCCTGATGAAAAAAAAAATTCTCCTTGTGAAGCAACACCTTATAGAGTGTACGAATTGTTATTTCAGAGACTGCATGTGGCATTTATCATAATTTTCTTGATAGACCTCACACTTGACACAAAGTAATCGCTTACAAGAGAGTATTGTTGTTCCTCGATTTTTGTTTTAACTAAAGGAATTCTTCGCAGTAACTCAAACGATTAGATATAACAGACCAGCTGTTGTTTTTCTTTTTGAAAAGTCATTCTTACCGAATCTGACTTACACTAAATTAATTATAAGCAACGAGACAGCTTATAACACTTATGAATCACAACTCTTTTCGATATGACATCAGTTGAAGTTGCGCATTGGAGTTTGGTTGATCTGTGTCTGGTTTGCCATTTCGGAATTCCGGCCTTCAAAAGCCTCATTCAAACTGCTTTGCTTTACACATATGTTTATGGCTTTAAAATCACAGGTTCCAATTATTTGAACTGTACTTTGGCATGGACAGAACAACGCCAGTTTTTACAGATAGCATTGGGGGCATTACAAGACCACCCATTGTCTCAAATAATTAGCTACTTAATAACTCAAATGGCTCCCTTGATAGCTGATGTTTCTGGTGAGTACAATTACAGTGGTATAATCTAACTTTTATAAATCTTTGCACCTAATATAAAAAGAGAGTTCGTGTTATTTTTTTGTATTATTTTCCACATGTGTACGTATAACAGAAAATGTTTATTTATTTGATAACCGATTTCCAAACTTTGGTTTAGTCGATCCAGAGTTTCAATAGATGCAATTTGACCGAGTTTAAAAAGGTACCAAGCAAGATGTAAAAGCATGAAACTTTAGCATTACGACTTCTCGTTGCTGGTTGCTGTTCCGTTTTTTTTGTGTGTGTTGTATTATGCTGTTTGTTTCCTCGTGTTGTTATCGTTTGTATTAGTTTTGTCCTTGTCCTTCCCGACTTACGACGTTCAAATATCCCATTGGCATATCTGATTCTTAGCAAAGTTGGTGACTTGAGATTTTAGAATTAAAAATTCGTTAAGTTGTTTCGAGAGACGAAAAGGAAAGCAAAGTGAATACATACAAAACCACGAAGCATCAAAAATGTTTACCAGAAACCTGAAAGGACTTATGCTGAATAAATATTCCCAGAGAACATTTAAGACGCGATCTTTAAGCAACAGCAACATTTAAGCCATAAAATAAACTGCACGAAGTCACTCTCTCTTTAAAACTGTGATAACCTTAACTATGGAGAAAAACTCAAGAAACAAATCATGTTTGGCTTATTTGTTTCCTTTAGACTATCAACAGATTAACATCTCTATGGCGGTCAACAAAGAATTTGTCTGTACTCAGGGAATGAAGATAGGTTTCAACATGGATGGTTCAATCTCAACGCTGTATGATCCATTTAACAAGGTAAGAAACTGTCATGGTGATAATGTTCCAATCTTATGTCCCAAACTTCGAACATCAAGAATGAAACAAGCTTTAACAGCAGCTATGCTTTATTTACATATCTTATCAAGTGAAAAAAGAAACTGTGTGCAATCTCATGAGCCAGGGGTTATAAAATAAAGGTTTTCAAACAAGAAAACAAAATTGAAGAATTTAAATGTAGGTTTGTTGTAATAGATTGTTAAATGTTTTGTCAAATTTATTAGAATGAGATAGAGTTTTCTTTCAGGATCTCTGATCCTGAAAGAAAGCAACGACCAATGATCATGCACATTGAAGTTCTGTTCTAAAATTAAAAGCTGCGATGCGTATGAAAGTTATGTTGCATAGACCAATTCAACAACTCATATTTCTGTTGTGTAGATTGACTGGGCAGGTAACGGAAAGAACAAGATGGGTGCCATACTTTACAATACGTATAACGAATCTGACTTTGATTACATGGCATCACTGTATAACTACTATGGTGGAGCTGGATATGACAAACCGAACTCAACCAAAAACGCAAACCCAGAATCTAAATTATGGAACACTAGATTGAATAAAATGTGGCGTCTAGATCCAGGTATTTTATCTATTTTCCTTGTTTGCTTAGATTAAATTGATTTTATGCACATACAGTTCCAAAATAGCACAATATACAAATAATGTTTTAAGGGTTGAATGCACAATAGATGCAATAAAATTTAATTGGTGGGGCATTTTTTGAATGTTGTTCATGATGTTGCCTGGTAGAAGTCACTTCCTTTTTGCACAATGTCGCGAATCTAATTTTATTGCACAGTTCAAAATTTAAAGGGCTTCATTTTTTACGACTGCAAAAAATTAGGATCGTACATGTATAATGTTATGGCGATGTCAGTGTCTGGGTACATTTGGAAAAATTCATATGCAGAGCATTTAAATTAAGGGAAGAACTGTTGTAATTCTAAATTGTATTAATATTGTATCACTGCCTTCTGACTTTCATTACTATATTTTGTAAAGACGTTGTTAAAATTGTAATTTTGAATTGTAAACCTATAGTTATTTACTTTGGTAATAAAGATATATACATTCGTTATCCATGTGATAATTTGAATAGATGCTGACCTTTTAATCAGAATGTGATGTTTTTATCCACTATATGAAGCTTTGTTTTGCATTTGTGGTTTCTGACCCCTAAATCTTCTTAAAAATGGGCATATCAAATTGGTGTATTTAAAAAAAAACTTCTGTAGAATGTTTATATTTCATCCGATTCTGATCATACTTTT